>JALBCR010001242.1:0-74679 GCA_030710515.1 Abscondita cerata
TCAATTGTACTTCGTTCCAAGTTACGTATTGCTAACGTGCTTAGTGTAGATTCATTCTACAGTCCTTCTATAAGATAATCCTGAGACTACCTGCTGTTAGAATTGTAAATGATACCCTTAAGTCCGCTTCACAATGTGCAAACTTTGTTTTACAGAAATTGTAATTGTCCAAGTTTAAATTTCATGAGTGTACATTCAAATATATAAATCGGTAGGTCAAAAAGTATCATCGTTCGAAGAGGTCTGTATACTGCGATAAATAATATATCTCCCCCATTGAGCACCGCTAAGTTCGAATACTCCTTTGGTCGACATTGATGTAATATTGGGGGTTAACGATAGGTTATTTTTACCAAATATTGCTGCTCCACCATGCTTTATGTTTTGCGAGAAAAATCAACTTATTAATTTGAAATTTATCGATTTTTACGGGTTTAGATGTTATCGCTTTCGATCCAGCGTTCAGTAATAAATAACAAATCTGCATTTATGTTTGTAACAATTATCTCTAGTTCATTTATTTTGTTAGTTAGCGATTGAATATTTTGATGAAATCAATCAAATGTTTGTTATTTTTGGTTTTGTGTATGAGAGTTATGTTTTTGGGATACGTAGCTTGGTCAATTGCAATATTTCCTAGATCTTACACATTTCTTCGTATAGAATAACGTCGTACCACTATTCTATCTGGTCAGAAGGAGGTTTCTGAGGTCATTATGGTTATATAAAATCTACACCTAATTTAAACGAACTTGAGATTTTGCTCTTACTGGTTAGTTCTCTATTTCTTCAATTTTTAATGTCTCTAATTTGCGATTTGAGATAATTTTACTGTAGTAATTTTTCAGTTTACTTAATAGAAGTTATTTAATAAATATATACACATATACGTTTTATAACAAAATAGTTGTAGAAAATGTCTGTAAGATGGCTTGATCAACACTCAGATAATCGTCAAAAAAAATGTTTTTGAGAATATGCGATTAACAACCATTTTTTGGAACAAAAGCTGTTATGAATAATCTTTGACATAATATTAATCTAATTTTCTTAGAGTACTGTGTGCAGATAGAAACACTTTAAAAATCAAAAATATTGTTACAAATTTTAGTTCTTATCATAAACAATACCAGGTGCACTAATTTTATAGTCCAAACAATTGTTAATACCTACAATAACTTGCTGTTTTATAAAGCAGACACATGATTCTATAGCCTCTGTGTTTCCTAATAAAATAGATGACTTTTCAAAACACAACGGAATCATTCATTACTCTCATATAGTATACTAATCCTTTTATAAATCGCCATTTAAACACAATAAAAACTTTATTTTGGCTATCTTACATCCCAAAACAAAAAACTAATTGTATAACAGCGCTTGTAATTTCTAAAACTTTACTTGTAATCCTTAATTCGATACACTTCTGATACTGATACCTCTAGATTTTAAGAAATGTTATTAATGTTTTAGTTTTTATATTCCTTTCTCTCAACAAGTTCATTTTCTTTGATTTTGTTATTACATTTACATAAGATATAAGATATATTTAAGAAATTATTTGATACATGTAGATAGACTACAAAGTTTTATTAGTTATTTTGGTTTTAGGTATAGATACTCACATAGATGGGACATCCGATTTAAACGCATGAAGGTAAGTTAAAGAATTTGACTTAATGTTAATTTTTAATTTTTGTATTATAGATTACTACCTTATGTGCATACTTGACGGTAGCTGGCATTTGATTATTATCGGACAGCAATGTATATCAGGTGGGAGTATATACCTTAAATATTAGTTTAAGGACAAAATAAAATACCTCTTTAAATTATATTTCAAACATGGATATCTAATTATAAATCTATATTTGCTACTTTCTGATATTAATTGTTTTAATTTTGATAAACGTTGTGTATATGTACTTACGGATAAAGCGAGTTCTGATCACTAGAAATGTTACAAAATAGTATATTCTGTAACAACTTTGGAGTATCGCATATTCCGCACGAGTGGAAAAGTTTGTTACACGAGCCGAAGGCGAGGAATGTGACGGTACCATGTGGAGTGCGGAATAGGCATTCCACACGTGTTGCAGACTATACTTTTTTCTGACGACCCAGAGAAAGTGTGTATTATATCAATAAAAGAAATGTTAAAACAATTTACAAAAGTGATAGTTTTGTTTTTTATTTTAAGTTGGTACCATTTATTTGTAGTGGTAATTTGCAATTTAGGTTAAAGTTAGAATTGCGATTTATTAATTTAACAATAACACAACTAATAGTGTTCAGTTAGCTTTAGTTTTTAGTTATTATTTATCACCCACGAACGTTTATTAAAATTGTGTATGAAGTTAATGTTGGCAGCTTTTCGGTACTATACTGTGCTTTCGGTAAGTATATAGATTAAAAAATTTTTGCATATTATTGGACTTTAATCTAATTCCAGATAATTGATGCGATAAATAAGATGGTAAATAATTGAATTAGGTTTCTCTAGAAGCATTGTACCCCGAGAGGAAATAAAAAGTGTTGCATCTAGATCAGACTCCTTTGAGATGCATTGGCAGATCTGAAACATTGTCTCATACATTGTGTGTTTCTAATAATTTATATGTATTTAAACAAATGCTTGAGGAGGTGCGCAATTCAACGCCATCGATAGATTATAGAAAAAAATGTTCATGGGAAAAATTTGAAAATTTGGTAGTATACTAACTAAACGACAGGGGCAGTTCCGCTAAAATATTTTCAAGATGGCGACACTTCCGGCTATACCGGAAGTATGTGGAAATTGCTTATTATAAATGGAACACCTATATATTATTCTATTTTTGAGTTTGCCCAAAATTCTAGACACATATGTATTAATTTATTATCAAAATATCGACATAGCCCACAAAAAAGGTCCCTTGCTACAAGGAAACCTATTTCAATTAAATAATAAAGGCATTAGTATAGGAAAATTTTATAATTTTGTTTAGGCCTGAAATCGTCATTTTGACATAAAATTTAAAATAAGTCCAAAACAGTTAGGCTTAGGTATAGTACATTATACACAAAATTTGTCTACAATTTTGTGCAAAATCAAAACTAGAATAATATATAGGATGTTCCATTTAAAATAAAGCAACTTATCACCTACTTCCAGTATAACCGAAATGTCACCATTTTGAAAAATATTTTAACGAACTGGTCCCCCGTCGATGTTAGTATACTACCAAATTTTTCAAAGTTTTTCCCATGTACAGTTTTCCTCCTATATATCGATGCTGTTCCTGGTGGAACACCCTCTATATCTTAACAAAAAATGAAATTCTTAAAAAACCAACTCTGTGGATACATATCTGATGGCCGATTGCACCAACTCGATTTAAACTTAGGCAATGCTTTAAAAAAATCGTTGCTATGGTTTTTTTAACAATAATTTAGCTAAGTTCTTAAGCACAGTTGAAGATTTAAAGTTGTGTCCGGTGAAACCGGCATATGTTATGCATTAACATTTTAATAAATCGAAAGAAAAGATAGGTACAAAACTTTTTATTCCATAATGGGTGCATGCTCAAAGGCAACCACTTCCTTAGTTTTTCATATATAGGAATAGAAGCCAAATTTTCGACCCTTGAACAGTGACCCTCAATAGCAGTGGCGGCTTGTCCATATGGTCATTTGGTCAATGACCTCCCAAAAATTTTGACAATATATAAAAAATATTCATTATTACGTGTTTTATTAAAATAGGTAATTAAGTCGCAAGTACAATAACTTAAAATTTATCGGCCGTCGTTCGTAATTCATCCTCTTCAACCTTGGGCTGGCGGTGCGAATTGTCCTCATTGAATTAGATCTACCCGAAAAACTCGAAAACGTGCAGCGCCCGAATAAACGCGAACGTCCGAAACAATAATCAACTTTGGGTCATGAGCCGGATCCCGCAGTTTACGTTGACTTCGTATAGGGTGTACAACTACGCTCGATTTTTGATTCGATTTTCGCGTGTTTTAAATCAATTTAAGAATTTATATTGATATGTTTTACTGTTGTTGTGTTGTTTTGTAAAATACTATTTTTGATTCGCGTGTGCATGCGCTATAATAGAAAATGTCGGTAGTGCAGAAAATTAAACAACTAAAAGTGCTAACAAACTTAATTTTACAAAATTAGTTGAGTTCAAGGCAAATGGTCGTCCTTTGCCAGAACTAAGTTTACGACAAACTAGCAAAGACAAAAATAAAGATGTTCATCGAAACTTTCGCAAGGTAATGTACGATTTAGCTAACTGGATATGTGGTTGTGAAGTATCAAATGTATTTTACTGTTTTGTTTGTTTATTATTTTCTAAAGACTCGTCAGACTCGCTATAGTGCAAATCCGGTGTAAGAGATTTAAAACATTTAAAAGAGGAAATAAAAAAACATGCTTCGTCTGCAGAACACATGAAATGCTCGGTAAATTTTGCAACCGTAGGAAATGTTGATATTCGTACACAGCTAGACAATGCTTACAGAAAATCCCTTAGAGATTTTAATGAGAATGTTTCGAAAAATCGCTATATTTTGAACAAAATTGTAGATTGTATAAAATTTTGCGGTGCATTTGAGTTATTTATATTTTTTAAGTATGTCTATTTTTAAATTGATTTTTGACCTCCCAGTATGATTGACCACGAGCCGCCACTGCTCACTAGGCTAGTTATATTGCTGCCAGCTTTGAATGTTGTGCAACTATAGATAAATCTCACATGTTACTTCGAAAGTCCTACGACTATATACGGATTAAGATAATTACTAGTGAAGTTTGTTTAATTGTTACCTCTGCTAATGAGTGTAAAGTTTCTGGGCTTATTTTGTTATTCATCATTTACAACAAATTGTCTTTTGAAGATTTCTTAATACTATGCTTGTTTTGATGGAGTTACCTATTCCTGCCAAAGCCTTACAAACAATATCTCAGGGTATAACGATACTTTTTGGGACAGCTTCTTTAATGTTGAGTTTATTATCCCTTTAAAATTTATACCTGTTGGAGATAAGTTATAAATGAGTGATGTATTAAATTAAACATTATCACCATTGTCGTTAATTGTGGAGACATCACATTTTATAGATGCTTTGTCGTAACACTAATATCTACGGATGGCCCTTGTGAAATTATAAGAATATTTGGTTGTGTCTTAATAAGTAAGGACAATTTAGGTTCCTGATGACTAATTTAAAAACATTTTTCATATAGGAAAAGAGGCCAAATTTTTCAACTTGAACGGGAATCCTTCATGGGTTAGTGATGCTGTTGCCAGGTTAGAATGTTGTGCAACTATAGTTAAATCTCACATGTTCCTTCGAAAGGCCTAAGACCAATGTATACAGTGAAGGTAATTACTAATGAAGTTGGTTTAATTGTTACCTCTGCTAATGTATGTAAAGTTTCGGGGCTTATTTCATTATCCTTTAATTTATGACAAATCGTCTTTTGAAGATTTCTTAATACTAGAAGGCTTGTTTTGATGAAGTTACATATTCCTACCAAATCCTTACATAGAATATCTTGGGGTATAATGATACCTTGTGGTGCAGCTTCTTTAATGTTGAGTTTATATCACTTTAAAATTTATACCTGTTGGAGATAAGTTATAAATGAGTGATGTACTTAATTAAACATTACCACACTTGCCGCTAATTGTAGAACCGTCACATTTACATGCTACTGTAACTCCAATATCTACATCGGCCCTTGTTTATAAGAATAATTTTTGACTGGTGGATTTTGTCTTAATAAGCAAAGCCAATATAGGTTCTTAATGACTTATCTATGAAAAACATTCTTTATTTTTAAACACAACATAAGCAATAAGGTTAAACTTTTCGACTTACAAATGATAGCGAAGAACTCATTAAATACTTAGTTGAACACTCTATGTTCATAAATGTGACAGGTTTATTGTTCATAGTTGTGGTTAGTTTTTTAAAGTCTATCATATTGGACCGAATTCATTCACAGTATATAGATTTCGGTACTTTTATCATTGAATGAAGAACTGGCAATGACTAAAATAATTTGTGTAATTTTATAGAAATAATAAACTATGAAAAATGTATTATTTAATTGATTCGAATCCCCTTGTATATGGTACCAGCCACACAATAATTTCAAACAACAATATTTGGAGGTTAAATCTTTTGGAAGTTAATTTTACGTTTATAAACTCTAAACATGAATTAACTATAGTAAAACTTAAAAATTAAATTGTGTTATTTATAACCGGTTTTAGTTCAATCGAGTATCGTCAATTAATTATTTTGTAAAAATTCTCACCAAACGCAACGTTATGTTAACAGCCACGAGATCGCCGTACCTGTGCTCAATCCATAACTAGAGCGAGAATATTCTCGCACGGTGCTGTAGAATGTAACTATTCTGCATTTAAAAATTGATCCAGAATGTTACTATTCTAGAATCAGAGTAGAAAAAATGTATTTCTATAGTAAGACTAAATCACACAAACATTTATTCGTTATGCTCACTAGATAAGGTTTTTAAAATATTTTTACACTTATTTTTATTAACAAATGGATCCAAAATATTTTGTTGCTATTATCGACGGTTTTGCAGGATAGAAAATCCGCCGGAAACATTAAAGATTCTGGTTTAGTACTTACAAAAGTGTTAAAATTCTATAGAATATGGATTGTCCATATCAATTTACAATTTTCTGAATGTCAAATATGCTGTTATGTAATATGCAGGTGTCCCAAACTGATTTGACCACCATATAACGTGATAATAAATAAATATATTTGAATAAAACAAAAACTGTCCTTTATAGCTGCCAATATACGTTAATATTGGCTGTTAAAATTACATCTACTTTAACTACCCTTAAAGAGACAACCCCTCCCTTAAAATTTTAAATAGCATTCCCTATATTTTTTATACATTTTGATGCATGTTATGTCATGTTTGAAAAAGGAATTTGTTGTTAAAACGTTAAAGTAGTTATTATAAAACGAGCGAGAAAAGTTTTTTAAAGCACATAAGTGCCCATAAAAATTCAATTTACGCATGAAATAGTTGAATGCAACGTTTTATTCTAAAACAAACCCTAAAAACCACAGAATATCTCAAAACAATTTGACACTTGTTTTGACATTTCATTATTCCATACCTACGTTAAGTAAGGGAATAATTGAAAATCAAGACGATGTGAAGCAATAAAAATTTAATACAAATAACAGAGTTTTTATTAATGAATACACTGCAAAAACTAGAAAGAAATAATTGTTATTTAAACTATAATTCTTCTGTTATAGAGTCTATAAATGATTGTCTCATCAATTTGGCAATTAAATAAAGAAAATTAATGATACATGATAGAACACAATTAGAACTAAGGATTATAATTACAACGGAACAATGAAATAACTGACCGATGTTCACATTAGCATAAATTAATTCGCTATCATAAGTGAAATGTGTGTCTAACGACATCTTGTGTAATCAGGGACACGTATGAATAGTAAGCAACTAAGTAATGCCAACGAAAACTGTAACGACAGTGAAATGTTTTAAATGCAAATCGTTATCTAAGCGACAGCTTAGAATGCAATAATAACGATTAAGTGCTAATCAATTTATTAGAAAACAAACGTCTACGCATAACGATGTTGCAGCAACACATAGGCAAAACAGAATAAATCAACAACTTGTTTTCATTTAATGAGTCTCTAATTATATAGTTCATAGAAGTTCCAGATCCGGTGAGCTCAAAGTAAATATCTTGCCTTAGGCAACACACGTTGAGACATTCGATTCCTTGCCAATGTCTTCTTGACTAGTGAATGGTTCCCTACTGTGACTCTGATCATTGTAGACATGACAAATTTTATGTCTTCAGCTTTTGATTTTGTTGTAAGTAGAGGAATATTTACTTCATTCAAAGAGAACTGCTATCTTCCCAACAGATTCCTAAGTTCTTAACATCCCAAAACAGATTGTAGTGCTTTTTATATCGTCTTCATTTAATCAAACTAAGTAGAATCTGTTGCTTGTTGCCATATCTGTATTTAAGCTTCTTCTCGTGGAAAGTAAACAAGACTCAGTTTATTAATCATGTTGTTGATAATTTGAAACCTACCTACTCTGGTTAACAAATATTTAACTGAAATTTATCACAGTTGAGTAAGTTGACGTCATAGACCTAGCACAACGAAATAACTTTTCGCAGCACTGACTGCTAAATAGCCACAGTGACTACATAGGAACCTTTCAGGGTAAGTAAATTACTTATATTTGAAGTGAAATGCGTAGTTTGTATTTTGTTTGTTAAGCGATTTTCTAAAACTTCATTTTGCGTTGTGGTCAACGGATCATTCAATTAAAATACATAAACCTGGCTACCTCTTTTTTTTTTAATTACATCATCCAGAAATCACACTGAAAATTGCTGAATAGTGAGCGCGGTACCAAATGTTCCATTATTATGCATTTTTTATAAAATTTTGAGGCACGTCAATTTTTAATTCTAAAATGACATCTTGTGACGTATCAATGTCATCCCTAAATTTAAAATCCTTCATTTAACAGCTGCAACCCTTAAAATTTCAGAAGTAGGGGCTTGTGGTACTTCATCTAAAATGTCATTTCATCCTCTCTTCAAAACTGCTATGGTTTTAAATTTTATTGCAAGAAATGAACAAGAAAAAAATAAAAATAAAGATAAAAGTTTAACACTGACAACTGTTAACTACTATGTAACAATGACAAGCACGTTTCTATGTAATTTCAATAAAGCTGATAATGGCCAACTTCTCAAATTTCAGGTTTGTTTTTGTGCTTGCTTGATTTTGTTGTTCGATTATCGAGCAAAAGATTGTACATAAGTTATATGTTGGAGGGTTCATTTTGAACATCTGCTGCAATGATAATGACTTATTTATTTTACATTATCATTACGAAATAGCATTATTTATTCATTTTTATTTTTATGTAACGAATTTTATACACTGGAGAAACTTTTATCCATTTTTCTTGTTAATTTCTGCAATAAAATTTAAAACCATAGCAGTTTAAAAATCAATACAACTTCGAAGTATCACCAGACCCCATATTTCCAATTTAAAAGATTGCAGCTGGCTCCTTAAAGGGGTTAAATTTTTGGATGACATTTAATACGACAAAAGATATCATTTAGAATTTAAAATTGACGTGTCTAGTAATTTTCTAAAAAATTGCATAATAATGGAGTTACTAATTTATTCCATTTGGCTGTTCCACACTGTATATTAAACCTGTGTGATGTTCGTTTATGCCCGGTTCTCTAATGGCCAGTTGTATAAACCTCAGTTAAGCTCAACCGTGGGTTGAAGACAATGGTTGTCATGGTGATACTATTGTGTTGAACCTACGGTTGAGTTCAACCGGGTTTAACTAACTGAACTAAATGACATTCGGCTTTAACTTTTCTGGGGAAATCTATTTACACGTTACTATAATTTGCTGTACTTGTAAGGAACATTCTGCCAGTAAAATTCATTAATAGTTCCGTTTATTAACATTTTAAAAATAATCTGATAGTAGGTCATTATTTATATAACGGGACTATATAAATTTTTTGAAACTATTGTGTTTATTTGCTTACTCTTTCTTTTCTTAGAGAACGAGATTGATGACCAGCCATTCATGCTTCTTGATGAGGAGACCATCAAAGTATTTTATGAAATATGTGGACCTCGACTGCTTTTAAAAATATTATCAAGAATATCTTGAAAACATAACTTATAACCCTTTATTAAAGAACTCTGTGGAACCCTCAGCAGGACTATCAAATAAGTTAAAAAGAGGATAGCTTATTTCCTCAGGTATGATCTTATTATTTTGAACTTTAAGTCATAATTATAATTTGTTCCAGGGCAGCAGAAGCAATTCTTCAAAAATATACTGATGGCCAAATCGTTCTATTGAACAAATCTAAGTTAAATAACGATTGTAGGCAAAAATTGATGGAAAAAGTTATAATCAACGAACTTATTGCGCTTCATGGCCTGAGTAAAGTATATAAACATATTGTAATGAAAACTAAGCTTACAAAAATTAACAATTATCTCATCGCCTAACAAATTGTTTTCTACTTCAAATTTTTAATCATTGCTATATTTTTCTCTGTCTGTTTAGTTATTTAAACTTCAAAAAAAATTAATGAACGATCTTTCGTAAAGAGAACTATAATGTAACAATTATGCTAAGTAGCAAACAATTACATAAATAGCAAAATACTACATTAACTTTGTAGGTTCATGCAATAATATCAACCTGATTTGTACTTTGGTTTCAGAATTAGAAGTAGTACATTTTTAAAAAGCCGCAGAAGATATTACTAAAACTGTTTTGAATTAAAATATTGAAACTTATTACATACCTTATGTTCCGTCCCCTGGGGAAAATGAAAAAGGTTCAGGTTCAAAAGGCAAATTGTGATCAAGATATATTAACATCAAAGCAGCCTTAAGGATAACAAATTCGTAAAAAATAACCCCAATTACAATAACCAATAACAAAGTCATATATATATATATATATATATATATCAGCATAATATATATATATATATATATATATATATATATATATATATATATATATGGAGAATTTCCTGCCTTCACTTAAATATCGGAATATAGACTTGGTGAGTTGTAGCTTAAATTAAATAGGTATAGAAGTAGTTTTAAATTTGTTTGTAGATTGAAAAAAGATTTTAATAAGAGATTTTGTGACAGTGCAACAATTGTTTATAGAACAAAAGTCACTTAACTGCAATAGTGCGAAGAATCGAAGGAAAAAAAATTAATTTACTGAAAACTTGACATACAATGGTAAATTTGATGTATTTACCATTTATTTAATTTAATTCACTTGATTAAATGACTCGGTATTTTTGTTTTCTAATGCAAATACATACTTTCAGATGTTGGCATATGCGCCCTTTTGACTTTGCCATATTTATTTTTTCCTGTAACGATAAGAAAATCCAGAAAAGGAATAAACTGCTGACGTCCTACACGTAGTGAAATATCAAGGAGAGTTTTTCGTTATTTCAGTGAAACAAACTTAACAAAAATATCTAGTCCATATTCACATTAATGAGTACATTATACAACAAAATTGATAAAGTCTGTCATTATTGCCGTTTAGCTCCAATTTACTACATGAAAGTATAAATAAAAAATCTGTCGTAATTGTAGCAAAGCAAAATAACAAATCGACATTAATCTACAATTGTAATAAATCTTTAATTTGTTCACAATGATTTTTAAGACATTTTTTGTACTGTATGCAACATTCCAATGATAACGTTTAATAACATGTTAAGGGTGTTCAGGTCATCTATTTTACAATCCATTCTCTCAGTAGTTCTTCAATATTATTTACTTATTGTTCAAAAGTTAGATTCTTTAAGTAAGGCTGTAAGAAAAAATCAAAACTATAAAAGTAAACATTCCGACTCCTGAAAAGATCTTTTGGAGGTGAAAGCGGAACCACTTTAACAAAATGTTTTTGTAAACTCTACATGCACGTTTGTGAAATTATAGAACGGTAAATGTAAAACCAAGAGCTTCATCGAAAAAGTCTTAAGCAAATATGTCTCTGATAAAAGTGTTGCAAAGCCATTGACAGTATTGAATATGTGCAGGATAATTGTCTCAATAAATTGGTAAACTGCTTGCACACAGTAAGGATATAAATATCTTTCTTCGGTATGATGCGACAAGTCATTATATAAAGTTCAACTTGTTCGAGATGTGCTTAAGTTACATCCATGATATATCAAACATTGTCAAACACTTTTGGTGTTGTCTTTGAAGGTGGACCATTATATTGATTAAGCACCAATCCCACAAAAAATTTAGTCTTCTTGTTTTACTGTGATGAAAACTATTTTATTTCGACAAAACAATCGAAATTGAGTAATTTAATTCTCCATCAACTTAGTGAGCTTATATTAAAATACTGTTGGCAATAAAAGACGAAGCTCTCACAAAGAAAGTAGAAACGATGAAGTTAGGTTATAAATTTGTGGTTGTGGTGCGTTCACAATAGCATTTCTTCCTCTAGAATTATTAGAGTATATAATTTTATTAAAATTACAAAGTACAGTCGACGGAAGAAGTTTTGTAACTAACTCGTAAGATTAAACGGTGATTAAAAATCTCAACACATTATTTTGAAGATATGCAAACTTTCAACAGCATTTGTTGCTAACTTTATTAGGATATCAACTTCTCTACCAACATAGCTTTAAACCAAAAAAAAACACTAGATCATATATTAACATTTATTTCTTGAAGTAAATTTTTGCGAAATAGAAAAATAGTATGAAAAACACGTGTCTACAACTACTTTTTGTCGCACTCCGACAATTGTCTTTTCAGTGCGACAAAAGTGTTGTTAGTGACACATTGTTTTCATATACTATTTCAGTGCTTTTGAGATAACAAATTTAAAAGCCCTTAAATAGAAGTCTTAAGTCTCAAAACAGATCCTAGATGTCTGATTTTAATTTGTACAAGTTAACATTTGGTATTGCTAAGATTTCACATCAATAATGTTAAAAATTAGTTTTTTGCAGAACTTTTTGAGATTTTGAACATAAAGCACTGTAAAATCTAAGCTTATGTCCAAGGTTTTGATTTTAATTTGCATAAAGTTTTTAACATTACCAAAGATAACATATCAATAAGTTATTAAAAAAAGTTTTGCGAGTGCTTCTGTTATAGTAAACATGAAGCACTTAAATAGCATTTAAATCTATAGATGTGTTAAAGTTTGATTTTAGTAGTCCAAGTTGGTTTCTAGCATTTGGTCTGTCAAAGATAGCAGATCAAAGAGTTATTTAAAAAAAAAAACATTTTGAGTGCTTCTGAGATAGCAAACATGAAGCACTTAATTAACACTTAAATCTAAACATGCCCTAGACTTAGATTTAAATTTGTCGAAGATTTTTTAACATTTGGTCTACCAAAGACAGCAGAACAATGAGTTATTCAGAAAAAAATGCTTTCTAGTACTTCTGAGATAGTGAACATGAAGCACTTAAATCTATAGATTTGTTCAAGTTTGATTTTAGTTGTCTAAGGTGGTTTCTAGCATTTGTTCAGCCAAAGATAGCAGATCAATGAGTTATTGAGAAAAAAAAGCTTTCTAGTACTTCTAAGATAGTGAACATAAAGCACTTAAATAGCATTTAAATGTATAGAAGTGTTATAGTTCGATTATAGTTGTGCAAGGTGGTTTCTAACATTTGGTCTGCCAAAGTTAGCAGACCAATAAGTGATTTAGAATAAAAGTTTTTTGAGTGCTTCTGAAACAGTTTACATGAAGCACTTTTAGTACTTAATTTTTTGATCCATTTAGACATTGTAATCAAACTCTTTCACTGTTTTTAGATACTTGGTCTGCTAACTTTTTTTTAAGATAGCAGAACATTGAGTATCTCAAATACTACTGCAGCAATTAATTCGTAATTGGGGTACTTAATTAGCAGTTTGTGGTCACTTAATTTCTAATGTACAAAATTTTTGATCTGCCTCAAGTGGTCTGCTAACTTTAAGGACGTAAATAAAAACCATACGACAAAAGGTATCACAAAATAAATTAACAATAAATTACGTTATGACAACAATTATTTAATAAAACAAACAAACAACTATAATTTAGTCGAGCTAACGTAAAAATGTAACTGTCATTACAGATAAATATATATAATTTTGTTTAAAAAGATAACAATTCAAGGATTTTTGCAAATAGTTAATCTTATTAAAAATAAAAATTACGATAATTTATGAATGAATGGTTGAATTATTATAAATACTTTTGTCAATTAATGATTGCATGAATAGTTTGTACATATATTTTTTTAAGTTTTTTTTTTAAAAGAGTTGGATTTTAATTTTATTTCTCAATTAGAATCATTTTTATTTTCCATTACACTTTTTATTCTGCTTTTAGTAAGGAAACCTACATCAAGTTTAAAATTAATTAAGTAGCATCAAAAATTACTTCTCTCTTTATTTTACACATATCTATGATATATTCAAACAATGATCAGTACCTTAATTAATACATCAGAAAATATTAAGTGTCTTCTTTGGTGGCACCACGTTTACAATTGAATTGTAAAATGTTAAGTTTTTGTAAGCCGAAATAGAACATTTTAACGTGGGTAAATTAATATACGCAATAAGCAATTATTAGTGCAAATTATTACAACTACATAGTGGTCGCCTTTGTAATTCCAATTATTTAATGTTGCTTACTTCGGTATTTGATTTAATCGTTGCTAAATTTTAGCCTACAAAATAAATAAAGTTCAAGTTTGACATTTAATTTGTATTTGGGAGAGATTATAGACACAATCCTGCAAAATTTCATAGTATTCGAACTACATTAATTTTTGACTTCGCAATGTCTTATAAAATTTTATTTTTAAAGTTATTAAAAATCGTTCGACAGTTATATTTAAGATGTTTTAAAATACACTTGTAAATTTTATCAAAATAGGTGGAACATTTTTATCTCGACAAGAAACTACAATTTTTTTGAAATTTTCAAAAATCAACTGCAACATCTTTTTTTGCCTAATTTGAAACCAATAAAATCAAGTTTTCGTTTAAATCAAATTATTACATTAAGTACTTGACAATTGAATTCGCCGTTTTGAATTTTGATAGATCTAAAATTTTGTCAAATTTGAATCGGGGATAGTTAAAAACATTTTGATAACATTTCAATAGTTTTTGAACCGTGTAAAAGACCATTAAATTTTTAATTTTTGACATTGAGATTCTATTTTGGCGCAAACTATTTGTCTAGCATAAAAGTTTTACTGAAAAAGTTGTTTTCTTTAAAGTCCTCTATAATCTTTTTAAACCTGAAACATATATTTTGTGACATTTTGTATAATTATAATAGTAATCCCTTTATTAGCACTTAGTTAACAAAACTTACATTGTATACAGGGTGGTCACTTTCAAGAAGCTCACCATTGGGATATTCTAAGCGGTGGGAGATACAGCATCGGTTAAATTAGAAAAAGTCGCACATTTAACCTTACAAATTTAAAGAAAAGTAAATTCTCACTCATTCTCAAGTTATGACAAAAAAACTTATTATTTATTAATAAAAATTAATTATCTAATATGGCGCCCATAAGAAAAACAAAAGTAACCGTTTAAAAATCGACTTTTGAGTGAACTTACAAAATTTTAATAGTCTTATTAAAAAGCAGCTGGTCAAAAATGTAAATCTAGTAAGTTTCATAAAAATTGTTAAATAAGTAAAAAAGTTATAACAGAAAGAAAAAATGACAATTTTCAGTTTTTTTGTCATACATTGAGAATGAGTGGGAATATCTTACTTTTATTTTTAATTCTTAAAAGTGGTTAAAATGTGCGACTTTTCTCTAATTTAACCGATGCTGTAACTCCCATCGTTTAGAATATCCCAATGGCGAGCTTCTTGAAAGTGACCACCCTGTATATAGTATAACATAATAAATTCTTCAATTTTAAATTTTAACAGTTTATTTAATATAGCTGATACATTATTTTTTTAAATACGTAAAGATTATCAAGCAATTTGTTACAAGATTGGTTTATTATATTGCAGCAACCTAAATAAAACTGATCCTTTTCTTGTATTATAGTCATGTATATATCTCTCACAAAGCTGCAGTTATTTAAGAGGTGCTCAGCAACCAATTGATTAATAATTTTGTTTTTCCACTACTAGCTGTGAAGTGGACAATTATTGTGTCTCCTAGCCAACTGAGAAGTTGAATTTCTCTATTAGTGGTTAATAATTTTTTCTATTGTTGACCTAGGTTAATAATGGACAAATTTAAATTTTTTGAGAATCTAAGAATAGTTGTTTAACAAAAAACGAGTGAAACTTAATTTTTATATCCAGGAGATTATCTCTAACGTATTTGCTGCTTAAAATTACCTAACACGATAAAATTATTTGAATAAAAAATGACATTAGTTTAAAATTCGCGCCCCTATCCCATAACCGCAAATACACGTTATGGGAAATTTTGTTACCGAAAGTTGGCTACCTGAAGTTTTGTTACCGAAACCTGCCACAGAAGGTTTGTTACGTAAGAAGTTTTGTTACATAAGAAGTTTTGTTACCGAAAGTTTGCTATAGAAGGTTTGTTACATGTAAAGTTTTTTTTTACATATGATTTTTATGTTTACTATAGCGTCAATATAAAAAATGAACAAAGACATTACATTACATTAAATGCAAGTCATAGATTTGCGCAATAACGTTTACCCCGATCACATGAAACAACTTACATTGATTAAAACAAGTTTAAGTGAAAGCGTAGTAGACCTTAACTAATACATTAACTTTATTCGTTATTAACTTTTTAACAAACAATGACCCCGAGTAAAATTACTTGCAAGTTGCTCGGGAGGGTGTCCTTGACAATATATGTGAAATTTAAGGTCATCGGAGGTGGGTCCCTTTGGCTGTAATTCTACTACGCTTTCACTTAAACTTGTTTTAATCAATGTAAGTTGTTTGCATGTGATCGGGGTAAACGATTTTTGGTTGGTAGGTTACAGTTATTACAATTTTTTTGTTTAAGAATTTTTTTTAATCAATATGATGTGTCCATCCGACATTATGTCCATTCGGCGAAGTGTCCACGACTCGTGTAAATGATGATAATGAGGTAGACATGCGCACCAAATAAAAATTTATAGAAATATGAATATCTTTTTACCGACGTGACCCCCAATTATGTCATAGGGAAAAGTTGTTCGCATCGGAAGCCGCGTCCAACGCACCTATTTAGAAGGGCAATCGAGGTGGGTCCCCTTTTGGCTGTATATTTACCAAAAAAAACTTTATATAACAAACTTTATGTAACAAACCTTCTATAACAAACTTTCGGTAACAAAACTTTTATGTAACAAAACTTCTTCCGTAACAAACCTTCTGTAGCAAACTTTCGGTAACAAAACTTCAGGTAGTCAACTTCGGTAACAAAAACTCACCAAATCCAAATACATAACCTGAATTTATTTATTTATTAAATATGATGGTAGAATCAGTTTTTTCAGGTTTCCCAAAAGAGATTTAACTAGGCGAGTTAAGTTACATCAAGAATTTTAAGTAAATTACAAACATTTGGTTGTAGGTGTTTTTGAATGGTTAACAGAATCTGGAAGGTCCGATCTGTTGCATAAAAATGTCGACTCTAAAAACTTAACGAGTATGTGGCGAACACTTGCCATTCCTAAATGAATTACAAGTGTCAATTTCTGAAACCCAATATACAAATGATGCAAGGTATATTGGCGAAGCAATAAATGCCCGTTAACATCTCTAGCTATACCAAAACTACTCAAGCTTGCAGCTCAAATACTCTTAGGTAAAGAAAATTACGGAGGAACATTCTTAAATTGCAACGTGAAAAGAAAGCACTTCAATTGAAGTTAACATCTCCCGAAAGTAGAGCACAAATTGTGACTGCCGCAAGTAGACTTAAAAAATAAACCACTAAGAAGCAGGAGATATACAGAGGAATACAAACAATTTTCACTAAAATTATATTTTACGATTTTAAGTAGGTTTTAAATTTTTTGTCAGCTCAAACTGCTACGTGATCATGGTTAGAGTTATATATAAAAAGTTAAACAACCCTTGTGTGATATCTTTACAAATACGATATGCAAAGGTGACAAATTGAAGTCGATAGTATTAAACTGCATAGAAAAGCTACAACTACAATGCGGTGCCAATGTTAGGGCAGTAGTAAAATTTTCGAAACCTAATTAAAAGAATAGATGTATCACCGCAAAAACCATACCTTCTCGTAAACGATAAGAAAATCTATTATTCTTCGATGTCTCCTATTTATTGAAGTCGGTGCAATATAACTTGATTAAATACGATATAATCTTTAATAACAAAAAGCATCTTGGAAAGACATTAAAATTTCTACATGTCAGACAAATCTAAACCGCTGGGATTGGCTCCTAAATCAACTAATTTACATATTACTCCGAATAATTTTCAGAAAATGAAGGTGGAATATACCACACAAGTGTTTAGTGAATCAGTTGCAGTTGGTTTATCAACGTATGTAGCTTTAATGCTTTTGATTTATTTGCATTCCTGTGCTACTTGATTTTTACAAGAAAAATGTTTATTTTTGTTTTGGCTTAAATTTGGCTAGTAGTGGAAAAATAGTATATACATCATGGTTGTAAAGTCCATTATTGCCTACGCACCTTATTTTGCTCAGGCTACTGCCTCACGAAATAAGCTGGTGCTAAAGCAATAATGACAGACTTCTACAACCTTTGGTATAATATACTATTATAAATAACAAAGTATTGAGGATTATTGTTTGCCTTATACTTAATAAATGTGTCACATTTAATATATTCGTTTTCTTTGCCATTTTTTTGTAACGTATTTGTAATGTTTAGAAAATGTTAAATGTTCATCTATGACACAACCGAGATATTTATAACTACTTACAATTTTTAATTTTTATTGTTTATATTTACATTAAATAGGGGATTAATAACTAACTTATTATTTTTGTTTTTAATAAGTATGACTAGTTTTATTTACATTGAGCTGTAGATAATTATTATTTAACCATTGGAAATAATTTTTTAGTTCATTATTAATTAGGTGAATTATTTCAATAACACTGATACCTCATATTATGTAAAGGATAGTATCATCTGTAAAAAGTTAGATTTTACCGTGCTGGACGGTCTTCACATTATCATTATCAGTGAAGGACCAAGCACTGTCCCTTGGGGTACTCCAAAGATGGCTTCTATTTAATTTGAAGTTTCTACTTATATATATTTAGTAACTTGTGTGCGACCACTTAAATATTCTTCAAACCATTTTAAAATAACTTGACCATATCCATTTCTTTTCAATTTAAGTAATATCAATTTTCTATTTATTGTTTTAAATTACCGTTTAAAGTCTAAAAAAACTACATCTATTATTTTCCCATCTACCAATGCAGCTTTCCAATTAAAAAGTACCGTCTGCAGGGCACTCTCACAGGAGTTTTACTTCGAAAGCCAGCTTGATATTTGCTTAATTTGTTATTTTTCTATGTAAGACATGATTTGGTCGTTGACGCACATTTCTAATAACTTTTCATATGCGGAAACCATATTTATCGGTCTAAATTCTTCAGACCGTATGGTACCTTAGTTTTTCTCAATGGGCCCGACTACACTCTTTTTCCAGTTATCAGGAAATTTTCCTTGCTCCAAACATTCATTAATGACATGAGAAACTTATGTTGTATTGTTTCAAATGCAAGTTGAATAATTTATGCTATCAGTGCTGCTTTCTTGGTTTTTCATTCTTTTTAAAATTCTTCTCAATTCTGATATCTCCACATTAAAATTTTACCATTTCATGTTGATTTTGTAAAATTCATTGAATATTTCACATGTATGTATTTAATTAATTGTTCTTACATTAGTATTACCAATGAATCATTCGGTTCTACAATGTATAAAAACTATATAAAATCAATTACTTTTCTAACTAAACTCTAAATTATACACAACTTATAACCTATCTACTTCTTTCCTCCCCCTTTCTCTTCTAATTCTATTATTCTTTCCTGCTTCTTATAACCTCCTCCATCCATCTCACTCCTTCCTCTCTCTCTTTTAATATTTCCCCTCTTTCTTTCCCTTATTTACTTATTTTCAGCCTCCTTATTCCCACATCTAAACCTCGCTACTATTCTTTTCTTCTTCAAGCTCATCACTCCTTCAAATACCTCGGTATCCCTTCATCCCCAACTCCTCATATATTCTATTATATTCCCAACCTCCCCCCCTTCTATATTTCCTTTCCTTTCTTGCTTCTGAATATCTCTGTCCCTTTCACGCAATTTCCTCTCTTATTTTTATTCCCTCCCCGCTTTTCTTCTCTTTTCTACCTCCTCCCTCATATCCCCCTTTTTCGTAATACAGCCTCCTGTCCTATCAATACCTTATCCTTCCATCTCTTACTTCCACCCACACTTTTTTCACAATCTCCTCTTCTCGTCTTTTCTCCATACCTTTCTCATATTTCATTACTATTCTCCCCGCGTGTATTCTTAATTTTTCCATCTTTATTTCCTTCTCAACTATGTACCCCCAACACTAATATTCCTTTCAATATTTCTCTTTCCATCCCCACACTTCTGCTCTTAAATAACCACCCCCTCCTTATTACGTCATTTCCAAACACCTTTCCCCAATCCCCACACTTGCCACATTATTCTCCTTCCTTTCCTTTCTCCTTTACATGTGTCTCCTCCTTATTGTCGTACCTCATTCTATAGCCTAAATTTCCCACCTCATCTACTTCTTTCTCCCCCTCTTCTCTTTTGAAAATCTACCATTTTTGTTTTCTCCACATTTGCCTTCATTTTCTTTCCTTCTATGAATTTCTTCACTGTCCCGATCATCCCCACCATTTCCTCTCTTGTTTTCGCCACTATCACCACATCGTCCGCGTACGCCAAAACCCATACTTTCACCTTCCCCATCACTATCCCCCCCAGCTGCCTACCTTTCAATATCTCCTCTAAGTCTCTTATATACAGGGTGTAACTGAAAGACGTGGCCAAACTTTAAGAGCGTAATATATGGATTGAAAAAATGAAAAAAGTTTTTATAAACATGGTTCCGGAAATCCTTCCTAAGGGAGATACAGCCCTTTGAAATTTAGTAAGGATTTACAGTTTTTATTTTATAACAAAAGAACGGTGGTGTCGAAATGAACAAAAGTAACCACTCTAGATGTACTTTTCATTGTGATTACATTGGTGTAAATTTTATTTTGATAGGATGTTAGGAAGGGGTAGTTTTGTTTAAGGCTGGAAGTATTTTGCACCCCAAATTTATTATTTCGGGTCTTTTGTAAATTTAATACCAAGTTTAGCATCTTTCGGGTTTTATACGCAAAAAGGTACTCATCTTTACATTATTTTAATTAAAAACACACAAAATTGAAACATACAAACATACAAATCAGAGCAACTGCTGGAAATGGTTGCCTTCAGCTACAATACAGGCTTGACAACGTCGAATCATCGACAGCCGGACACGCTCAAGAATTCCAGGAGTATTCCGAATTACATCAAAACTGTTGATGATACGTTCACGAAGAACATGAACGGTAGGAACTGGAGTAGTATAAACTATATTTTTAGGTGTCCCCATAAGAAGTAATCTAACGGGTTCAAATCGGGAGACCGTGATGGCCACGCAACAGGTCCTCCTCTGCCAATCCAACGATTCGGATAATTATGGTTGAGGAATTCTCTAGCAACAAGACTAAAATGGGCCGGAGCACCATCGTGCATAAACCATAAGTCACGGCGTATTGCATACGGCACCTCGTCCATAAGCTCAGGTAGATTTTCTTCTAAAAAAATCCTATAATTTTGTCCATTTAATGTTTCTGGCAAAAACATTGGTCCTATTAAATAATCCCCTACAATACCGCCCCAAACGTTACACGAAAATTTTTGTTGATGTCTGGAATCTTGAATAGCATGGGGATTGTTGTCAGCCCACAAATGGTCGTTATGAAAATTTATAATTGAATCTCTGAAAAATTTTGCCTCATCCGTAAAAAGCACTAAACACTGAAAATTTGGATTAATGCATTGTTGTAAAACCACTGACAAAATATCACTCGTGGCCGAAAATCAGCTTCAATAAGAGCCTGCACTCGCTGAATGTGGTATGGGTACAATAGCTGTTAATGTAGAATTCTCCACACTGTCATATGCGAAACACCTACTTCTTCAGCTACCTTGCGCGTGCTACTTTCAGGAGTCTCTATAATTCTGTTGAGTACATCCTCTTCTAATGCCGGTGTTCGTGTATTTCTTTGAAGCCCACAATCGCCACTATTACGTTGGAAAGATCCTTTTCACGAAGACGACGATGGACTGACGCAAAAGTATTCTTATTTGGGCATATTCTATTGGGATACGTGGCAGCATACAACCGACGAGTCAAATTGGAATTGTCATTTGCACGTCCATAAGTGAAATAAATATCTGTCCATTCTTCGTTGGTAAAATTCATTATGTTAATTAATTAAATTAAGTACCTTCTAACTTTAACAATAATTAATAACTTATAAATTATAATAGTAACTGTCACTTACTTAGTGAATAAAATCGCAGCCTGCTCGGATAATAGCTGCTGTAATTCATTATTAAAAATTGTAGTGCATAATAAGTTTTAAGTCCAATTTTCTCGAAAACCGTTGTCTCTAGCGATTTAAAAGATGAGTACCTTTTTGCGTATAAAACCCGAAAGATGCTAAACTTGGTATTAAATTTACAAAAGACCCAAAATAATAAATTTGGGGTGCAAAATACTTCCAGCCTTAGACAAAACTACCCCTTCCTAACATCCTATCAAAATAAAATTTACACCAATGTAATCACAATGAAAAGTACATCTAGAGTGGTTACTTTTGTTCATTTCGACACCACCGTTCTTTTGTTATAAAATAAAAACTGTAAATCCTTACTACATTTCAAAGGGCTGTATCTCCCTTAGAAAGATTTCCGGAACCATGTTTATAAAAACTTTTTCATTTTTTCAATCCATATATTACGCTCTTAAAGTTTGGCCACGTCTTTCAGTTACACCCTGTATAATGAAAATAGGCTAGGGCTATGTGGACACCCTTGTTTTAATCTCTTGCTTGTCCAAAACCCCTCACTTAATTCCCTCCCTCCTTTCACATATCTGATTTCCTGATATTACTGCATTGTCAAAGAGAATTTCATTTTTAACATTTTCACTACATTTACAGCTAACTATTTCTTTTAGTGTTTTCCACATTTTTCTAGAATTATTTTTCGCGCTTCCTATATTTTTATCATAATCGCTTCTTTTAGCATTCCTTATAAGTGATCTTTGTGTTTTGAATTGAGTTCAGTCTTCTTCGTTACGACTCACTACAGCAGGTTTATAAAAATGCTCCCTTCTCTTCATCTGTTCCTCTATTTCGTAGTCGCACTATAGTCTGCGACCCCAGTTCTCTTTTTCAACTTTTTCCTGTACCGGAGCAAATTTATCTAAAGCAATGGTTAAATTTTCTACTAACTTCTCTGCGAGGGTATTTACACTAGTTGGTTCGGTGATCCAATCCACATTGAATAATCTCAGTTGATATGCTGAGACATTCATACTTTTGTAATTTCTGTATTTTATGATTTTATGTTCTTTGTTAAGTTCGCATAGGTGAGGTATACCTACTTCAATAATAGAATGGTCAGCTATTTTCGGTGTTTTAAGTACTTTATGCTTTAAATTCTTATCGGATGTAATTAACAAAAGATCTATTTTTGTAGCAGAGTGGTTGGTTATGCGCGTACACGAGTTAACTATTTGGTAAAAGCCACATCTATTTATTAATTCATTTAATTTCCTAGCATAAAACAGCCACTGTCTACATCAAGTCACCAAAATTAGTATAAATATGCTTTCCAGATTAATGTCCGCTAAAAAATCATCAAGTATAGTTAGAAATTCCGCATCACTAGCACTTCGTGAATGGTATAAACAAACAAATGATATCTCTGAAATCTCAAACTAATTTCAATGGCACATAACCAAATATTTTTATCATTACCGTGAAACTTTGAACCGGAGTATACCATTGATCAATTAACCGCCATTTTGTTTAATATTAAATTTTTTTTTAGCACAACAAAAATGTTAGGGGACTTAAATATATATAGAATATGTTGTTAAGCCAAAAAATTAAATTATTTTGACACCTCATAAAAATAATCATAGGAAACGTGATGACGTCAGTTTTCATCTTTTTTCTTTTCTTCCAAACTTTTGTGTATACAACAGTTTAAGCATTCAAACAGGAAATGTAACATTTTTTATCTTGTAGATAACTTCTTAGCTATATTTTAGCGATCTTAAAGTAATTAAAATCTCACTTGTGACTATTATAAAAATTAAATTAAAAAATTTTATCAAATTAATGTATAACGTGGGGTAATTTTGAACCTGTTCTGTTACGCTCCTAAAACAAATCGTGAGTACTTTTAACACGTCTGGACGTGTTAATTTTCGTAAGGTGGGCACCTTTCATCAGTTATTGTTTAGATAGCATCGAAAGTAGTTGCTCGCGTTTTTTATTCTGGACTGTTTTACAAAGTTTAGTTTTTGCAATCCGTACAAGAAATTATAAAAATTACACGTGGGAGACACTTATTAAAAAAGCCTTGGATGAAATAAAAAAAGGAAAAATTACTATAGGCAAAGCTGGGAAAAAGTACCGGATTGCCAAGGGACTCTATGTCATAAGTTAAGAAACAAGTTTTCAGATAATGTATTAAGCATGGAGAAAGAAACCAGTTGGGAATGCGCAAGCTTGCATTGCCGGGATGAACAAAAGAACTGCTTATTTAGCTTAAAAATTTATAAAATTTTTTTCGGGAGCCGATTTGACCACTTTGCCGATGAGATAGACAAAAAATGATCGAAGCAAAAATGTCTTAGATTTTGATGTTCTATAGGAATCCGAAAGAAAATTTTCAAAAATGTCAACAGGAAAAAAGCTACGGACATCCAGACAGACAGACAGACAGACAGACAAACTTTGTGAATTCATAAGATGAACTTTTGTTCATCGAAAATATAGTAAGTGTACTTTTAGAAACGGCTGAATGGGGTTACCCAATAACAAATGAAAATTTACACCACATATTACAGACACACTTTAATCAAATTGGCAAATCTACAATATTTAAAGACAATTTGCCAGGTAAAGATTGGATCAGAAATTTTATCAAGTGAAATAAGAATTTGTTATGCTATAGGAAAGCTCAAAATATAAATCCTAATCGTGCTTAAGTTTGTAGAGATCTATTTATCACCTACTTCGATAATTTAGAAAAATCATTAGAGGGTGTATTACTTGAAAACGTCTATAATTTTGATGAGACTAATCTAAGTGATGAACCTGGATCTTCAAAATGTTTTTTTAAACGGGGTGTTAAATACCCTGAGAGGGATTCAAAATCAAATATATCCGTTATGTTTTGCGGGAGTGCGACTGGGGAACTGATACTCTGTACGTGGTATACAAGGCGGAAAATATGTGACCAACGTGAACAGAAGGTGGACCTGAAAAATGTAGGTTTAATCGAACTTCACATGGGTGGTTTGATTCATTAACTTTTGTTGATTGGTTTAAAAGCATTTTTGTAGTGCATGTAAAAAATCAACAGGGTCCTAAAGTCTTTATTGGTGTTGCTATAGCCAACAACGTAAAGTTTTTGTGTCTTCCACCCAATGCAACCTATATTGCACAGCCATTAGCCTACTTTGCTCCACTTAAAAAAAAATGGAGAGCCATTTTATCATACATCAAAGTAACAACTGGAAAAGTAGGATTGCAAAAAGATATGTTTCCAGAACTATTAAAGAAACTTATGGCAGATTTTGGCCAAGTAGGAAAACAAAAACCTTATCAGTGGATTTTGCGCCACAGGAATTTGGCCTCTAAACAGAGAAGCCCTATTTAAAAACTACCATCGAAACCATCAGATGATGTTGCAGAAAGGGAAAATTTAAATTATACTGTTGTGGGATATTTAAAAAAGGCACGTATACCTGAAAAACCAAAAATTCAACGAAAGAAACGAATAAATGTTATCCCTGAGAAAAGTATTTCAATGGAGGATTTTGAAATAGCAGAAAGTTCAGGAGTTACAACGAATAAAAAGAGGTATACAAAGATAGTACAAGCAGTCAGCGACGATGATGAGCTTTCAGAAAATATGGTCATAGAGTTGCATGATGAGTCGGATGACAATGACGCATTATATTTTGAAAAGTTAGTCCACGAAGAAAAAGCACGAACAAATATTGAACGAAGAACGTCTGGACCAAGATGTTCCAACTGTTAATGATTTCGTCCTGGTAAAATTTGCAACAAAAAACACAATCAAATATTACCTTGGGCAGGTTTCACATGAAGTTTGGAATATGATGTCAAATTTCTAAGATACGACAAAAAAGTGTTTTCGTGGCCGCAGGTAAATTTTTGTCGGCCAAAAAAATAATTAAAAAAGTATTCTCTGCTTTTTTGTTTGGGTCACGCCACCTTCTTAATGAAAATAATAGGTAATAAATTTATTCCAAAACTTTTAATGCTATTTTCATTAAGAAGTTGGTGTAACTCAAACAAAAATGCAGAGAATCCATTACCCACCACAGTGGCGTAACGATCCCTCCCAGAG
Organism: Abscondita cerata; assembly: GCA_030710515.1. Classification (NCBI taxonomy): domain Eukaryota; kingdom Metazoa; phylum Arthropoda; class Insecta; order Coleoptera; family Lampyridae; genus Abscondita; species Abscondita cerata. The sequence continues at coordinate 26,348 of JALBCR010001242.1, forward strand.
CCCCGATGCATAGTCGGTCCGTGGTCCTACCTTACAAGCAAAAAAAAAATGAAAAAAAGGAAAATTTTTGACATTGTTTTCATTTGTTTATTTCGAACGTTTAAGACCTATATATTTACAAGGATTACATACTTAGATTCTAACCCTCCGGACTTTGGTTTTAACGAACGCATCGATAATCTCGTCCAGATTTGCTTTCAAGCAGTTGGTTATCTTGTTCTCTATAGACAAAATACTTAAGTCCGCAATCCTGTCTTGTCCCATCGAGTTTCGAAGGTAGTTTTTGATCATCTTCAGTTTCGAGAATGATCGCTCTGCTGTTGCAACTGTCACGGGAATTGTCAAGAAGAGTAGAAGTACGGAACACACATTCGGGAAACTAGCCGAGCGACTGAAATACTCAATCAGAAACAAGTTTGCTAACTCCCTGATGGAACGGATTTTCGACAATTGGTCTTTCAGGCAGCTTCGCAATGACAACAGTTGATTTAGCAGCTGTCGGTTACGTCGTCGTAGTACATTTCGCTGAACTTTTTACACCGCTTCGCAAGTTCTTCTTCAGAAAACTTGGCGACTGAATTATCGCAAACGAATCAACAATTTGGCTCAAACCAACAAATCGGTGTCTCAATTGAGTGATTACAATATTCAAACACGCAGAGTAATCATTTACTTGGAACCGTTTCTCGTCATCAGACAGACGTTGGTCTTCGCAAAGTTCGTCAAAATGGCGCTTCGTCTTTTTAACCCGTTTCGCAGAAAATTCCGGTTTGACACCCTAGGTGGTTGCCAGCTTCACTGCATCGGAGTTGGCTTTGTCAAAGTCACCTCTAAATGCCGTTAAATCTTTCCGGGCCGCTTCTGTCAGATCTCGGGCTTGCCACAGATCGAAATCCGACTTTGTGAAACGCTATTGGTCGCGTTCAAGATATATGAATGTAGCACAACTTGGAAGACAAACTCAAACGTCTCGATTTCTTTCTTTAAATTGCACGCATCTGCTCGCTCAGGTGTGCTCTTACTGGTTAAGATTATTTTTGACAAAGCGCGTAAAATATCCGAATATCTGTGGCGAACAGCCAAAGCGAATCATTTCTGCTGGACCACCTGGTAGGGCACAAACGGTTCAACCGTAGGCCGCTTGCCTTCTTCGCTGACGTCAGTATTTCTAAGAGCAAGACCCACGCTTGATGCTGATTGTGAAAAAAACGTAAAATTTCTCTAATGTTGCAAAAAACTTGCTGACCTCCAAAATGTCATTCACATTCAACACAAGATTTAAATTGTAAGCAGCGCAGTGTACATAAACTGCCCGATCAACTTCGGCCAAAATTCGCTGTTGAACCCCTAAATATTAACCGCTCATGACTGCTGCTCCGTCGTAACCTTGCCCTCGACATTTCGATAAATCGATATCTGAAAAACGTATCAAGAATTCCTATCAAAACCATTTAACATTGTACAATGCAAATTAAGTAAAAATCAAAAATACTCCAGATCAAAAATACCTTTGCTGTCGATTATGTCTTCTTGAAGATCTTGCGCGGAACCATCGTCAACAAAATTATAGAAACTACTACTTCAAAAAAGTAATTATAAGTTATTTTGTCCACAGCTCGATGACATATTCCTGATTATGATCTCAGATATCATGAAAAAATTACCAAAGCCATACACAACAGACCGCCGCGGAAATCTAAAACTTCCCTTAAGTTTTGTTGGATATACAGTATGCTAATAATGTTTTTTTTTTCTATTTTGGGTAGCTTACAGATCTATAAAAGCACTTAAAATGAGTTCTTTTATAAAAATAGAACAATTTTTATTCCGAACGGTGGTAAACTGATTTGGTATCAAACGTGAAAGCTGTCGTTACGTTCGTCGTGTGTTTACTTAAATCGTAATTAATGTTCAGTATCTACTTATTTTTATTTCCACCCATTTTTTTTTAAATTAAACCTATGATAAATGTTCTAATTAAACTTAAACTAGCATTTAAACCAAAATTTAATGAACACATTGCCACCCTAGCAATTATACTTCAAAATTCTTTAAATCTAAAAACTCACGAAATTTTATTTTAAAATCGATAGGAAAAGCCCAAAATAGAAAAAAATAGTATAAGAATTCGTTTCAGAAGGCATTTTAGCAACTCGTACTTTTGTGTACTCTTCTTATAAAATGCGTCTTCTGAAACTAGTTCTTTAATATATACCATTATGAGTGGAGGTGTCCAACCGGTAACATAAAATTATATATTTGGATGTTTTTGGTAATTGTACTCGTCTTATAAAATGCGTCTTCTGAAACTATATATAGTTCTGTAATATACTACTATAATTTTTTTATGTTTTATAGTTTACTAAGAATTTTGTGTTCTGTTGTTTTTTCGTATGTTTGTATGTTTTAAATAATAATCAACAAAAAAAAATTGTTTACGAATAAAAATGTTGAATTTTATATTTGAAATAAAAAATGCGATTATTTATAATTTTCCAATCCATAAAATACTATAGGAATATGTCCTATTTTTTCCATTCTTTCCAATGATGGGGCTATTTTGAATGTATGATACCCTGTAAATGGTCAAAATGTGCAACATAATTCAGCGTTCAAAGTTACACCAAGACTGGGGTAACTTTGAACACTCAACTTTATTTTTTAAAAAAGCTAGCCATTGAGTAAATCTTAAAACTATCATTATTTTTGAATTCCTTTAGTAGTTACTAGCCCTCACGATTTTTTAAATTTTTTTTTACCAAAAATTAACAGTTTGCCAACAAAATAGAGTAAATTTGTTCAAAGTAGCCCCGTTTCACGGTATCGATGTTTGTACTTTTTTTTATATCGATATCCATTTTTAACATATATCAGTGACCCACTTGTATGTATCTATGTACACATGACGACAAACAGCAAATTGTGTAACCTAGAATTTCTACTTCAATTTTTGTAAAATCTTCCGTTACGTGACTTTCAGACAAACATATTATCATTGATTTTCTTTTATTTATAATCCATTCCAATTCAGTTATAAGCTTAATCTCCTGATCATTGACTGATTCAAAACTAAAATGTGACGCATCTCGTACATAGGCGTCACAGCAACCGCGTTTGACAGAATTTGACATTATCCTGTGTTTAGACATTAATTTAAAAATTTTTGCTGAAAAAATGAGCGAATCTGCTATTCACGACGACACCCTGTTCTCAATTTTAAAAGAATGTGAAACATTGCCAAATTTTTTACACGTCATATTTGGCTTTCTCAATCGAAGGTAAGCGAGAGTCACATTTTTCATAAAGAATCGATAAGCATGAAATTACAGAACAGACTTTTACTGTCTAGCTACAGACCTCAATTCCAGTGTGGGACTACCTGAAGGCTTGGCTGAGTACTTTGTAAAACAAGCATTTTTCAAATGGAAATCGATCGACACTTCTTTAACAAATGTTACACCAATCACAGAAAAACCGGTATCCCACAATCCTTCAAATGAATTAGCAACTAGTTTTACAACTTCAGAAAGTTATAACGGTGCAAGTTACGACAATTATACATGGTCTCAAACAATCAGCGACGTTAATATTGTATTGAAAGTACCTGAAGCAATATCTTCTAAAGACTTACAAGTCTCTTTAACACCCCAAAGTATTCTAATAAAAAAGAAAAAATCGAATCACAGTTTACTTGAAGGGGATTTATGTCAAAAAATTAAAGCCAAAGATGCAATTTGGTCTGTAGATAATCATAAACTAGATATACATCTGGATAAAGTTTCAGAGATGTGGTGGGATTGTTTAGTTACCAATGAGCCCAAACTCGACATCACAAAATTAGATTGTTCCAGACCATTTGAAGAATTGACAGATGAAGCTCAAGCTAAAATTGAAGAACTCACATGGAATCAAGAAAGAAAACGAATGGGTTTACCTACTTCCGAGCAATTACAATTACAAGAAAAACTGAACAAAAGTTTAAGTGCCGAAGGCTGCCCATTTGAAGGGCTAGATCCAAATACGGTGATTATAAACTAAATCTGTTATTTGACATTGAGGAGCTTTCAATTTAAATTTTTACCAGCAGGGATAGAATTATTTCTTTTTAGTAATTTTATATTTACTACTCATTTTATTTTTACACTTATCTTTTGTATATTATGTAAAATCGTTTTAAATTGTTAGTTTTTGGATCAATTCCACAACTCTATGAACTGATTAATTAAGAAACTACCTAAAAATTATTTTTCTTGGAGTAAATTTATTTAATAATTTGAATGGATGGCGATCACATGAGTGACTTAACTGCTTATGTAAATAGTATGTTTTAACCCTTTATTTATGTAGCAATGAAATAATATTTTAAAAATTATCTTTGTGTACTGCTTATGTTTTATTTTTTACTTATCACCCTGTACATGAGGATAATAATTGGTTTAAAAAGATATATTTCTTAAAATTATTTTTCTATTTTGGTTCACTTAGAGCTTTGATTATATCTTTGATTATATATACTCCGTATTCAGATTGACCAACCTTATGAGATATATGGCAATACATTTTCTGGTTAAAAAACTGCTACGTGATGTCGCTATTAGTACAAAATCATTATAATTAATTAGTAACCTTTAAAACAGGTTCCAAACTTTGATAATCAAAGTTACGCACCAACAAAGAATGTGAATGGTAAAAAGAAAAAAGAAATTTATTGGCTCCAGTCAGTTAAATATGTACGTCCTTTAAATATAACATGTTTTCGTTTTTAAAAAGTAATTCAATTCAGATTTACATAACTTAATTTTTGTTTTATAATTTGTATAATAATAATATGATTTATTGTCCAACAGCTACAAAGCCAATTATAGGACAACAATAAATAATTCAGTTTTATATATACATATGTTATTATAAATAGCAAAATATTAATAATAGTAATAAAAGTAAAGAAACTAAAGCTATGTTACTAAAAATTGCAAAATAAATAAATCACTTAACAAGAATGATAATAATAACGAAAAACTGAAATTATATATTATGTGTAATAGTTGATTGTTCAAAAGTAATTAAATAATATTCATTGTATGCCTCTAATAGAGTTTTAAGGTTACAATGGAAAATATCAGTATTGCAACAAATATCATTATAATAACCGCACATTGCCATGACTGGGGATTTTTTAAATGTATTGGTTTTAGCAAATTGAGTATAAAAAGTATAATTATTTCTGGTGTTCTTCATGGATGCGTAAAAATTCAGTTTACCTAGTATAAAAAGGACAATCAATTGCACAGTAATTCTTGCCTTCAAATTAGTAATGTCAATAATTGCACATTTAATATAACTATTAAGTGGTATACTTGGTCTTTAAAAACGACCATGAAATAGGTATGTTAAATAAAATCAAATATATATTGTGTCTTTATTTTTAACGGCAATATAGTTATTTTTACACAAATGTCTAACATTCGAAGTATCGGTTGTAAAAAATATTGTACGCCACTCACCGGGAAAGTGTCTACTCAGCCTGTAAAGCATCACTTTCCGGTCTTGTAACATAAATAACTATTTTACAGGACGGTAAAAAACTGTTTTTTTTTAATGGAACACCCTGTATATTTCAAGGTGTTCGGGTGTAGTTTCTCAGCCGCATAGGTGCTCATAGATACTAGATAAGAGATTGAACTGGAAACAACACCTGGTGAATGTTACTAACAAAACCGCCAGGGTACCATAGTTTGCAGCAGACTCGCAGGCAAGAAATGGAGGTTGCAAGTCCAAAATACTGCGATGGATGTGCTGCATGATGGTCCGCCCCAATATTACGTATGGTACAGTCGTCATGATCAGCTTCTACATAGCCATCTCCTGTCAGCGTTGCCAACTTATAACTGTTTTCCAGAAAAATTTTCCAATAAACATCAGACATTACTTTAAAAAATTTCCTAAATTTAATAATAGTTGATTAGTTTACTAGGAGTTAAAGAATATAATTGTTGAGCCTAAAGTTTGCTGGCTAGGCGTTACCTTACTGTTGCATTCATAATATGACATAACTGTTAAAATTATAAACTGTTTTTGTAAATGTACAAACTAGCCTTTATTTAGAAAGTGTAAACCTTTCTTTAGTTTTTAGTATAGATAGATAAATGAAGGAAAAACATTGTAATTGACCATATTCCCAAGATTTTTGGACTTCAGTTTTGTAATTGTCTGTGTGGCTACCCTGTCATATTTTAAATTTCCCGCAATAAAACTTTTCGTTATTGGTCGATGGTTGTGATAATAAAAACAAATAAAATGACCACAACATAACCCCCCTTTCATTGTTATTAAAATTTGTTTAAATTTTTTAGATTTTATTAATTTTGTCTGTTATTCTTATGGTAGTTGTTTTTATATACTTACAGGGATTAGTAAATGTGAATGTAAATGCAAGAAGTTGAGGAATTTTAAGGTATATTGTCTATCGATGTTTTATATTTTTTGTAAGCAATTTAATAGTATAATTTACAGAACCATTCCAAAAAGGTCCGTGGACAAAAACTTTATACAATTTCCCAAGGAGTTTTGTGAACGCATGCTGCTAGATTATAAAAATAATTCTGGCGAGGGTGTTAATAAACCACATATACTGGGATACCGTATGTACAAAGCCCAAAAAGTCAAAAACATTTTATTACATTATGGCACCAATGGCGTAGTCATTACTAAATGTGATGTTAGTGCAGCGATGAAAAAAAATTGTTATAAAGTATTTGTTTTGATAAACAATGGTACTATCGAAAAGGCTCACTGTACTTGTGTAGCAGGTAGATCTGGCCATTGCAAACACGTATTTGCCATTCTATGGAAATTACTAGATCTTGTACGAGAAGAACAAATGTTTATTGATGATGAAGAGGTCGCAACAACATCTCAACCACGAACTTGGGGTACAGGCTCCTTCAAACGAATTATTAATAAACCATTAGATGAAATAAATTTTATAAAACCCGATCCTAGTAAACAAAGAAAGAGGATTAAAAATATTGAAAAGAAGAGAGATTATGGTGCAACATTTAAAAATGCCAATTAATTCTACCATTCTTAGACAGCATGCTAAAGAATTTGAAGATGTTGGTTTAGTAATGCTTTCAAAAGTTATAGAATCCAACAAATGTGAACCGTTAAAAATACGTAAAACTGGCAGTGAAAGCACCTCAAATGAACAAGACGTTATTCCCACCGAAAGCAAATGGGAAAACGAATTCCAAACCATTGTAACAACAAATAATATACAAAGTGTTGATTCATTATTATTGCAATTACAGTTAACTGTAGAAGAAGCTAGAGCGTTAGAAAAGGGTACAAGAGGACAGGCTGAAAATAAGTTGTGGCATACTGAACGTAGTAAAAGACTTACCGCATCGAAATTTGGAGAAATTATTCGAAGAAAAAAAGCAGTCGATAAAAATTTTTTGGAACGAATATGGCAACGACAAAATTTTAGAACAGCATTTATGCAGATTGGCATTGACAATGAAAAGCAAGCGGTATCAAAATACTTATCACTGTATCCTGATTATAAAGCATTCAGTTGCGGTCTCTGTGTGAATCCTGGTATTCCTTTTTTGGCAGCTTCACCAGATAGACTAATTTATAATTCTGCTTCAAAGGAATATCATTTATTAGAAATTAAAAGTCTAGTTAAAGGTGGTGTGTTAGGCAATTTAAGTATAATTGACTGTATAAATCAGGGATTTGCTCCATTTTACAAATTGATGAAAATATTGTGTTAAAAAGAACACATCTACATTATTTTCAGATACAAGGACAGCTAGCCATTACAGGACTGAAATATTGTGATTTGTTAATCGATAGCGGAAGTGATATGCATATAGAAAAATTACTTTTGACAGTGAATTGTGGTCCGAGCATATGTTACCATCATTGGTAAATTTTTATTTTAAACAGTTTCCAACAATACAACGCGAGAATGTAATATAGTATATTGTAATAATATGTACACAAGTGCTGTCACCTCCTAGCACTCGTTCTAGTAAATATCACTAATGTACATGTACTCTTTATCTATTCAACAAAGGTACATTAGTGATATTTACTAAATGACAGCAAATAGTCCAAATTTTGTTTAACTGATCTATTGAGTTATTTGGAAACGTTCCTGTCAGAATACGATAGATTTTTATGTCTCGTATTGTTCTCTCGACATGTATTCGTACAGCTGAAAATAAATCTTATATTCTTTGTATATCTAATTTTAGAACACTTACTCGCTATATCTCTTGTAAGTTGTTCATCTTCCAATGAAAACTGTGGCAGTCTATTCACAAATGGTGGTATGTTTAAGTCTACATTGATAGTCCTCAATTCATCTGTTAGTAAAAATCCTCTATCGGCCATAACAGAATCCCCTGGTTCCAATTTATTTAAGAGCCCACTGCTAATAATAATTTGTTTTTCTGATATTCTTCCAGGAAATAAATCGGTTACATGTGACAGAAATCCATTTGGGGTAATACCGACAATCCCTCGTGCTGTATTATGGGACTTATAATGTGAATAAGTTGCACTTTGGACATTATAGTCTGAAGGTTTTGTATAAATATTTCGGTACCATCCAAAATCACTCTAGTACTAGGATATCGCCTTTTAAAACAATCGGGCATAAATTCTTGTACTATTTTTCGTGTTGGCCAAATAGGCAATTGTTTGAAATAAGCAAACATAATATTTATCCAAAATGAACAAATTTTAGAAACTGTGCTTTGCCTTATATTATGCCTAATAGCCAAGTCATTTTCTAGTACACCTAGTCTTAATCTTGTTAAAACTAGAAAGATCTGTTCATTATGCGATACTTGGCTGGGTCTTCTACACTTTCTATTTTGAATTAAATACATTTCAGCTAAAGACTTCATTATAGTTACAAATGCATTATACTTATTTCTATCAGCAAATTGAGTGCAAAAATTTAGCATGTATTGGTCATTTATTATTTCGTCGTAATCGATCCTTATTGGCGATTTCGTAGTATTCATATGCTGTAATTTCAACTTCAACACTTCATTTTCTTTTCTAAAGAACAGATATATTGCTGCATACCTTTAAATGCATCTGCATTACCTTCCCGATAAGCATATGTGTGGTCATACGATGTTACATCGTTTGTATTAATACTAGGAATTTCATTGTTTAATGGTATAATCTCTAATTCATAACTAACTTCTTCAGTATGATCAATGTTATGTATAGCTTTTTCTTCCTCTTTTGTTAGTTCTGCAAATGTGTACCTAAATTAATTTTAAATTTGATAACATTTTATAACTACCTTGATCCACTTGAATATGTGGCACTAAATATATTGGATATTTATCTGCCTTAGTCTTTTTACCAGTACGATTAAAATGTACTCCACAAATTCTTTTGAAGCATATCTACTAAAATCTTTTCTCAAAGGATCAATACAGCGTAGCCACTGTGTTGCTAGTTTATTGTTCTTCGGAAATCGATGAAATGACACTTCTTTTATTCATAAACGTGTTATTCCTACAACCTTTCACTGAACATACTGTTCCATGAATCCTTCTGTAATGATTTGAATCAAAACATGCTATGAAATGCACTTAAGTATACTACCTTTGTCGATGCTTATCCATATCAGTTTCCAAATGAAAAATATACTTTCATATACTGTTCTAATTTAAATATTTATGTAGACAACAATAATTACAAAAACAATAAAAGACGAATTATAATAAATTAAAACCAAGGAACAATAAAAGAGGTTATGTTGTGGTCATTTTATTTGTTTTTTTATTGTCACAAACCATCGACCAATAAGGAATAAGTTTTATTGCGGTAAATTTAAAATATGACAGGGTAGCCACACAGACAATTACAAAACTGAAGTCCAAAAATCTTGGGAATATGGTCAATTAGAGGAGTGAAAGATAAGGAGAAAGAAAATGGAGAGGAAACCAAACAAGCTTTATCATTACCAATACAAAATTTAGAATTCCAAATTAACAAAGAAGACATAGGACGAAGTGATGAGAATTGGAACGTACAAACCGGGCAAACAAATGAAATTAACAGCCGGAAATAAAAGACATGAAATACTTAGTAACTCTAAGAAATAGAAAGGAACAAATATATGGATAGATGAGGACTATACAAAAGAAACCTTAGAAGAAAGGAGAAGATTGATACCAACAATGAAAGATGCCAAGAAGTCAAGGACATAGAGCGTATAAAAAAAAAAAAAAAAAAAAAAAAAAAAAAAAAAAAAAAAAAAAAAAAAAAAAAAAAAAAGTACCATGAGTACAAGATCACCAAATGCTAGACTAAATGATCAATTTAATAAAATAATACGCACTACAAAAAACTAAACAGCAGGGACGGAACAAATAATAATGGACACGACAAAACTGGCTATGACACTGGAATTGAGTTGACAAATCAAAGGTACAAAAATAAGCAAAAAAGTGTGACATGGAAATTAGGAACATGGAATGTGAGAAGCATAACAGAAAAAGAATGCGAACTGGATATAGAATTCTGCAAAACAAAACTGGATATGCTGGGAATAACAGAGACAAAAAAGAAAGGAATTGGTGAGAAAATACTGCAAAGTGGAAATATAATGATATATGTCGTAGTTGAACAAAATCGAAGGGCCAGAGAAGGAGTAGGATGCATATTAAGAAAATAAATGTACCACCAACTTAAAAGTTGGATAGCGATTACAGAAAGAATACTGAAGATAGAAATGGAATTAGAAAAAACAGTTAAAACAACGATCATAATAGCGTACGGACCAGGTGAAAATGACAGAGCTCAAGTAAAAGACAAATTTTGGGAACAACTATCCGAAGCAATAGAAAACATAACAGGAAGAATAATTATAATGAGGGACTTAAATGGAAGAATAGGAAAAAAACGAAGCAACAGGAGTTGCTATTTGAATACACGGAGAACAAAGAAGAAACGAAAATGGAAAGAGAATAATTGATTTTTGCCTAATTAACAATTTAGTCGTAACAAACTCCTTTTTTGAACATAAAATATTCATAAGTTCACTAGAGAGGTCACAAGCAGAAATGAAAATCAATTATTTACTACGTTATAATAAATAAGAAATACAGAAACAAAGTAACAGACACAAGAGTAAGAAGAGGATCTAGATTATAACAAAAATAAAAACCAAAATTGAAACAAAGAAGCTACAACAAGATCAAGAGATAGACCAACATCAAAAAACAGGCGAACATAAGGACGTACAAATTAAGAGAAGAAAAACCGCAATTAAATATTCAGAAGAAACAGAAAAACTTATGAGAATAATAGCTCAAAATACAAAAATTTATAATGTAGAAAAACTGTGAGCGCATTTCAAGGAAGCAATACTTAACACAGCTAGAATAACTTGCGGAACAACAAGAAGTGACAAGAATAAAAAGAAAACGCATTGGTGGAGTGAAGAATTGCAAACGGAAAAAAATCAAATGGGAGAAATACTTAAGTTGTAAAACAAATGGACACTACGCAGAGTATAAAGAACAAAGAATAAAAGTAAAGGAATTGGTAAAGCATGCGAAACAAAAATCATGGATAGAATTTGGAAATAAGTTAGAGAAAGATAGTGTTGACAACAAGAAACTGTTCTATAAGATATTAAAACACTGAGGCAAGAAAAAGGAAACAAATGTCAATACATTACTTCAAAAGACGGCAAAGTATTAACCGAAAATGCAAACATAATCAAACGCTGGAAAGAACATTTTGAGGAATTATTAAATACAGAACAGACAGTAGACGAGAGAAAGGAAGACAAAAATATAGAAACAAACGGAAACGACAGTAATTTTGAAGAAGAATATAGACCACAAGAAATACTAGAAGCCATAAAAAAGTTAAAAAGAGGCAAATCTGCAGGACAGAATGGAATAACGGCGGAAATGTTGAAATTACTAGAGAATCAGGGAATAAACGTATTAACAGACTTGTTTAATAAAGTATCTCAGGAAAGCACACTATACCAACAGAGTGGGTAGCAATAATCCTACCGATACATAAAAGGAAATAAGAAAATTGCAACAATTACAGAGGGATAAGTTTATTAAGTAACGTATACAAAATATATGAGAGGATACTTGACACCAGATTAAAAGCAAAAATAGAACTACACATGGAAGACTCTCAAAGTGGATTTACGAAAGGTCAAGGTATTCAAGATCTCATATTCACATTAAAACAGCTGATAGAAAAATACCTCAATAAAGACATATATGTTGCATTTATTGACTTAAAGAAAGCCTTTATTATTGTACCGAAAAAATCATATGGGATAGCTTAAAGAAAAAAAAATTGACAACGTATTGACAAGGAATATAAGAAGTTTGTATAAAAACACCAAGAACTACGTTAGGACGAACAACTCACAATCCGAAGAATTCTCAACAAAAGAAGGGCTGAGACAAGGGGGAGTTCTAAGCCCAACGCTCTTTAACATTGTATTAGACGATGTAATAAAAGAAACTAAAAATCATATAAAGAAACTACATTTAGGATACAGATATTTGAAACAAAACATTACAAACACGAAATCTCAAAATACAGACAAAACTAAAATAATGGTAAAAACAATATAAACAGAAATACAACTTAATGGTAAAAAATTACAACAAACAGGCAGTTTTAAATATTTAGGAATCACAACACAAAAAGATGGAAAAAATGAAGCGGAAGTAAATAATAGAATAGTGAGTGCTAGCAAAGTGTACCATGCACTAAGTAATAGCTTTCTCAGGAGAAATGAAATAACTAAAAGACAAAACTCACAGTATACAAAACGATCTTAAAACCAATATTGACATTTGGATGCGAACGCTGGATACTTACCAAACAGCAGGAAAACAAAATCCAAGCTAGTGAAATGAAATTTCTTAGAGCCATCATGGGAGTAACAAAAATAGACAGACTAAGAAACGAAAAAATAAAGGAAACGTTAGAAGTAGACTCCATAGATAAACATCAACTACAATGGTTCGGACATTTAAACAGATTGGAAAATAACAGACAAACCAAAACAGTATGGCAAACAAAAATAAACATTAATAAGACTAGAGAAAGATCTAAGAAAACATGGAACAATGTGATAGCAAAGATTCTGAAGAAGAGAAATCGGAACTGGCAAGAAGCTACAACATTAACACAAAACAAAAAGCAGTGGTCCGATTTTGTACATAATTTTAAAACATAAAAACTTAAGAAAAATGCCAACAGTTAACTGTGGAACGGCATGTGTGTGTTAAAGTGCAAAGCGCTATCTAAGCAATAGCTTTAATACTTGTAACACACGTTGCCGATAAAGCCAAGATAACTTGTACAGAAGTACACACGCAACAAAAGAACACCGGATGCAGCATTTCGCTCTTATTGTGAGCTCATCAGAGGTGTATACTTAAGTGCGGTATACGACTGTACAAGACGGCGGTTGGTCTTTAAGCCTCGTGGAGTAATGAACATAAGTAAAATATGTGTCTTGCGACATCACGTGTAAACATTGACACGTATGAGTAGTATAAACTAAGAAAAATGCCAACAGTTAACTGTAACGGCATGTGTGTGTTAAAGTGCAAAGCGCTATCTAAGCAATAGCTTTAATGCTTGTAACACACGTTGCCGATAAAGCCAAGATAACTTGTACAGAAGTACACACGCAACAAAAGAACACCTGATGCAGCATTCCGCTCTTATTGAGAGCTCATCAGAGGTGTATACTTAAGTGCGGTATACGTCTCTGATGAGCTCACAGTTTTTGGTTGGTATTTTCAAGAGTGTCAAGAGTGCCAGATTCAATGAGAAGAAAACTAGATGGTAAAGGAATAAAGTTAGACTTGTTGGCCAAATGTATCAAATATAAGAGTTTTTGGTTGGATCGTATTTTCAAGAGTGTCAAGAGTGCCAGATTCAATGAGAAGAAAACTAGATGATAAAGGAATAAAGTTAGACTTGTTGGTCACCAATGGCCGAACTGTTCGGTGAACTCCCTACACCAAAATCGCACTTGCTGGACACTCATACAGTTTTCTCCATAAATTTCACACAATTGACGATAAATGTTCAAAGGTTCCACCATTTTTGCGTTCAAAAAACGGATCACAGCGCGTAACTCGCATTTGGCGGTGACAGAGACAACAGAAACCATCGCTAATGGCTTTCAGGCCGTCACTGAGCGTCACTGCGGCGCGCACAACGTTTGGAATGGTAGTGGGGGAATGACCTACACGGCGGTGTTGCCGGATCGCGTCTAGCTACCCGCTTCCACAAGTGATCGCATGGGGAAAGTTATTGTACCGACACGCCTCGTAGATGGGTGTTTAAAGAAAATAGTAACGGTAAAACAATATACAAAGCAAGATTGGTTGCAAGAGGGTATGAACAAGGAGATCCAGGTGATCTTTCTCAAATACATGCGCCTGTGGCAAGATTATCAACCGTACGAGTTTTACTGACAGTTTGTAATAATTATTATTTGATACTAGAACAATTCGATGTGAAAAACGCGTTTCTTAATAGTGACATAAACAAAAATATTTTCTTAAAGACCAATGGGAGTTGAAGTTTCCAAAGAAGATGAAAACAAGATTTGCTTACTAAAAAGGGCTCTATATGGACTTAAGCAATCTCCTAAAGCATTGGTACAGTAGGTTTAACGAGTTTATGATACATCAAAAATTTTAAAAATCAAACTTGATTATTGGTTGTATTTTTTTATTGATAAACAGAGAAATATTTGTTGTTATTTACTACAGTTTTTCTAAATGATTTAAGATACATCTTTTTGAAACATTTAAAGTCAGAAAGTTAAAATTAGATTATCTAGGTATAAGAATTTATAGAGATATTAAGAAGAAGATTATCAAAATGGATCAATCGTTAGCTATTCAAAGTTTAGCTAAAAATTTAATGTAGAAAATATCAAAATTGTAAGAACTACAATCGAAAAGGGTGTAGATTTAAAGAGGAATTCTGATATAAATCTTAAAATAGAATTGCCATACAAAAAACTTCTGGGTAGTTTAATGTATATCATGATTGGTACCAGACCAGATATTTGTTACAGTGTAAGTTATTTTGGTAAATTTAAAGATAGCGCTACAGATGAGCATTTTAAATATCTTTTGGGAGTGTTAAAATATCTCAAACTGACAATTAACTATAAGTTATATTTCTATTTTTCTGAAAGCAATCTCACTGAATATTCTGATGCCAATTTTGCAAATGATTGTACAGATAGAAAATCGATAAGCGGATATTGCGTTAAGTTTTACGGAAATTTAATTTTGTGGTGTTCCAAAAAACAGAGTTTAGTAACATTGTCTATTACAGAGTCAGAATTCATTGCAGTTTGTGTCGCTTCATGTGAATTCATTTATTTCAAAAATTTATTGTTGGACTTGAACATTAAAATTTCTTTGCCAATTCCGTTATATGAAGATAATCAAAGCAGAATTAAGTTGTTACAAAATTTTGAAAACAATAGAAGGTGCAAACATATTGACGTTAAACGGCATTTTGTAGTTGATTTGATTAAGCAAGATAAAATAGTTCTAAAATATGTTTATACAAACGATCAACTTGCTGATATTTTTACTACGGCATTAGGTCCCGAAAAATTTTATAAGATTTTGAAAATGTTATCACTATTAGAATAAGTTTGTTGAAATGTTTAAAATAAAAGGCAAGTTTGGGAGTGAATGTCAAAATTATAAACTGTTTTGTAGATGTACAAACTATAGCCTTTATTTAGAAAGTGTAAACCCTTCTTTAGTTTTTTAGTATAGATAGATAAATGAATGTTGAGAGTAATATGTATATAATATAGTATGTGTAACACAATCCGGTGCTTTCATTATTTAATAACCTAACAATAACCGATGTACCAACCTCTAAATAGTTGTGAAAACAAAAGAACTGTTGCTTTTAATGTTTAGACAGCAAAAGCGTTTTTAGCGTCTGCCAGTAGTTCAATAATATGCCATTTTATTGTTGCTTGAAGAAAATAGTAGATTATTTTACTAGAAGTTAAGTAATATAATTGTTGAGTTTAAATGTTTAAATTCAGCGAAACAATTATATTTTTAACTCAAGTGAAATATATTATTTTTCTTCAAGCGACAATAAAACGTCATATTATTGAACTACTGGCAGACGCTAAAAACTACTGTCTAGACATTAAAAGCAAAACAGTTATTTTGTTTCCACAACTATTTAGATGTTATTACCTCGGTTATGTCATTATGAATGAACAGTACCAACTTGATTCGTCGAGAATAAAAATTCACTATACGACTCGAGAATCTCAAAAATTTGAAAATAACACATGAAAACTAGCAATAAACGCTTGAAGAAAAAATAGTATATTTCACTCTGGAGTTAAAAATATAATTGTTTCGCTTAATTTGCTGTCTCGGCTAACACCTCGCCAGCAAACTTTTAAGCTCAACAATTATATTGTTTAACTCCTAGTAAAAATAATCTACTATTTTCTTCAAGCGTTTATTGCTAGTCTTAATGTGTTATTTTCAAATTTTCGAGATTCTCGAGCGTTATAGTGACGTTTTATTCTGAACGAATCAAGTTGGTAGTTTACTGTTACATTCTAATATGAAATAACCGAGGTACCAACCTCAAAGTAGTTGTGAAAACAAAAGAACTGTTACTTTTAATGTTTAGGCAGTAAAAAGCCTTTTTAGCGTCTGCCGGTAGTTTAACAATATGCCGTTTTAAGGTCGCTTGAAGAAAAACAAATTTTAGCAGCAAGAGACCGGAGGAAGAACAACATTTTAATAGTTACAAATTGAGATTTTGTGTTACGAGGTGTTCGAAAAAAAAATTAAAATTTTTTAAAAACTCAAAAGGCTTACAAATCATTTTTTTCATATGGAATGACCCTTTGCCATAAAATAACATTATTTCTCCTGTTCAATTCTTACTGATGGTATCGTATCCCTAAAACCTCGTACTTTTTGAAATTTACAAATAAAAAAAAAAACAATTACATTTTGCTTATGCACCGAAGAAGGCAATGGTAATGATTTAATAAAAATAACACAACGATTCTTACGCCACGAGTTCGGTACGAAACCATTCGTGTAAAAATCGTCAAGCGCTAACGATTCTTATGCGTGACGCATTACTGACGAACTGCTTATATCGTATCGTTGCGATGAAATAGTGACTTGACCGTCACTATTATTACATTTTAAGTTTTGACGAACGAAGGTTGTTTTGTGATTGTCATTTTGTGTCGAATTTTTGCTATAATAATGTGTGTAAACCTTTAAACGTCCTAAGTCATATTAGGATTTGACGTAGTTCGGCTTTGAGATACAGAAATATCTATTTATATTTTAGTTTAGTTTTATACCATATACTCTGCTTATATCAATCCTAATTTTGTTAAAAAGATTATGTGTTATCAGAATTAAAAAGTTTGAAATCTAAAAGATCAACTGGCCCAGACTTAATTCCTCAATATATATTTAAAGCCTGATGCTGTGACATATTAGCAGAGCCTCTTTGTCTCATTTACAATTTATGTTTTCAAACAAATAGTTTTCCAGATATGTGGAAAATAACTACTCCTATTCACAAGAATGGGAGCACTAAACTAATTAGTAATTACCGCCCAATTGCTGTTTTATCTACTCCAGCAAGCGTCTTTGAAATTATCCTTCATAAAAAAATATTTCGTAATATAATTCCAAGCTTGTCCCAACATCAGCATGGTTTCTACCCAGGCAGATCTACGGTCACAAACCTAATTAATTTTACTCAATATATATCTAATCATATGGACCGAGGTTACCAGGTTGATGCTGTGTTTACGGACTTAAGTAAAGCGTTCGATAGATTTGATCATGCAGTTATTCTATCGAAATGAAACAATTATGGGCTTTCAAATAATCTACTACTTCTTTTTAAATCTTATTTTGAGAACAGATCCCAATTTGTCTGGTGCCAAGGATTTAAATCCAAACAGTACAAGGTTACCTCTGAGTCCCTCAAGGATCAAACATAGGTCCAACTATTTTAATATTGTTATTAACGATATTGTTAATGTGGTAAAGCACTCTGAGATTCTGTTGTATGCAGACGACTCAAGTTATTTAGGTTATTAAAGAAGAAAAGGATGTCACCAGTCTTCAACAGGACCTATCTGCCCTAAATAACTGGATCATGGACCACAAACTATCATTTAATGTATCAAAATGTTTCGATACTGACTTTCACAAAGCAAACAAATCCTGTGGTTGCCGAATACAGTCTAAATGGGGTAGAATTGAATAGAGTTTACGAGGTGAAAGATATAGGTGTTTTGCTAGACCATCAACTGATGTATAGAAATCACATTTCAAAAATTGTCGCCATTGTATTTCGAAACATAGGTTTCATAATAAGAGAAGGTCGTAAATTTAAATCTCTTCATACTTTGAAATTGTTGTATTTTTCTATTTTGCGGTCACACCTTGAATACGCTTCGGTAGTTTGGAATCCTCGATATGAAGTATATAGTGCAAGTATTGAAATGGTTCAGAAGCGATTGCTGGTATACCTGCTTTAAAGGTCAAGGGTTTTATCCTTATTTAACTCCTTACAAGGAGTTACTCCTGAAATTCAACTTTCATGCATTGGAGACGAGACACCAATTTTTGCAAAGTATTTAAAAACTTAAATTACCTTTTTTCCAATTGACTTTATTTTTTCTATTGCAGGCAGTTACCCACTCACCACTGTTTAAATATGGTGGGATCTTAACAGTGGCGCGCCATCTATAAGGGCGAACTCGGGTCGCGCCCGACGGCGCAAGGCTGCAAAGGGCGCCGAAGGCCGAAGGCGATTTTGACATTATCGACGGCCTAAGATTATAACATATTTTTTACTTTTTTCTATGTAAAGTGCTGCAACTGCTTTCCTATAATATAACATCTTTTAAATATTTCGATTATTATTGTTTGTTTATTATTTATAGCTTGATGCCATCTACTTTAATATCGGTTTCTTGGTCAAAGCAATAAGTTTATTTTACGTTAAAAAACACTCCTTGCTTTGTTTTGTATATTCCTTTATCAACGTGTGTATTAAATTTCAACAATCACTAAAAGACATGGACATCTTACCTTGCATGTTACAATTACAAGAAACTTTTGTGTTATTAAAAAAACATTATTTCTTCATATCTAGCAAAATTTATCGAACTAATTAATGTGGCGATCGGCAACTAAACAAATTTCATCTGGCATTACTGTATACGCAGCTAGATTCAATTAGCGCCAAACGATTCTTTTCCTGTCAATTCTTAATTTTTGCAAAGTTGCAGATCTGCTTTTTCAAACTTGCATCTTGCATATGCTTACTGATACTGCTTTCATTTTTATACGATTATTACCTTCAACCTCCATTCATTGATGGTCGTTTCTTGAAAAACGAATTAAATTAGAATAAAAGCAAATTAATATTGTGATAGTGATTATTTTTAAGTTGTTGTGATTGCCGATTTTGTAGAAAAAACAGAAAACTCTACAATATAATAAGGTAAGCTAATTTTATATATTGTTTTTAATTTTATTTTATAAATAATTTGAATTTGTTTTGGTTTTAAAATTCATTGGTTCTACTTCTTAGTATACATTAAAAAACTTTGTCGAACATTATCAGAATAAATAATCAAAATTAACAAAAATCAAAAACGCTTTGTTAGCTTTGTATTTTTTGTATAATTCTAATTAATTTCAATTTATTCTGTATTTTATTTATTCAGACTGTTTGAATGTATTATTTATTTCAGAAGATGTCTGAAGAAGAAAAAAGAGAAAACTATCTGGCCATCAAAATCTTCTTAGAAAAAGAAAGCGCGAAGAAGATTTGAAGAATAATTATGAAAAAATTACCCATTTCTTTGGAATAAACAATAAAGATTTGCAGTCATCAGCTGTACCCACTGTAATTGGTAGTATACATCAGGCGGAGGATTCACTTCCATCAACAAGTAGAGACGAAATTTCTACCGACATCAATGTCCATATTGATATTACAACTACGTCAACTACTGATCCCAGCAACAGCTGAAATTGGACTTAACAAAATGAGTATACTTGTACACCTATTCCTAACGATCCCGGTTTATGGCCAAATGTATTTTCTTCCCCTCAAATTCAAAGCTTAGTAGAAAACGGACCTTGTCTTTACCGAAACGAATGTAATGATTATCCTAAAGACAAATCTGGTGAAAATTTTCTTCCAGACATTTTATACGTATTTTACCAAATTCAGAAAATATTAAACGAGATTGGCTTTTATATTCAAAATCAAAAAACTCTGTATTTTGTTTCTGTTGCAAAATATTTAACATGGAAAATTTATTTAAAATTACAAAATTAAGTAATGAAAACGGTTTTAGTGATTGGAAACATATAGGCGAACATTTAAATCTTCATGAAAAAAGCAAGTTAAAATTTTTTTTAAAATGGTCTGATTTACTGAATCGTTTAAAATCTAACACAACAATTCATTTTGCTTCTCAAAATGTATTGAATTTGGAAACTAAATATTGGAACGCGGTTATTGAAAGGATTTTTACACTATCCAATTTTGTCTCAACAAAACTTAGCATTCCGCGGTAGTAATAATAAATTATTCGAAAAAGTAACGAAAACTTTCTAAAATGCATAGAAATGATAGCTAAATTTGATCCCGTGATGGCTGAGCATACTAAAAGAGTGCAAATGCACGACAACTTAAAAATGCCCCATTACCTCGGAGATAAAATCCAAAATGAAATAATCAATTTAATAGGAAATAATCTTAAAACGCATATTTTAAATAATGTTAGGCAATCAAAATATTTTTCTATTATATTAGATTGCACCTCGATAGTAGTCACCAAGAGCAAATTTCGGTTTGCATTCGATTTGTGAATTTAAATACAACTCAAAATGAATTTTGTGTTCAGGAACATTTTTAACTTTCTGTCCAATAACAGATACAACAGAAGAAGGGTTAACAACTTTTTATTAACAACACTAGAACAAAATGGTTTAAGTATTAACGACTTACGCGGACAAGGTTACGACAATGGGGCAAACATGCGAGGAAAACATAATGGTTTGCAAAAAAAGATTCTTAATATAAATTCAAGAGCATTTTTTGTCCCTTGTTGTAACCATAGTTTAAATTTAGTTGTGAACGATGCTGTAAAATGTAATATATTGTGTATAAATTTTTTTCAACAGTCCAAGAAATTTATAATTTTTCTCTGCCTCAATTAATCGATGGTCAGTTCTAAAAAACACATATCGAATTTAACCGTGAAACTCTCAGATACCAATGGTCTCAAGACCTGAGATACTTCGATATCAACTCTAGTAGAATATGGATGCTCTGTTTGAAATAGCTAGCGGGTGTAATAATTTATTCGATAACAGTGCAAAAACGTATCCACTGGGTTTAGGTAAAATAATAAACAATTTGGGTTTATTTGCACATTAGTTTTGTGGTACAATATTTTAAGTAAAGTTAATATTACAAACAAAATGTTACAATGCAAAAATTTCAATATTTCTGAAGCATGCACGAGTTTGAAAATACTAAATGATTTTTTAAAACTATAGATCAGATAAAGGTTTCTCTGATTTACTTGTTGATGCTAGGAAATAGCTTTTTATTAGATGTTGAAGCAAAATTTGAAAATAGTGGTTCTTAAGAACAAGAAAATAAAAAGCAGTTCAGTTATGAACATGACGACGAAACAATTGCGAGCGAAGAACTAAAATTTAAAGTTAACTGCTTTAATAATGTATTAGATGTAACCATACAATCCATTCAAGAAAGATTTCAATTATTATCAAATTATTCAAATAACTTTCATTTTTTGTACGACATTTCAAAATTTTTCAATACAAACAAAGTGAGCAGTTAAATTTATGCACCGAATTAGAAAATACTTTAACAGACAAAGAAAGAAATGAACGCGATATAAATGGTCTTGAATTATTACAACAGTTAGAGTATTTACAAAATTTTTGCCCGGAGATTACGTCAATCTCCAAATCAGACATTAAATTATATCAGTAAAAATAATTTAAATCAAGCATTTCCAAACACCACTATAGCACTGAGCATTTTGTTAACTATGCCTGTTTCTGTAGCTACTGCCGAAAGATCTTTTCAAAACTGAAACTCATTAAAAACTATCTAAGATCATCAATGTCTCAAGAACGTCTTCAAAATTGGGCTGGATTATTTCTATTGAATCAGATTTATTAAATACCTTAGATATGCAAAAGTTCATTAGGCAATTTTCTAGAAAGGCGCGCAAGGTTTAATTTCTGTCGTAATTTATTGCACAAGGCAACTGCATATGAAGGCATTTTAAAAGAAATAAAAACAACAATTTACAATTAATAATAAATAAATCACAATAATACTATAGAAAATGTCGGACACCATACAAACTCATACACAAAACAATCATAGCGGTACAGACAAGGTGGCGTCATGGGCGGAAAACTACCAATTTTGAGCGGGGGATGAGCTTACCTAGTAATTCTTGTATCATGGTTCTAATTTGTCATAGCGCAGCCGCGTAATTCTAACTAATAAATGTAGTGTAGCAATTTTTAAGAGTCGAAATATAAAGATATTAAATTAACCAAACCTGATTGAATACTAAATTAAATTGTTTAACTAAGTACTAGGCGCATATAGTTCTAATGACACATTTTACATTTTTTTAAAGATGCATTTTTGTAACACGACATTATTTTTCTCGCTAGTGAGGAAAAGACAATTTTCCTTATTACTTGTAGAGAAGAAACGTCCGTTTTCTAAGTATGTCGTGGAAAAAATATGTTCCTTTCTATTTGAACTTGCAGCTAAACGCATGCGTACTTTACTACCGTTACGGAATTGTAAATGCATCTTGATAATTACCTTATTTATTATACCGATTACTGCTTAGTCTTACTGCTTAACGATACCAAACTATAAATTCAGCTGTATAAGATATGGAGTAAAAAGGTTCTAGGTAACAGGTGATTGATTGTTATTCGCAAAATCGTCATCGAAGTGATAAACTTCAATTGCGAAACAATCGTCCTGATTTACAAGCCAAGTATTTCTTGTACATTAGCACACATTCACGAAAAGAACACTGTGACGTGTTCCTCTTACACAAGATGTCGTTAAGGTACATATTTCACTGAAAGGGTAATATTTGTTATTCAATCAAAGTGTAACTTGTAGATCTGAATACGTCAAATCACTTGCCACAAACCAATGACTTTTTTCCACGACATACGTAGAAAACGGACGTTTCTTCTCTACAAATAGTGAGGAAAATGCCTCTTTAAAAAATGTAAGAATGTGTTATTAGAACTATATGAGCCTAGTAGTTAGTTAAAAAAAATTTAATTTAGTATTCAATAAGGTTTGTTTAATTTAATATCTTATATTTCGACTCTTAAAAATTGCTATCCTACATTTATTGGTTAAGAACTACGCGACTGCGCTGTGACAGATTGAGGACTCACGCCGATGCTACAGAATACTGTAGCGAGAATATTGGGTTACGTTTACAATATTACTTTTTCATTAGGTTGTTTTTTGGAAATGTCGTGGAAAAATGTCAGGTGTCTAACACATGAGAAAAGTTTTCCACTCACCAATGCTCCCTCGCTACGCCTCGTAGAGGCAACTTGAGCTCGAGTAGGAAAAGAATCGCTTTCCTCAACTTGTTGGATCAATAATTCTATTTTATTTTGTAATTTTAAAAACCAATATCACCAAGACATACAAAATTACAAAAATATTATTTTTTTCAATTGAGCTTAACAAATTTTTTTTTTATTACAATGCAAAGCGTTGAATAATATTTTATCAGCGCACCCTATATAAGTTACTAAATTCAAAGCAAAGAAATTTTACATTTACTAGAATAATAAAGCAATTGGAAAAAATATTGTATTGAATTCGTTATATAAGGGTTATATAGACTGCTTATACAACTAATTTAATAATATACTATTATTCAAATTGAAAAACACAGTTATTATAGTACTCAAACTATTCGATTTTTTGAATGTATTTAGTGGGAAATTCGCGCAGTCGTACAAATATCCTTCGCAGCAAGCAGTGGTGCATTTGCTAACCAGTATTATCGATAAGTCACTTTGCACTTATAGGCCAACCAATAGAGGCTTTTTGCCGTGACAAAAAATACTAATAGGAAGAGACATCATATCAGATGTTGGACAATTTATGATTAATTTGAGTATAGTGTTAACACGCGATTGGTCATACTGGCTTTGTGATTAATCACCAGCAAAAACGTATTTTTTTTAGTTTTTTCGTTCCTGACTAAATACTAATAACCCAATGTTACATGGAATAAAAAAAGAAACGTTGTATAGAATTAAAATACGAACGAAAATGAGCACAGACACGACTCGATCAGATTTTATTTTCCAAGAAACCGAAAAACGAGAGATAAGTGTAAAACTAACCAATAAACGTTCGTCACAATAGTCCTTCCCTTTCAGTTTGTGCTAAATTTCAATACAAATTTTATAGCGTGTCACACGGCTTAAGATACTTTGTGTCGAATCTCACAGCATCTACTGTATTATATTTCCCTCACACGATGCTCCGCCGGCCCGGCTCCTCACTACTGAGAAAAATCGGCAAGCGGCCGTTCGAGCGGAACTGCAATTTGGTTAAATTCACAAGTCTTTATCGCAAACTGGGATATACATGTTGGAGTGTGTAATCTTAAATTTTCAGACAAAAAGTCTTCGTTTTTCTCGGAAAATAAAAAATCCGATCGAGTCGTGTCTGTGCTCATTTTGTTGAATTTTAATTTCTATTATTTTATATATTTATATTTTATTAGTATATAGTTCGGGAACAAAAAACTTAAAAAGACGTTTTTTTGCACTAATTTGTTAATCATTAAATCCATTAATGACAATCGCAAGTTGACTTATGTCTAAATTAATCTACTCATTGTCCTTGATATACGAGGATGTATTGATATCTAGTTAGCCTAGACCAGTTCCTTGCATAAACAAAATATTGCGTTACCATAGCAACGAACAATAACTTATTAGAAGTGTCAGTGTAAAGTTTGACGTCAAAAAGTAAACCAGAGTCACGCAATAAATTAAATGAAAAAGATGTCCACCGAAATTGTGAAAATCGAAAAATTGGAGTATCGAGCCATCATCAAGTACCTGTATTTAAAAGGGTTAAGAGGTAAGCAGATTTACGAAGATATGCTTAATACCCTTGGTGATCAATGTCCTTCGTATGCGACCGTCAAAAATTGGAATGCAAGCTTCAAAAGAGGTAAATTTTCCATTGAAGATGATGACCGATCGGGAAGGCCAGTTTCTGTGTCAGTCCCCGAAAATATCGATGCAGTTCATGACATGATTTTATCAGACCGTCGAATTGGGCTAAAACGGATATCTGAAGCACTGAATATTTCATACGAACGCGTTCATCATATGGTTCACGTCAATTTGGACATGAGAAAAATTGCTGCAAAATGGATCCCCAAATGTTTGAATGTTGACCAAAAGCGTGCAAGGGTAGAAGCATCGCGTTCGATCTGTGCTCGATTTGAAAACGATGTAGACTTCTTAAACCGAATTGTTACTATGGATGAGACTTGGGTACATTTCTACGATCCAGAAACAAAGCAACAATCGATGGAATGGCGACACTCTGGTTCTCCAAGACCTAAGAAGTTTCGTGTCCAAACTGCTGGAAAAGTTCTTGCTTCAGTTTTTGGGATTGCCATGGAGTAATCATGATTGATTTTTGGATAAGGGTAGAACAATAACTGGAGATTACTATTCGACATTACTGACCACTCTACGGGAAAATATTAAAGAGAAAAGACGCGGAAGCTATCCAAAGGTGTTTTGTTTTGCAGGACAACGCCCTGCACACAAATCTCATGTTGCCATGCAAAAATTCGTGATTTAGGGTTTGAATTACTAGAACACCCCTTATTCACCCGATTTGGCTCCGTCCGACTATCACCTCTTTCCTCAACTGAAAAAAGTTTAAAAGGTCGTACATTTTCTTCCAACAAGGAGGTAATAGAAGCTGTGGAGGTCTGGTTTGCAGAGCAAGAAGAAACATTTTTTTGAAAGGTCTAGAGACGTTGCAGGTTCGCTGTAATAAATGTATCCAATTAAGAAGAGAATATGTTGAGTAATAAAATATTTTGACATTGAAATTTTGTTTGGTTCTATAGTAGGCTAAGAATATTTCAATATATCCTCGTATGATGGCACATGTCTCTTCCGATTAGTATTTTTGTCACAAACAAGGTACTTTTTTTAGCTCTATTGACTGGCCTATTAATACATTACTGTTGACAATTTAATTCATGTATAAAAATCGCATACGCCGCAGTGCAATAGTCACTTTTGACATCGGCAAAAGTTACTTGCAACTTTTCCACCGAAGAATACACTAGTAATTATTTCACTTAGAATAGCGTTGTCCTTTGTAAGACAAGGATAATTAAAAGAGATGGTTTGTTCTACCAATCTAGGGATTTTAAGAAGTAACTGTTAGTTAGATCAGTAAGACACCCATAAGAAACAAAAACTAAATAGAGGATTCTACATTTTTAGTGATTTTTATGAATTGTTGTTTCTTACACTGTGTTGTTCTTGTTTTAAAAATTCGAGCTTGTACTGTTACACAACTGCGAATTTTCTTTCTCACACGATTATATTTGTCATTAATAAAATTATATAATATACTACATACTTTAAATTAAGTATATTTATTTTTTATTAAACATTTGACTTTAATTAAACTCTTCGAAATGAGCATTAAATCTGAATCTCTTAGATTTGTTTAGGTTCGTAAAGCGTGATAAGAAAACGGATAATTTATATCGGTAGTATTAAAGCCGTTGAACTTAATTATAAACATTCGAGGCTTTAAATACATGCTGCAGGTGAAAATATCGTAGTTTTTCTCGCTTGTAGATCATCGCTTTGTTAATTAAGAAACCTGCAGCAGCAGCACATAATAATTGCATAACACACATACAACATTTCTAAAAATATCGCGCTTTGTATTCAAGAATAGCGAATCACATTCCTCGAGTATGATTTCTACAATAACAATTCTGGGTTAGGTGTACAACACTTTACCTCTCGTTAAATTATAAATTAAATATTCATCTTTTTTTTTAATTATTAAGGATTGTTGCGTCGTTTTAGTTGGACCCCTTTATTATATTTAGTAATATTTAGTTTTGGTGTCTTCTGAGTGACTTATTGATCTAACCAACAGTTACTTCTTAAAATCCCTAGATTGGTAGAACAAACCATCTCTTTTTAATTATCCTTGTCTTACAAAGGACAACGCTATTACTTAACCAATTATTGCGGTCTCCATTGATATTTAAAGTTGTCAATCTGACAGTTTATTCAAATTAATATTTATTTTAATCCAAAATAAATAGTTTGACATGTTCTAGTTTTCTTATTCATTAAATTGTCCTGTCGAATTACACTCGAGGTTTGTACTTTAGCGAGTCAATTTTTATTGTTTAAATTCAAATCCGTTTTCTTTACCAGTTTGACTCGAAAAACTGTCAACTTACAAACGTTCTATCGAATGGCACATGTGAGAAATAATTTTTGATCGAGACCGAATGTTTTTAATAATTGACGATTTTTCTCGTCAAATTTTCATTAAACAACTCAATTTTACTCGGCAGAATACAAACCCCTTGTGCAATTATAAGTGAATAAATAAAAGTTATAGAATATAAAATTTACATAACTTTATTTATATAGGTAATAAATATCATTGAAGATAAGCCGTACCTCTTCAGGAAATGATCAGGAACAAGTGCGGAAAGAAATTACTAAAGTTTACGGATTCGGTTGAATTATTTAAAATTACTTAAACAACGAAGAATTTTTATTTTAATTATAACTTCTATAAAATTTATTACAGCACTATTAAAAGTGGTAACTACCTAAATAGTTTTCAACATTAGATTAATTTATTCATAGTTTTCTTCAACAATTGCCCTTATAAATAGGAAAGTGTTTGCAAGTAAGTAGCATAAATAGATTGTGCTGTTATAAAAGTATGCCAACGCATTACCAAAACCCATTAAAAAAAGTTATTGCTTACAAAGCAGTCATTCGATGACTCGTTACATCCCTGAGAAATTAAACGCATGCATAACTATCACTTAGACGCTTATCGGACAAAATTCCAAAATGGACTACAAAACACGCCAAAACGCTTAATTTGGCACAACATAAATTTTATCAAAATAATTGAGACTATACATAACAGTAATTTACTGAGATATCAAATTTTAACAGTATGGGAAGATTCTGAAACAAATTCTTAAACCTATATTCACTGTTTCATTGTACATACAGCTATTGCTTCAGTTACACAGATCAAATTATGTAATTGCGCGGTGCGTAAATTTAGTGGCAAAAAATTAAAAAATTGAGCAACAATATTGGCATAGAAATACTGAGCAATCAGTAATTTTGATTTCCTTCGCATAATACTGTCAAAAAGCTATCAATAAAAATACTCATAATATAAATATACCCCCACACAATACATCGCCCCAATAAATAGACCCCATAGCCCAACTTAATTCACTAAACCATATTCGATCTTACATTGGAAAAAAATTTATTTAACACAAAACAAAATGGTTAATAACTAATAATTTAAGATTCATGAAACGTCGCTTTGAGCATCGAACGAAATATTTTTTCTTACAATAGTTTCCAAGACCTCCCGAAAAGAATGTAAAGCAGACTTGAGCGATAATTTTAAACCTTTGCTAACGGGCAATAGGGGAAATTCGGGTTTTGATGGATCAGAATCGTCGCACCACCTCTGTAAACGCTCGCACATTTGATCTCCGTGAGTTGCGCAGTAGGCGTAAATTTCTTTTTTAAAAACTTCGGGTGGGGCCAAAGCTAATTCCGTCATAGATTGTACCAGCTTGAGTATTACAAGTTCGTTATAGGTTCGAGAATTTTCATAACCTTGCTGAGATTCAATTTGCTTTTCGTAACCAGCTTCGTTGTAATACGGTTCGGCAACTAAAATCAACCCTTGAATTGACACAATTAATTGAAGTAACGTGCTGTTAGTTCCCCACACTTCCGTGCCTTTTCCCAACCACGTTCCCAATAAGGATATACACACTTTGCCTTCAACATATAAATTTGGATTTAAACGTTCTGAACTGTAACTGATGTAATGGCAAAGTGGTGGAGATCGAGGATAATCTTGGCTAAGTTGTAAATCGAACAAAAATAAGCCGTCCTCATATGGAGTTTTCTTAGGACCCTCTATCATAACTGACAATAAATCCATTCGATTGGCATACGATCTCACCCACACGCCGGGCGGAAGAGATTCTTTTAATAATTTAAATTCTTTTTGAACAGCCTTAAAGAACCTTTGTCTATCCGTAGGTTCGAATTTACTACTATAAAAACGATGACTAAAGTGGACTTCATCTAACAGGTTATATATTTCATTCTCACAACCAATCACAGACTTGTTAAACTTTAGAGGGTTAAGTGTACAAAACTTATCTTCGGGTGTTGTCGGAATGCTGGGTAACGGTGTCGACGTCCTTGGTGGCGCGTCCGACGCTTTTGTCATGACCGTTAGGGCTTGTGGACCACCTATTCGGGATATGATTTCCGCGTAAGCCAGATCCATGCGCACTTTCATCATCGAAAGAAGTTCGACGCAAATATTTTCGTTAGGCGGCGACTCCGGGTCACAATCTGGAGAGAGTGGTGTTGAGGGTTCTGAAAAATGAAAACATTTGAATAAAACTTGGGAATACGGATTTGAGCGGTGGTAAATAAAAGAGTTTTCCCTGAATGTATAATACTAAACTAAGAAAACCCAAGAATTTTTGGAAGTTTAATAACCGCTTGTAATTTGTGCCTAACCGTAACTAATTTCGAAGCACCCTGCGAAGCAAATAAGAATTTGTTTTGGAATTGGTTGTTTCCTTAAATTCTATATTTAAAAAAATCGTGTTAAGTCATAAACGTGAAAGGAAACCCTGAGTACTACAAAAAATATATAATGTGCTCAATATTAAATATTTTTACTTTAAAATTTCAAAACACTATCTTTTAAAATCATTTTTAAACGCATTGGCATTGTTCGTGACGTCAATGCTCGTACAAATCAAATATAAATGGTGGTTTGTTTATGTAAAACACTACTAATTTATTACTTGAAAAACTGTTGCATACGAATCAAACAACCCATATTATATTCTTTATACGAACATTGATGTCACAATAACGGCCACCTGTTTCCGCCCCTTTTTTATATTTAAATTAAAAGCACCCCAAAAATAAACACTTTTTAAAAATAATTACAACTGACGAACGTCTTTATGTGTATGGGCTTCGGTTTTACACATTTTATAAAAAGTTGAAAATACCGAATTCACACAACACACAAAAGAGCGTGGCACTCTCTTGGGGGGTCATATGGCGGAATGCCTAACAAAAATTCAAAAATTAAGATGAGTAAAACGTTGTTTTATTATTAAATATAGAACAACAATTAATAATAAACCGTCAGCCCGCTGCAAAATCTGAATGAATTGTTCACGTATGTCCTTCGGTATCGTTAATTATACAGGGTTATTCACGGTATACGACACGAATAATACAGCCAAACTATTCAATAAAATTGGAAAATTTTTCTTGGGTTAGAAAAAAACCTTTCTTAGGAAAATTTTAAAATTATTTTCGGAAAAAATATACAGGTGTTCCAAAATACACAAAACGTATCAAAGTTGTGTTTTTCTTATGGAATGTCCTGTATATTATTACATTTCAGTTTCTACGAACAAAATAAGAAATGATTTTATAGAGGTTTACCTTACTTAAACCTAAAGGTTTTTGAGATATTTTGTATTTTATGAAAAGTCGTTACAATTTTGCCGATTCATATCTCAGCAACTATTTTCTTCTAAACTAAATTCGCACTGAAGTCTATCAATTGATCAGATTTGATGAAGAACTTGTGAAAATCCATTATCATATACTGATGTGTACAAAAATAAGATTAAATAATGACATGTTTTGAACCGCAATAACTTGCTTAATTTAAATGGAACACCCTGTATTTTATATCAACAACAAATGTAAAATGTAATGACCTATCAAACAATACTATAGTGTCCTATAGCTAAATGTTCAGGTTGTCATGAAAAATGCAAATTTTTATAATGAAGACTGATTTGTAACAATTTTAATATTTATCAAGTAAGCTATACAACTTTGACAGGTGAATATTATGTATTTGTAAGAAGCCCGTCCATTCACGGGCAAATTTTAATGCATGAATTTTTCCATTATTCTCTGAATAATGTTAAACCTATGGCGGACGAAGACCCTTGGCCCCGCCTCTGTATGAAAATATCCGGTTTTCGAATTTTTCCCGTTGGTTTGAAAGCAATGCTCATCGGAATGCCAAATTTCAAGTCTCTACGACGTCTGGAAGTACCTGTTTAATCGGAGACAGACATGAAAAAATAGGCGCTTTATTTTAAGCAAATGTTTTTGTATTTCACCAGTATGTTTTACAATATTGTAAACAGCTTAGAAATTGATCCGTGGAGCAGATAATTCATTAGAAGAAATATTAGTGAAGTAGATTTGTACGTTTATTAAATTCTTGTAAACTCTATACATATTTATTTTCTCAAAATTTAACACAATTGATGAATGCACAATACAAATCATTCTCCTTATGAGAATTTGCATTTTTCATGACAACCTGAACATTTAGCTATAGGACACTATAGTATTGTTTGATAGGTAATTACATTTTACATTTGTTGTTGATATAAAATACAGGATGTTCCATTTAAAGTAAGTAAGTTATTGCGGTTCAAAACATGTCATTAATTAATAATATTTTGTACACATCCTGTATATGATAGTGGATTTTTTACAAGTTCTACATAAAATCTGATCAATTCATAGACTCCAGTGTAAATTTAGTTTGGAAAAAGGTATTAATTGCAGAGATATGAATCGGTAAAATTGTGACGACTTTTTCATAAAATACAAAATATCTCAAAAACGTTTAGGTTTAAGTAAGGCAAACCTCTATAAAATCCATTCTTATTTTAAACGTAGAAACTGAAAATGTATTAATATACAGGGTATTCCATAAAAAAAAACACAACTTTGATACGTTCTGTGTATTTTGGGACACCTGTATATTTCGAAAGTAATTTAAAAATATTCCTCCTATAGGTCTCTATCAATCCCAGATATATTTTCCCAATTTTATTAAATAGTTTGGCTGTAATATTCCGTGTCGATACCGTGAATAACCCTGTATATATTGCACTGAAAGAATTATTTTAAATAAAATTTTATTTTTAATCGTAAAATAATTATTTACATTTATAGTAACTGTTTCTATTTAAATCAAAACGTAGAGTTAAATGATTATGATTTAAGGTTTCTAAAAATCGATCTACATTTTATTTGATAAAAGAATTGATTATCTAATTGATTTATCTATGAACAAATTAAATATTTTGACAAGATTTGATTAGAAGTAGAAGACTTTTCAGACGTTAATCTAAGCAATTGTTTATCGATCTTTATACTTGACCATACTGATCTATAAAAAGAATGAATTTGATTTTTAACTAAGTGCTGGCTAAAATAATTTTTTTAAATTTCAGTCGGTGAACGGTAGAACATATTTGAGAGGAACTTTTATTCATAGGTAAAGAGTAATCTAAGCTAGTATTTATTCTTGCCTATCTGATTGCAAGTTAATATCAGTATGTTATTTATACTGAGGTTTTTGTGGAGATGATGTTGGATTGACGCCGAACGTAGTGGGGCAGGCAAAACATTTGTGCCACTTATGCTCCAACATAAACTATACGATTTTTTTTTTCAAACGAAACACAAAGAAGAAAACTAAACAGCTAAATAGAATATAAGGAATTGTGAGCGACTATGGTTTTAGTTGCACTTACCTGTTAGAGGCGTTTAAGTACTTAAGTGCCGTTAACGAGCGGAAGAAGATTTAGACAGGGTGGCCCATTGTGCGAAGAAGGTGGATATCTCGGAAAATATTAAGGTCAGAAAAAAACTAAAAGTTGTGCAAATCAATGAGCTTAGATTTTTAAGTATTTTCGTTTAAACAAGGTGTTCCATAAAAGGTGACATACCAAAGTTATGTTTTTAAATGGAACCACTGAGTTTTATTGGAACATTTAATTCCTTGGGAAACTCTAATGTAACTTTATGCATTATACATAGTGTCTAAAATGGAGGATGGCATTATTGCACTTTCTGACAAATTGATGTTTCCTGGATTTATCAACCTGCGATTTCGTAGCTTTTACGCATTGGCATGTTAACTAACTAGTTGTTCACCTTTCTAACTGCTAAGTGTTTTGAGTAATCATTATTTAAATTGAACTCCCTAAATTCATGGATAACTTATTTTCAAATGGCACCACATAATTTTTTATATGCCGTTGAACTGGATTTCATAAGCATTCTAATGATAACGTTGTAGGTATTTAACTATTTCGGGTTTTGCGGATTTTGAGTAAGAATTAGATACCTACAATCTTATAATTAGAAAGATTAGATTCTACGTTAAACGGCACATAAAATTAGTGGTGCCATTAAATGAAGTCTGTCTATGAATTTAGGCAGTTCTAACTAAATAAGGGATTTATCAAACTAACTAGGTTAGAAAGGTTTCTTTCAGCTGAGCTTAGCATATGTAGCATATTAAAGCTGCGATAACGCAGTTGGGATAAATTACAGGATAACTGAGTTATTTAATTTTTTCGAAGTCATTTTTTCGGAAAAAGTGAAATAATGCGAAAACCTTCCATTTTCGACACTGATGTATAAAGCATAAAGTCATATTGGGATTTCCCAAGGAATCCAAATTTGGATAAAAAATGGTAGTTCCATTTAAAAGAACATAACTTTGGTATTCTCACTTTGTGATACACCCTGTGTAAATAAAATCCTTAAAATGTGCAGCTCATTGATTTGCACAACTTTATTGCGAAAGTTTTTTCTAACCCCAATATTTTCCGAGATATCCACCTTCCTCGCACTAATGAGCCACCCTGTATATCGTGTCAATAAAGTGACTCTTAAGTGACGTTTAAATAAAAATGTATTTTTTATTTGGGAAATATATTACAGTTGAATAAAGTTATATAACGTGAACGTTATGTAACGTTTTCTTGACTATACATGGCTGAATGTGTGAAATTTTGACAAAAATGTAGGTTAGGTTTTACAAGTGGTGGCATGAAAGGTCACGAAAGAGTCAACTCTTGAAAACATGATTTTTGACGTTTCATGAACTGGCTGTGCTGTTATATTTTATGTTTTATTTACCCTCTATACTGTTTACACTTACATGAATACTAAGGTGGGTAAGTGATAGCATGTTTAGATTTTAGTGGTTTTCCTAAACATTGAAGCAAATGCTTTGCCAATACGAACAATCCACTATTGCATCACGGTTTCTCACCACGCTATACAGATGTATACTGATCTTCTGGGGCACCATGCATAACACTTAGATTACAATACAATATGCAAAATGTACCATACGAATAACATAAATAAATAACTGAATTAGTGATCTATTTTGAATCTGACAAATTTTGTGAGAAGTTGGTTTATGTCTGTAGATCTGGTTAGGTTAACCAAAAACCAAAATATGAATTGTTTGAGAATTTCTTAGACAATAAATATGGATTTTTGACGATTTCATTGAAAATAAATAAGTTAAGTTAGGCGGTTAGGTTATATTAAAAAAAATATATATATTTTAGGATTTCTTTTGAATAAATAGATTAGGTTAGGTTACCCGAAAAGCAAAAATATGATTTTTTGAGAATTTCTTTGAAGATAAATAGATTAGGTTGTATCATTTTTTTTTAAGGGTTGACCTTTCATGACCTCAAGGGATCTGGTAGTCTTTCATAAACCATTGTTAGCATCAAAGTATCGTAGTTGCTAACGTTTCTGTCCACTACGTAGAGGCTTTATCTAGAAAGCAACCTGAAACATACAAACAAAATTTCAAGGTAGACCGCTAAAAAGTCAGGTAATCAATTTGTGAACCCAGATAGATTCAATATTAAAAGGCGCTACATCCCTAGATTTCCGGGTGAGTAACACATCAATGAATGAAAGACAATGATTTTTCTTCAAATTCTACAGTGAATGTAATAAACCACACTTTAGGTTTCAACGACGAACTACAGGAGAACAAGAGGATCCCAGACTAGCACTGCGTAACATGTTCGTAAAAGTTATTGCAATTTCAATCCAGAAAGACTCTGGCCATGGAAGCCTCAATTATAACGTTTACAAAGTAAAAATAAAAAGTATTACCTCCAACTTCTTTCGGTATTTCTTACCATCTTCCAACCAAATGCGCTGATAATTTATAATTCAACTTTAATACTTTACTAATGTTTTCCTTTTCAGGGTTTAGATCTCGTCAAGGAAACTCCTAAACTTTCTACCTGCAGAAAACAGACGTCCGCGCAGTTTCTTACACGGCATAAGTTTTCGCTTTTCCTTAATTTGCGCCACCAACATCTAAATACACACAAATCAAACGCGATCCTTGTTAATTGCATTCGTACTCACCTGAAACATGTCCACTCTTCAAACTTAAAATCAGGTGTCCAACAGCATTGTCTAAGTAGCTCGAATTGTGTAGATCATAAGCAACTCTTTCAGTAGCTTTAATTTGAAACAACTTATAACAGCACATCCATCCCTTTTATTTGTATTACTGGGAAAGCACTTGTTGAATTATGCTGCTTTAAAACATCTTTAAGGTACGTAATACGGCAACGAACAAAATCGTGCCGTGCTGCCATGTTTTGCAAAGTCGATTCTGGTCTGTTAAATCTCGGCAATAGATTCGATGCTTTCAGTTTCCCAAGAAACTTGTGCGCTTATCTTCGTTATCGGCTAACTATTACTCATAATCGATCTGTTTCTGGTAATGCAACTTAGATTATGAGGCCAGCAGTTTTCTTGCATGTCATTAATCCATTGCACAATTACGTAACCCTAGGGGACCAAATAATTATTATATCATAATAGATTGTGAAACGACTACAACAATGCAATTTTCATTTCTGACTCCAAAAAATTAATGTAAAATGATAATTAGATGGAGTGCGTCATTAGTGGAGCGTCGGTTCATAGCTCCCCAGTTCAACATGGTAAGTCACCTAAGAAGATGACTTGCGTCATTATTTTCTGATGGACTGAAATAACGTATCGATCATTGTATGAAATTAGAGACATAAATATGTATAAAATAAAGGTGGGAAGATGTAGTATATGCATGAATAAAGCTAATCAATTGACTCAATTTCATTTAAGTTGATCGTTCTGTCAAAATGTCGGTCGCTGTCATTCTGTATTTTATGGTTACCTAAGTTACTGTCACTTGTTACTTTTTAAGGTTAATATTTCAACTGTCAACCATCTTAATCTTACCAACACTGTTTAGTTACTTCTAATTTTAGCTAATAACTAAATAGTAAATGCTCAAATTGATCATCAGTTTTTAATATTGATTCATGTGCACATACTTATGACGCAGAATCTTCTTCCTAGCAAGAAGTTTTATCAAACATTTGTTTTATATTAAAGTTGTATTAAATAACCTTGGATACCTTAAATAGTATATTATATGCAAAGGTCTAAAGTGAGAGTTTTTATCCCACATCGTGAATTTATTAAACTATTTTCAATTAAAATTCAATTTTTAAAGAAGTTTTGTAGTCATGATCACTACTGTCGTGTAATGACAGCCAGTTTTGTGTAGGTTTTCATTCAATTTACAACCGATAAAGTGGGATTTTGAGTTACCGGAAGTGCAAAAATATATTTGCTCCAAGTGGGTGTCACTATAAACAGCATACAGAACCGTACCTGATTATTATAAATAGAACACTCTGTATATTATTTTACATATTTAAACTCTGAATTAAGTTTAGAGTATATTTTATTAAGGTAGTATTTCTCTAAAATAAAGTTTCAGAACCATAGACTAGAGTATCAAACTTTAGGTTTGAACTTTTTTTCATATAACCGAGTGTGCAGTAGAGCTAAACATTTTTATGTGTAAGGTCGTTTAAACATACTTGTTTTTTTGATAATAAGGAAGCTATGGACCGACGCGCCAACTAATAGCGAACTCAGTAAACATGCGCCCATTCAATAATATTATAAATAATTTTTCAACATACCAAAGTAATAATAATAATAATTTGGATCAGTGTTCGAAATGGTAACCGTACCAGCTACGTAACCATTTCGACAAGGTCCAATCATGAAAGACGTTCTTGTTTCACAATTCATTACCCGGGACAACTATCTAAAACAATGCCCAAATTTTTCTACTTCAACTGGCATTCTTTTGACAACGCTACTCTGGACGGAATGCATATTTAGGATGTTTCTTTAAGTCGTAACGCCTATTTCGTTCGTCGACGTTAACATAGGTTTAACGTTACCTTCAGAGTGCGTGAACCATTTGACCTAAAAGTTCCAGAATGAAACTACTAGGTGTGAACGTTAATTAAAACTTTACAGTTGCAGTAACGTTCCAAGTGATTTACATATTGTATAGCACCATATTGTTTCTCATTTTTTCCTTCCTGCGTACCACCCATTCGCCCGGAAAAAATCTCATGATCGTCTAAAGATATCGAATAGTATAATTGTGTCGTCGGAATATCTTTCTCTTCGGTACCGTCCTGCCATACTACCGTCACTTTTGAATCCATACACAAGACCTTTAATTACATGTAATGGGTTCACAAAGCAAGAAAAAACAAGTTTATTTACTTCAACAGCTACAGTATGTCCAGGTCCGACCTCCGTATTTTGGGCGGAAAATGTTTTGTGTGATATCGAGTGACTGATGTAGTACTTGTGAAGAACTACCGTTATCAGAATTTTCCTTCACCCTCCTCAGTACACCAGCCTTCTTCGGGTTCGGAAATATTTACACATGTAGATAACAAAGACGGACGGCGAATTTTAGGCCCTCTAAAATATAAAAAACAAAGTTTTTCTTACAAATCATTAACATAAGCGTAACGATCTGGATTTTTGATGTGCGGTTATAATATGTAGAACTTTGGTGGTGTTCTGGTTGGTGTAAAGCTGATTGTTTTCGTACCCAGTCTCGTTTCTTAATTAGTATATCCGAAGAACTTAATTTTAACAGACGCCTTTCGGCTAATTCCAAATGTGAATTTTCTATAGGCTCGACTACCTTCAATCTAAAAATAAAAAAATCTAAGCAACCTGTAATAGTTTTAATGATTACAAGTTATAAATACAAATAATGCCACCATATTTTCTTTAAAATCGAAATAGTAACCCACGTGAAGTTACCCACACTTTTGGCCACACAAATTATTTTGTACATATAGACGAATAAATGCATTTTAAATGATTTTAAACCAAAATTACTTATCGGTATATAATCTAAATATCATTAATATACATTATGAGAAGAAAAAGCTACTCTGGGCGTCGTATTTGCGAACTTCACTTGCGGGACCGTGTGGGCACTTTTTGGTAGCAAATTTGACATCGTTTGTCAAATTTTTTGCGTGCAATTTTTAATACATAGAATAAACAATTACAAACAACATATTAAAGAAATAAAATGTTAAAGATTTAAAAAAAGTTATGAAACCGAGAAGTTACACCTGAGCGACGTAGTCGCATCTCGATGGCAAATTGACATCGTTTGTCACTTTTTTTTTGGTGTGCAAGTTTTTTATACATAGAATGAACAATTACAAAACAACATATTAAAAAACTAAAAATGCTGTTATTTTTTGAAAAAGTTGCAAGACCGAGAAGTTATACCTGAGCTGATAATTGCGAGCATCTCTTGATGGCAAATTTGACATCGTTTGTCACTTTTTTTGCGTGCAAGTTTTTTATACATAGAATGAACAATTACAAACAACATATTAAAAAACTAAAATGCTGTTATTTTTTAAAAAATTACAAGACCGAGAAGTTATACCAGAAGGACGTAATCGCGAGCATCTCTTTGATGGCAAATTTGACATCGTTTGTCACATTTTTTTGCGTGCAAATTTTTTATACATAGAATGAACAATTACAAACAACATATTAAAAACTAAATAGCTGTTATTTTTTAAAACAGTTAAAGACGAGAAGCGCGGTACCCGAGCGACGTAATTGCGAGCATCTCTTTGATGGCAAATTTGACATCGTTTGTCACTTTTTTTTGCGTGCAAGTTTTTTTATACATAGAATAATTACAAACAACATATTAAAAAACTAAAATGCTGTTATTTTAAAAAAATTACAAGACCGAGATGTTACACCCGAGCGACGTAATCGCGAGCATCTCTTGATGGCAAATTTGACATCGTTTGTCACATTTTTTTGCGTGCAAATTTTTTTATACATAGAATGAACAATTATAAACAACATATTAAAACATTCAGATACTGTTATTTAAAAAAGTTACAAGAACGTAAAGTTTATACTGAGCGACTAATATCAAATTTTCGATAAGATTTATTTAAATTTTTATTAAAGCATTTTAATGCTTTCATTTTTTCTCTCTCATCTATGTGGGTAGTTTCAGTGAAATAAACATGTTGCTTACTAAGTAGCCAGCGCACAATAGTAAGCGAACATCGCTTTTGAATTCGTGGGTGAAATTTCAATCACCACTTTCTTATTTTTTGAACATTTTTAGATTAAAACAAGAGTTTTACAGAACTCGACATCGTTCTGATACTAGCAAACGTGTAAAAATATTGAAAGTGCTATGATATAAAACATTTGGACGA
The DNA here is from genome assembly GCA_030710515.1 of Abscondita cerata. NCBI lineage: Eukaryota > Metazoa > Arthropoda > Insecta > Coleoptera > Lampyridae > Abscondita > Abscondita cerata. Next base: position 66,378 of record JALBCR010001242.1, read on the forward strand.
AAATTTGTAGGGCTAAAGTGTGGGTAACTTCACGTGGGTGAAATAGTAATATGTAATTCATACAGGGTGTTTTCAATAGAATGCCAATATTTAAGGAGTGATTTTTGGGCCCATTTTAAGCAGAAAACTACATATAAACGTACGCCCTAAAACGTCTTAACTTTTGAGGTACAGGTGTGGTAAAGTTTTTAAAATCAATAATTTATTATTAATAATTAATACCATTTAGATATTTTAATAAAATTAGGCATACGTACACTATGTGTATTAAGCAATTTTAATGTACTGAAAGATCAATATTTAAATTCAAATACTACCCGCAATTTTTTTTTTATAATCGGTTTAAAATATGTCAATCTGGGCCGGTCAGATAGCACCGTTACGAAGTCCCCTTAAGAGGGGCTGCATTTTTTTCGAGGGATGTGAAGGAAAGTTTGGCATCTGGTCATTTAAAGCGATCTGTTGATTAAATATGATTTAGAATGAAGCAATACCAGTGTGTCAAAGAGCCTTGTTGTACAATTAATATTTTCTGTTCCGTGAGAGACGAATATCATGGAGTTGTCTCATGGTCACATTATTTATTTATTTTATATTTTGTGCATATATGATAATTGTAAAACTTAATATTGACCACATTATGGCCATCTCAAAATTGACGCGATCTCGAAATCCAACTGAATAGGTGGGTAAGAGCTTTCGACTGGTGAAACTCGCTTGTTACATACGGTGTTATACACTGTTAAATAATTTTCTTCAGTTTTAAATGAAAGTGTGTATAAATAAGGAATTGCTATATTCTGAAACGGAAATATTTTTGCATCTACATTCTAATAATGGTAGTTGTTCGGGTTTAAATATGAACTGATGAACGGTTCCCCAACCGGATACATGTACTACATTGTCTTTATAATAATAATAATAATTGCCTACAATACATGTTCATTATTTCGATACATACTTTGATTATGTGTGTTTGTTTAATTGTTAAGGCGAAACCTGAGGTTTTCTCTTACCCTTCTTTCCTCAGGCAGCCTAGGCAGAGGGGTACCTCTTGGCTTTAAAATTTACACAATTTTGTCAAAATTAATTCATTTTATTTAAAATAAATTAACGTTCAACATAATTTACGTTATCACCATGCTTGTGTTTTATTTCATTGCTGATATTACTACATTTAGCACTGCACTCTAGTGGTTGTTAAAGATTTTATCCTGGATTCAACGTAGATGTCTTTAGTTAGCTTTTCCCGCTTTTCAATCAGCCAAGTTCGCTTCGGGTTTAGTGGCGGACTATTCAAATCTTGTATTAACAAGTGCCTTGGTTATGTTTGTTACATTACAGTACTACATTTTTTTTTAATTCTACCAGTGGCGTTCGTACGAAATATGACTTGTCTATTTTGGCAGACTTTGTTGGTACGCCACTGATTTCTCTTAAAATGAAAATTATTCTTAAAATTCAAACCATTTTTAAGCAAATTTGATCCCTGATTTTTTTTCAATCCGATGCACGGTTTCTGATTAACCCATTTGTTCCTAGTATACTCATTTGAGTACAGGGGACATCTATAATTTTTTTAATGAAAACATGTTGCATCGATTCTATTTACTGATAAGCAGATCGGTAGTATCGTTTTATGTAGTTTGAAGTTTCCCTTCATTTTATAGAAAATACATAACCTATGTTTTTGCCATAAATTGTGAGTGTCACGCTAAGAAAAAAACTGCATTTTACTTTAATTCGCCCAATAAAAATTTAGATTATCCCAGAAATCTGATCTTAGGTAAGTACTTTAGGGCTGTTATTTATGTACCGTAATTTACTCATGTCACTACATAGATTTTACTTCCATATTGATAGTGTACTCTGCATGGTACAATGGGAACACCATAGTTTTACTGGATGCTCTACTTTAGGTATAACTATGGATTTTGAAACTATAAGTAGTGGAACTTTTTATGGTGGTAGATTCTATAAACATTTGCAATCAGCCATAGACGATATTGGTGGATAAGGACGAACATGTCGACGTTGTTCTCATTCCACCTGATGCTGATTATCAAACCGATGAGGAAGATATGGACGAAGATGAACTTCAAAAAAGTACGCCTTCCGTTTGATGTACCTGAGAGATAGAACTCTTCACACAGAATCCCTCTAATAGCGAGTCGGACGACGACATACCCTTTGTCGACTCGCAAACAGGACAACTCCTCGTGAGCCTGCAAGGAAAAGGCCTGGGCGTTAAAGAAATATCTGCCCAACTAGGACTCGAGGATATAGCTATGACAGAAGGGCATGGATATCAAGTTCGTCAAAATAGAGTCAAAAAAAGAAATCACCGGACTGACGCCCGTAAACATTTTTACAAAATTCTTTGACAAAAGGAGTGATGAATTTGATTACTGAACAAAATCTTATTATATATACCGGGCAAAAAAATAATCATACATTTACTGTGTCAAAAAGATATACAAATATTCATGTGCTTTTTGGATCATTAGTGGGTACCACAGATTACCAAGAGAAACGATGTATTGAGTGCGGATGAAGATCTTTGTACCACTGGTCAGAGATTGTATATCTCGGAACAGGTATTATTATGAGATCAAAAAAATATTTTCATTTGGCCAAAATGAAACAATCGACAAAAAGTGACAAAAAGGGACAAAATTACCACCCTTATGAATTTACTCAACCAAAATTTTTGAAATGGAGTTTATTTCATGATAAACCTTCCATGGACGAAGCAAAGATGAAATATTATGAGAACCATTCTTCAAAACACTTTATTCGTGGAAACCAGTCCGGTTCGGGTACAAAGACTGGATGATCTGCAACTCCACTGTTTATTGCTACCTGTTCGACACATTGTGAGGCCAAACAAAATTATCGAGGAACCGTAGAAAACAACAATAATTTACCCTTAGAATCAAAAGTAGTTTTAGATTTATTAGAAAATGTAACAAACCCTTGAAGATTATACCATATTCTTCGATAATTATTTTATCAGCAATGACCTTCTAAAAACTTTGAAAGAGCATGGTTTAAGAGCAACCAAAACGGCGAGAGACAATCGTATAAAAAAATGTGGTAGAAAGGTAATAACATTGTAATGATGACAAACTACGACTCGGTACATCCCCTTGGTAAAATCAAACGTTGGTCCAAGGAAAAGAGATAGAAGGTAGATATGCGGCAACCCTATTTTTTTGCGAATTATAACTCAGGAATGGGGGGAGTTGATTTGCTAGATCAGGTGTAAATTATTATCGACCGAGTATCCAGGGCAAAATGATGATCGCCCCTCCGGATCACATGTGGAGTAAATACTTGGAACTGCACTGCTTAGCAGGCGGACAGATGTATTTACTACATTTCATTAGATATCGCGCGGCATTATATGCGTGTACACAAAAAGACGACATTTTCCAGGCAGCCAACTTCTGTCCCAGAAAGTATTGTAAAGGATACTGGAGGACATTCACCGAAAAAACTTGAAAAGCAGTTGCGCTGTCGTCGGTGCCATCAAAGAACAAGGTGCATGTGCTCCAAGTGCGAAGTTACTCTGGGTTAGGAAACGGAGTGCTTTGTAAAGTTCCATGAAACCTAGATAACCAGTTTTCCTTATGTCTTCGTAATTATAATAAAGAATTGATCTAGAACATTTTATTATTAAAAACGTACCCTTGTTCCCGTTGTACTCATATAAGTACCTGTATTTTTCAAAAAATTACAAAAATTTGTTGAAAACATTCTTAACAGTACGCTTGGTATAGCGCCAATATTTACCCAAAAACAAGTATTAGCAGAATCTTGAGAAAATGTTTGTGGGACTAAATAGGGTAAAAAATAAACCGTTTCCTCTGCAAGATCATAACTCATAATAATAAATATCACCAATGCAGATAAATAGATTTTATTTTTGTGAAAACCATGCGTCTAACTAAAAAAATTCAAGAGGTCGTATCTGCTCATAAGTGAATACAAATTTCATTGACAATTTCCTATTTCATTTTTCTCCAGTTCAATGGCTCTAAAACTTTTTCATAGAAACCTCTAGCCCAATTCTTGTTTGCTTAACAAACAACATTTGCATAAGGCGATATTGAGTAAATCATTTTGTTTTAGCATGGCCCATTGTTCATTAAAATAGTTGCACAACTATCACAGACATAAGTAACATAAAGAAGTTGCTTGAGTACAATGGAGAACATATAAAGTAAGCGTTTCGTGTAGAAATCCGAAACATCCCGACACTAACAAAAGTGTAAACATATCAAAACAGTAGCGGCATTATGCTCGAAAAAAATGAAATCAAAGTTCCAAACGAGAGTTTTGAAAGTGTGTCACAATCTACAAAATACTGTTTTAATAAAGCAAAACCCTTAAGACGGGTCCAGACACCTGGTTGTTGAAGACCGCCGCGCACTGCTCTTTCTTTAAACGTTTTGGAATTCAAACTTAAAATTGGGTAGTTCAAATAAAGTTGTAGATACTAATAAAATTTTCATCAATTTTCTTTTCATAACTTTTTCGTATAATTAATATTGCATTATTATATACAAAACTTGTATAAAAATATTATAGAGACTCTTTCAGGAGTGATACAACTGAGTGTAAAGTTCTCTATTGTAACATATTACTTATAATATATCATGTACGACTAATAAGATGTTGCGACATCTAGTACCGCACCTGGCACATTCAAAAAGTGATCTGCACTAAAACAAGTTTAAAAGGTGTGTAAGCAGTTACAAAAGTCGTTTTTTCAATTATTATCGCTAACTAAGCGTTGGCATAAAAACAATCTCGAATCCCCTGCTGTAAATTCGCAAAAAAGAAAGCACTAGATGTCGCAACACCTTATTAATTATATATTATGTATTCTACTTACACACAACTTCTCTCACTTCTGAAAACTCACAAAAAGACGAAACAGCTGTCGAGTGATTCTCGATGTTTGTTTGCTATTGTACAATCTCTTGCAAATTTATCTGTTCTAGTACTTGACACGGTGTCAATTACTAGATCACAATTATTAGTTTACTAGGTGTCCATCAGCATGCCACGAATAAACGGTTTCACACTGAGAAGTAAATAAGGGCTGCTGCATCAGCCTCTAAAACCAACAAAGTTCCGCGCGCCACTCCGCCCTCCAAAATTAAAGAATATTCGCTACGACACTGAAGAATGGGACCAGATACTATTTTAACACAAAATAAAAATTAAATGGATATTTTTAATAGTTCAAGATGGATTTCATGTTGGAAAAGATGTGTTACTAAAAACAGACCCAGAAGAAGATGGTACAAAGGTTTCCTAAGACGACGTCCAGAAGTATCAAAGCGAACACCTCAAAACCTTACTGCTAGGTCTTCATTAAAAAAAAAGAGACTACCCTAGCTTGGTTTAGAGATGTACGTGATTATTTAGAAGGTAGTGGATACGATTTTCTTTGAAGATCATTCTAAACTAGAGCATCCGGTTCCTAACCGGTGATACGCGCGAGGAAGATATCAGGTGATACGCGTCACGTAGCCTCGTTTCCCTTGTCTGCCGCACACTTATTGTTCCACTCCACTGTCTGTGTGAGAGATAGATATAACGTTTTCATTTAGTGTCAAGCATCACTAACTGTTGTGTGTGATTTTGTTCATGTTGAAGAAGACTTTAGATAAAATGAAGTTCAATTACTCCTGCAACTGATTCTTTACTTACAGATAAACAGTAACAAGCTTCGCATTAAGAGGGGAATTTTGGCAACACCCGCCCGACATTTCAAGAAATGTCGCGTTGATAGCTTATAACACCTTTTTCAAATGATTTTTTTTACAAGTAACATATAGATGTCGTAGTATGTAATAAGCAAAGTTTTTCACCGCTCTACACTATTAAAAATTTAAAATTAAAAGGTTCCAATTAATGCTTGCGTTTTATCGTCTTATGCTTAGGTATCGAATGTCAATCCGTATCAATACTCATTGTGAATTTATTTTTTATCGTCTTGTGCTAGGCATCATATGTCAATACCTGTCAGATTCGGATTTTGTTTGGATATTTTGTTTTCCAAAGAAAAAGTTGAAGCTATTTGAAAATAGCTAATTTTTTTTAAATCGACTAACTTTGAGACCTGATATCACGAAGTGTAATCACCAAATAACAAAAAAATTAGTGAATTAGAAAGTAGGTGATTACTTGTTTCATATGAACGTTTTTACTGGCTACCTAGAAATTGTTATACAGGGTGTCCCACCGGGAACGTTATCGATAGATTATAGAAAAACTGTACATGGGAAAAATTTGAAAATTAGGTAGTATACTAACATCGACAGGGGCAGTTCCGTTAAAATATTTTCAAGATGGTGACACTTCCGGTTATACCGAAAGTATGTGTCAAGTTGCTTATTTTAAATGGAACATCCTATATATTATTCTATTTTTGAATTTTGCACAAAATTGTAGACACATTTTGTGTATAATGTCCTATACCTAAGTCTAACTGTTTTGGACTTATTTTAAATTTTATGTCAAAATGACGTTTCAGGCCTAAACAAAATTATAAAATTTTCCTATACTAATGCCTTTATTATTTAATTGGAATAGGTTTTCTTGTAACAGGGGACCTATTTTAGTGGGCTATGTCAATATTTTGATAATAAATTAATACAGGGCGATCAAAAAAAAATTAAAATTAAATTCAAAAACACGTCAAAAGTCATTTTTTTAAATGCAAGCACCATGTTTTTATAATTTTATCTTATTTAGCATCAAAAATAAGGTTGACTTTGTACAAGGTTGTCTATTCAAAAAATTCTGGTTTTCGAATATTGGCAATTTAACATTTTTTTTGTTGCACAAATGCTATTGATTTCTTTTAATATGAATGGTTATTCCTAGTTGGCCATGATGGCGTTAGAAAACAATCATCTGTCAAGGATATGTCAAACTAAGAAATGCCAACAGTTAACTGTACCGACTGTGAGTGTTAAAGTGCATATCGTTATCAAAGCGATAACTTATTATGCTTGAAACACACGTGTGTCGATAAAGCCAAGTAATTACTTGTACAGTATTACACACGCAACGAAAAGAACACCTGGCTTTATCGACACACGTGTGTTTCAAGCATTTAAAGTTATCGCTTTGTAACTGATATGCACTTTAACACTCACAGTCGGCAGTTAACTGTAACACATGTTCTTAATATATATAACTTTATCACATTGTCCATAAATAATAAATAAATTTAAGTAATCTTCGTTTGTATAATTTAAGCGTCCCGGCATGATTATTGAAAATTTTTAACAGTTTGACATATCCTTGACAGATGATTGTTTTTCTAACGCCATCATGGCCAACTAGGAATAACCATTCATATTAAAAAAGAAATACAATATAGCATTTGTGCAACAAAAAAGTTAAATTGCCAATATTTCGAAAACCATGAATTTTTTGAATGAGACAACCTTGTACAAAGTCAACCTTATTTTTGATGCTAAATAAAATAAAGCTATAAAACATGGTGCTTGCATTTAAAAAAAATGACTTTTGACGTGTTTTTGAATTTAATTTTAATCCTTTTTTATCGCCCTGTATTAATTTATTATCAAAATATCGACATAGCCCACCCAAATAGGTTTCTGCTACAAGGAAACCTATTTCATTAAATAATAAAGGCATTAGTATAGGAAAATTTTTTATAATTTTGTTTAGGCCTGAAATAGTAGATTATTTTTACTAGAGTTAAACAATATAATTGTTGAGCTTAAAAGTTTGCTGGCGAGGTGTTAGCCGAGACAGCAAATTACTGAAAACAATTATATTTTTTGAACTCAAAGTGAAATATATTATTTTTTCTTCAAGCGTTTATTGCTAATTTTCATGTGTTATTTTCAAATTTTCGAGATTCTCGAGTCTTATAGTGACTTTTATTCTCGACGAATCAAGTTGGTACTTTACTGTTACATTCATAATATGACATAAGCCGAGGTACCAACCTTAAATAGTTGTGGGAAACAAAATAACTGTTTTGCTTTTAATGTCTAGACAGTAAAAAGAATTTTTAGCGTCTGCCAGTAGTTCAATAATATGACGTTTTATTGTCGCTTGAAGAAAAACGTCATTTTTGACTATGAAATTTAAAATAAGTCCAAAACAGTTAGACTTAGGTATAGGACATTATACATAAAATGTGTCTAGAATTTTATAATCAGTAAATATTATAGAATCATTTAAAATAAGAAAGACATTTTCTGGCATAGTCAAAGGGCTATATCATGAAATATTTTATAGACTA
>JALBCR010001243.1:0-284005 GCA_030710515.1 Abscondita cerata
TGTTCGTTCAGTTACGTATTACTATAATCTTGTTTGAATATTTGGTTTCGAATCGTAATTTCATAGACATCTTATTTGATTTTTCAAAGTAATTGATCATTACATAATATTAAGATTTGTAGTTTATGTACAATTTATTGGTATCAAAACATTGTTTTTAACCTCAATTCTTATTTACATTATAATTTTTTTTAACATGACCAAGTTTTCAAGCACAAATAAAATAAAACTCACACAAAAAAATCAATAGGTATAAAAAGTCTTCGTAAATTATGTTGATAAGAGTGTTGAGCTTAATTATTCCTCGGAAATTGCCAGTTAATTGACGGGTGCCAAAAAAAAAATTGGCAAAATAAGAAAAAAAATTGTTAAGTAAGCAAACTTGTACTCTCAGCAATTAATTTGATTCATATGCCAATTAAACTAAAAAAATAATTATCAGTCGAAATAACAATTACAGAATCATTAGATTATCAATAAAATTTTATTTTTAAACACGTCAGATGCAGCAACATAAATTTTATCTGACAACCATTAAGGATCAGGTCCAGTACAATTAACGATGATATGCTATTAAATGCTTGGATTATATTTTATGAAAAACTTAGTAATTGTAATAAATTAAACTACGACCTGAGTTTTTGTATTGTATCATTAATTTTTCAACTAATTAATTAATTGAACAGGTATTAACTTAATAGGTATTAAATGCTAACTTGCTGACAAGGTACAATCGACCAAAAAAATATTCGAAAATTAGTTTTAAATTTTTTAATTCTTTGTTCAAAGTAATAATATTTTTAGGATAATAACATGTCTAGATATCTAATCAATTGTACGTAAAGGACCCCGTACTAATTATATGGAAATTCTATTTCGGTCAAATGGTTTTTACATATGTTGTAGCTTATGATCCTAATGAAAAAAAGATGTGCTGGGCACAAAGCTTAATAATGGAAAGTTGTCGAGTTATAACCAATCAAACATGAAATTCTGCCGAATTGTAATGTCGGAATGTATGATTCTTTTGAAAGGAATATAGTAGGGTTTTGAATGACCTTGAAAGCTTCGTGAACAAAGGTGAAACATGGTTTATCAAAACTATTTTTAAAACGTCTCGAATTACACGACTATAATAAAAAATAGACATTTTTGTTCACGGAGCTTTCAAAGTGATTCAAAATTCACAGTCACCGAACTAACAGATCTTGTAAAACCCTACTATTTCCCCTTCCGAGATTTGACTATTTGGTAGGCCGAATTTTTCGTGTTTGACTCGATAACTGTCCATTATTTAGCTTTGTGTCTATCACTTCTTTTGTTCACTAGGTTATAAGCTACAACATAATATGTAAAAACCAATTGATTTGACCAGAATAAATTGTCCATTTCACCATCGACTAATTCTTCACCGACCGTTTCTCCACAGGAATTAATATTTTGGTGAATCAATTCAACACTGTTTCATATAATTTCAATTTTTTTATGTACATATCTTAACGAAAACAATAAATATAACATGAAAAACTGTAAAAAATGACCATTGCAGCATTTAATGGTTCTATTCAATTAACTTCCTTATCGTTTACCTTTTTTCTACCGTACCTCGTTTTTATTCCACATGAAGTTTCAGGAACAGAAAATTTAACACCTAATTTTTTAGTGGTTTCGGCGCATTATAGTTAGTAAATACTGCACGGTCACAGGTAAGCACGATATCTTAACACACTTTGTACTTAGAGATTTTTTATAAAATCGGATATTTCATTTTGACTAAGCGCACATTTTGTTATTTCGAATAATATTTTATTTTAAATTAACTTTTGTTTAAACAATTATTAATATTGAAGAATAGTTATTGCTAATTTTACTGGCTTTTATTTATCCATTTTTTACAAAGCAAGTTCCATTTTCTTGAGCAAAATTTTATTGTTGATTTCATATGTAACACAATCAACAAAAATCGGTACTGATGATTTTAGTATTGTTAGGGTTCTTCCTTTTTGTGCACTGCTAGTTCCTTTATGTTGGGTACTCTCAGCTTAACGTTCACAATTATTAATAAATGATAAAAAGTGGACTCTAAACTGTGATCAGTGATCTGCCGGTTATTGAATTGAGCACGTACCTTGAAAGATTTACAAATACTTCATTGACGTGGCGTCAACACCTTTAAACGTGTTTTTTACTGAATTGTAATGTCAGTGGAGTTCCGTTGCAAGTGACTGGTTTCCAATTAAAAATCATATTCTTCTTATAGAATACGTAAAAATTTTTTGAGAGGGTATAAAGTATATTTTAATTTTTAATTACATTGCACATTTTAATAAATTAGAGATATCCAGGTAACTACAAAATGTCCTTGGTGGATAAAAATTACAATATAAAAAATATAAAATATAAAAATCTATTAAATATCAATAAAATAAAATTTACAACAAAATATTTGTAAACGATACATTACATTGACAACTGCAGCTATGGTTGAAACAAATTTGTGTCGTAGTAACAATTATTGGGTACATTTTCTCTAATGGTTTTTTTAAACAAATAAACATTTAAATTTTTAATAGACAGTGGGACTTTATTAAAAAGTCTTATCTCTAAAAAGTCTTTGCCAGTCACACACTATATATGAGATGGGATAGCTAAGTCATCTCTATGTCTAGTATCATATACATGTCCCGATCCTAGCTTAGTAAATAAGTGCATGTTGGTTTTTACGTGCATTAGTGAGTGAAAAATGATGCAGGAAGGCAAAGTCATAATTGAGTACTTACGGAAGAAGTCAACGCAACTTTCAAAATGATGTATCTTAGCAATAACGCGGATGACTTTTTTTTGTTGTTTAAATATTCTATTGATGTTGACTTTGGATGTGCTACACCAGGCTAACAGACAGTACGTCATGTGGCTGTGAAATAGGGAATTGTAAGCAATTATTAAGGCGCTTTCGTCGACATAATTAGTAATTTTTCTTATGGCATAAATACTGCTAGATAGTTTTTTTTCTAAGATGTCTATATGATCATCCTAAGTCAATGATGAGTATATCGTTACTCCTAGGAGTTTTGATATTGATTTCGTAATACTTTTACCAAAGCCAAATTCTAAAAAACTTGTTTTATCCACATTTAGCTTGAGTTTGTTTGCGTTGAACCAAGTTTTCGCTTTATTCAGTTGCTTTTTTATAATATCAAGACACGATTTGTGGTTGTTAGTATTATCAATAATGGTTGTATGCGATTCTAAATTTGAGCAAAGATCATTTATATAGATTAGAAATAGCATAGGTCCTAGGACACTGCCCTGAGCAACACCTCTATTAAACACTTCCTTAAACTATCTCGACTTACATACTGACATCTATCTTTTAAGTAGCTTTTGAAATATTCTAACACAATACCTTGAATACCATAGTGTTCAAGTTTTTCTAGTAGTATGTATCGTGACACACAGTCAAATGCTTTATTAAGGTCGATAAACCCAGCTACAGGAACCCTACTATCTTCCAATGCCTGTGTTACAATGCTAATAATTTTTAATAAGCTTGTGTTGTGGATTCGCTTTACGGAATCCAAATTGGTTTTTGTGTAATATTTTGTTTTTTTCAAAGTGGCTTAATAGTTGCATCGCAACTACTTTTTCGAATATTTTTGAAAATATTGGAGATACGGTAATAGGTCTGTAATTCCCTACTTTATTTACATCACCCGATTTAAATATAGGAATTAGTTTTGATAGCTTTAGGTCTTCTGGTTTAAGAATCAAATTACAATGCTTTTTAATTAAATTCGAGGTAAATTCATGAGTGTCTTTTGTTGTGTTTGATTTTAGATTTTTGATTATGGAATGTAGGTTAACCTCATTGATAGGTTTTAAAAAAAATTGACAATTGTGGATGTGGTGGCATTGAATGTTGTGTTGTCGATTATTTGTGCTTATTGAGGACGATATTTCATTTGCAATTGTCAAAAAGTGTTTGACAAAGTAATCTGCGCTTATATCAGTATTTTGATAGTTCGGCTTTTTCCCATTTCGTTCAATCTCATCATTAATTATTTTCAAGATTGCTTTTGATTTATTCGAGAAACTGGTACCGTGTTCTAATATGTATGATTTATTTAATTCCTGGCGCTTTTTAATTTGAGGTAATTCATATTTTGTTTTAATTGCATTTAAGATTTTTTTTAAATTTGTATCATGATTATCTTAAAACTTTTGGTAAATGGTTTTTTGTTATAAAATGTTCTCAAAAAAAATAATCAATACACATTTCACCAAATTGAGATCACTAATAGATATTGATTCATTTCATTAGAAAATAGAATTCAAATAAATTTCTGTCTGAATGCGTAACAAGCGTAAACAAGTGTCTATGTAAAGAACTACTAAGTAGAAGGCAATTTGTTATTGACGCGATACCAAGAATTAATACCCCAATAAGGCGAATTGCTTTATGCAATGCAACATGCTAGGTTGTAATCTACAACACGCAATAACTGTGCGTTGTAATGTTATGTGTTTTTTTATCAAAAAATATATTACAAGGTGAGAAATTTTACGAAAAGTTCTAATAAATTGTCGATTACTCTTTACAAAAGTTTCCCTTTATTAAATTGTAGGATTTTGCTGTAAAAGATTTTCTAGTAGTTGGCATGTATTGAATGTGCTGAGTAATGTTTTAAACGTTATTGCAAGAGTTAAAACGTTGATAAATCGTAGCGAAAACACAAATGTGTTTAAATTCTTCGAAATGTTTGTCAACAAAAGTCAAATTAGATAAATAAATGTGTTTTTAAATCAACGCTAAGTACATGCGTAAATATTTTATCCGGCAATGGTACTTTCATTATTTTTTTTAGTCTATCAATTATGTGACAGTTTAAAACCGAGAATTTGTCTCACTATTTTGGACGTTTTAAAAGTCAAAGATATTTATTTTTTTTAGAAATGCGGCGGTGATTAGAACAACACATTTTTCAGTTATGTATATATGATATTTTCAAAATCAATATTTGTAATATTTGGTTGACTCCAATTTGATCTTACATTTTGATTTACTAAACAATTGGGTGTTTTCATAAAATTTATATTTAAGAAAATTGTACTTTATTATTAAGTCATAAACGTGAACGGAAACCCCAGTACAAAAAAATAATTATAATGCTCAGTATTAATTATTTTCATTTTAAAAATTTCTAAAACACTATCTTTTAAAATCATATTTTAAACGCATTGGCATTGACCGTGACGTCAATGCTCGTACAAATCAAATATAAATGGTGATTTGTTTATGTAAACACTACTAATTTATTACTTGAAAAAAACAATTGGTACAAATTAAACAACCCATTTTAAAAAGTAAATTAATACAAGTACAGAAGAATAGGTTCGCCAATTTTTATTCAAATCTAAGACAAAATTTATTTTTTTCCTAAAAACAAAAAATGTGCACCACGATACGAAAGTCAACGTTTGATAGTAATTGATGCAGTTTCTTTATTTTGCACTTTAATATTAGCGTATTCACCAATTTTGATTAAAATCTAAGACTTGTTTTTTCCATTTTGTTCTTTTTACGAAAACCGCCAAAAGATGTTGTGTCTATTTTTTATTATTAACTTTAATTAACTCAATTTCAATCTCAAAGATCCTTTTTTACCGTTCATTTTTTAACATAAGCCTCCCCTAAGCTGCATCTAAGGTTTTAAAAGAATGTTTGTATTTTTTAGTAAGTGGTCCAATGCGGTCCAAGCAAGCCTTCTTCTAATATGTATTTCCGTCGTTTTTTTCCCCAGATGTATTTGCTGGCCAGGGTGTACGTCTTCTTTACACATTGTTTTAATTTTCTTCAGGTTTAGTTTAGGGCCTGCTTTCCTCGCCTTTTTGTTTAGTTCTCTTAACTTCTGCTCCAGGTCTGTTGGGTTTTCTGCAATAAGAATCTTCAGTTGTTTAACCTTTTGTCGTTTATCAGTATTTTTTTATCCTGCCCTTCTTCAAGGGCTGCATTGAACGATTTTTCCCATATTGTGTTTCCTTGCCTGATACTCTATTAATCGTAATCTTATTGGTATTATGATGCAGTTTGATTGTTCTATTTTCGTATACATATTTTATTATATTTTTGTACATATGTGTAATCAACTCGGGAATTTTTGAAGCTATTGATGATCATCCAGTGTTCGATGAAATAAAACGCCTTGTGAAAGTCTACAAAGGATACACATATGAATACCTGAATAGGTTATATTTGATGGAGTTTTTTGTTAGTAGCCATTTGGTCAGAAGAACTTGTAGTAGGTAGTTGTAATCCAACTTATGTTTTTGATATTATTTTGGAGAAAAGATTGTATATTTGTGAAATATATATCTGCTTTATCTCCCTTCCTATATTAAAATACCATTATTATGTTGTTTTATCTATCAGGTATTTTTCCTTCCAATAGACACTCGTCGAATAATTAACTTATTTTGGTTATTATTTCTGCTCCTCCCTTCTTTAGTAACTTTATGGTAACACCATCTTCTCTTGGTGTGTTATTATTTTTCGTATTTGATAAGGCTAGCAATATTTCTGCTTCGCTAATGTCGGGCATTGTTGGTTATAAGCTATAAGCTATGAAATTACTGGAATTTTTCGATCTCAAATACGAGTATTTGTTTCGACGACAATTTCCACGATGCATTGAAACAAATACGAATTTCTTGCAATTTCATGCCAAGGAGTTGTATTTGGCATGAAAATTCCACGAAGAAAGTTTTGGAAATTTTTGGTGGAAATTTTAAGGCATTAAAATTTCCTATGATTGGACCATTGTGACAAGATTAATGAATCTGATTGGCCCAGAAAATGTGAATGGAATTTACATTACAATTTGACACCAATGTAAAAGTTTAAAATAATTGTCCAATTGCTCTATTCTACACATTTTTTTTAGATTTTATAACCAAGATCTATAAGTCTTTGTTCTTATTTTTGACTCCAGCTATTAAGAACAATCTAATTTTGTTCATCAAAATCAGAAACGAATTGAAAAACAGTCTGTTCTTTGTTCTTATTATACAAATTTAGTGAAACTGGATGTTAGTTTGCTTTTTTTTTCAAATACCAAAATCCAATGATTTTAGTCCTCCGTCAAAACACAAAACCATAATAAAAAAGCGTAGAATTATAGCCTATGACAAACAATAAAAAATTAAATCTAGTTTTTTAAAAACATATCAGAACAACAAAAGAAAAATAAAGAACACAATGAAATCCCCAATACAAGTTCACTCTACAAACGGATTATGTTCTTCGTCAACACCTAAAAGAACGCATTGTTTTTTCATTCATTCTTTCTTGGTAATGGTGAGAACTTTACACAAGAGTATCTTTACGAATATGAATTAAACAAAATTGACATGAAGGAAAATTATGCTGTAAGTGGGTACAAAATGAACAACAATAAGCAGGTACTTATGAATCACTTTTAATCGCTCTTAAGGGTTCATAAATAAAGCTGTTGAATAAGTACTGGACTGAATTTAAAAAGCTCAGTATTTGATTCTACAAATTTACGTGCATTAGGTATCTGTCTGTAACTGTAACGTATCTGTTCAGTTATGTTGCAAGCAGTGGTTTTGTAGTTTGGATTTATTAATTATTACTATTAATTACTTATAATACTTATTCAACAACTTTATTTATGAACCCTTAAGAGCGATTAACGATAGTTCTACTATTCAAAATAGTGATCATAATTGATAATTTTTAATACAACACACAAAACGTTTAACATTTATTTTTGATCAAGCTTACATTATTAGACGTAACATTACTGCATTGTTTTAAAAAAGTTTCACAGGGTTGAATATCATCATCCATTGAAAAATTGATTCTATTCGTAGTTATACTGGCATTTTACTTAATTTTTTCAACAACTGATTCATGATGAACCACATCGAATTGTAGATACGATTTATTTAAGGGAATTTAAATTATTGTGACCAGTAATCTTCATCAGTTTCTGTTCACCAATGCTTGCATTCGTCAACTCAGAAATTACAGATGATCTTATTGAGATTATAAATATTTTCTTTGCCACGTCCAATCCCACCACCTCTTCTGCAGCAAATTTAATTCACTTATTCATCTCATTAACTCAGTTTGGATTAGGAGTGAGAGAATTGGTTCTGTTTTGAAATTACTTCCTCTTTTTGAAATTAATTTGCTATACAACATTAAATAAAAAATGTATCTTAAAAGTTACACAACAGTGTACTTAATTGGATTTGGTATGAGCCACTTGCTGTCGATGAGACGTCGTGCGCCTCCTTATGCCGTTTTTGATTGCAATGAAACCTTTCACTTTAACTACCATAGTTGTCGGTTTCTATTTGAAAATAATTAACTAGACATTTGGCTCCTTCTTAAAACCAGCAATTGCAAAAAAACTTGTTCTACAGCCCATTTGGTCAATTTTCATTAAACTCTGAAGGTTTTCTATCCAAGTTTTAAAGTACTTATCCTGTATTAATTTGGCAGAGGTGTTCTACATATGCATTTGCGTTCGTTGGTATTCAAATGCAAGATGATAGACTCGTGGTGAAAGCCCCTCAAATTTTTTTATATTGAAGCAAATCCTGCCAGACGGTTTGGTGTAAATATCAACATAATTACCCCTATATTTATGTATTTATATATGCCGACGATAACATTATGTAACAGCAGACAACTTTTCTACTGTTTACTTTAATAATAATGTTCCTATATTAATATTCTTTTTTCCAAGGAAAATGACACGCAAACATATTGCTGTGGAAAGTTATTTTCTAAATAAATAAAACTTTCATTAATCGAAAATGATCAAATAAAGATTTATATTGGGTGTTTCTATTTAAATGAGATGTAAAATTAAATTTATTCATAATTTCATAATGTCTAAAAAGCCATTCTATGTTTTCTTTACAAAATTATTTAGTTTGTTAATAAATGAATATTTTCCGTTTAATTAATGAAGTAAAGAAAATGTTTAGTACATAAGTTTTATGTGTAGCAGTAATTAAAAGACATTGAGTGTAAAAAAGTGTTCTCGGAGCAGGAAGAATGCTTTGAGTACAAAGAGAGGTTAATTCGATGAAAGTTAAATTTAGGTTGTACGAAGTTAAAATGTGAAATTGAAATGAAATGAAGTGAACTATAAGTGAGACAAAAACATGTTAAAACAGATAGTACTGGACGTTGTAGTGGTGAAAAGGGTAGAAGAGAGCATATTGCGACCAGCGCTAGAAGGTTATTCATTCATGATTCATCGTTTTCAGTTGGAACATCAAAGTTTAATAATCTCGAAATTTTTATTGAACATAAAGTTACGGCCGTTAAAAAATAATATTATAAAAGTCAAAATCAATCGATCAAAAGTTCTACGATAAATTAAAAATTAGTGCACTCAACGGGTTTGGATAAAGAACCTACGATAACAACACAGCAGCGACGACCTCATCATCCACAATTCAAAGAAAATGTCAGATTAAATAAAAACGTTTTTTTTTGTAAGCATTCTTATTATTTGTTACTTCTCGAGTTTTCAATTAATATTGTTTTTATAAAAATACATAGCGTAATCCATCTTCATATGTTGTATTTCAATCTAAATAATTATAGTTATAATTAATTTTCACAAATGTTGCGTTACGCACATTTTTTTCTATTCTTGATCAAGAATTCAGTGTGTCTGTATGCTAAGAAATAAGTTATTGTCCTTTGGCTAGAATATTAGAATAAATTAGGTGACGGTTCATTACTGTCAAGTATAATTCCTTTGTTCTTTAAATAATAATTAGTTTAGTTTCATACTAAATTTAACTTGGTGGTTTTTCCAAATTTAATTGTCATTAAATTGATGAACTAAAGTTTCTGTGAAGTTATGAACTTCACGCTTTTATATCCGACGAGGTGATAGTATTAGTTTTTTAATAAAATCGTTGTGTAAATTATCCTTAAAAAGGAAAGTACGTGTAATTAATATTGAAATAAAAATCCTAATCGATTTTGACATAATCGGTTGACTCCGAGTAATTTATTATGATAATCCTTCAAATATTATAGGCGCTCTCCTTACATAATTAATGCTTCCGATAAAAGCTGAGGTTTCTATGTAGGCATTAAAAAAATCAGGTCACACATCTATTTTTTGTAAATAAGCATGACTATCCAGTTCGTACGCAATGCCGTATTTTAAAAAGAATAATCCACATCTCCTCTTTTCACTTTCTTTGCAATATTTTACATTTAATCCCGTGCAAAAAAACAGGAATCCAAATACTAGCCGAGATTGTGGTAGTTAATTACCTTCACGCCATGTAACTTTTGCAAATGTAAGACAATTGTTGCGCTAGAGTGAATTTGTAATTTTCTATGTTTCTATTTGTACAGAAGCTTCTATTTATTTGTAAATTCACTTTGGAGATGCTATCTACGACAAATAAATCAAGATTAGAATAACAATTTGTAAATGTCGTAGATTCGACCATCGCCATGAAGTTTTCATTTCTATTTTAGCAATTAATTTTTTTTTGTACTATCTTTGTGATTAATTAAATTTTTTAAGGTAGAGTAATGAGAAACGTTCGATAAAATTGTTTTAAATTGACATTATACTAATTCTGTTCGTTACTAAGTTTTTAATCATTCCAAGCTGTCATTTTTTTTTCTTTCTGATTTGCTTTAATTGATGATTCCAAATGGGTGGCTTATTACAATCTCAGTTATTCAATGTTAAACGAAACATTTATCATTGGTATTGATTACAGTCCTGAAGACACTTCAGTAGGCGTGAGGTTATTGTACTTATTTGTCTTTGAACTTAAATAGCGATTGTAATTTATAGACATTTGTCATCTTATTCATGAACGAATCTTTACTCACAAATTTTTACGCAAGTTTACACAAAGATGACTTAATCATAAATGTATCAAAACTGAAAATAGTAGATAGGTAACTGTTTTCGGGAAAAAATGCGGCAGAATAGGGGGCCATTTTTAAGTAACAGTGTATGCAGGGTATGCGAAATTTGTTTCTTGTAGCAGGACGCTACTACGTACATGGATTTATATTAATTTTATTGTAGGGTTTCCACATTACCCTTGAGATAGTACCTATATCCGTGGTCGTATATATCAAGAGATGTTGTTCTCTGTTACAAATCTACCCTAATATTGTTAATGACCCTCTAATTTTACATCGCCTTAGGTGAACAAATTACAAATTTTTATATTTACCGAGTTACATAAATCCAATCTCCTAATCAAGGAATCTACTAAGTAGGGTTAATCCTTCAGATTATCAGGAATTAGACCTACATGGTAGCAAGCCCCTATGGTAATCAAACGATACGCTCTTAGTAAACTTAGGTTTACTTTAACATATTGTATAAGAATCATATTTAGACAATATTTTTGCATGTAAATTGAGTTTTCACAAATCTACAACCTGATATTGTTTGCACAAGAAATTCAGTAGTTTGAGACATTGCTTTTTAGCTTCAAATGACAGAACTGTTCATCTTCATTATCAGAGATTGTTTGTTTTTATTCTGTTTGATACCATCCGACTATATACTTTCTGCACTCAGCACAAAATTGGTTTACTTTATTGTTGATAATGTCAAAATAAATAAGAGCCGTTTAATACTTTCGAGAGGCTCTCTGGTCTGAATCTTGCTTGAAATTTTTGTCAGTCATATTACTAGCAGCTGTTGATCAAAAGCAACCTTACGAATCAATTTGACTGATAGAAATAACCAAAAGATTCAGACCACGAGTTGTATTTGGTTAGACAATTCAAAGAATTTCCATTTAATTCGTAGAGTGAATGATATGAAAGAGCAGGAGCAAGTGATTACACTGTATAATCAGTATTTATTTGGTTCTGAGCATTTCTATTGGTGAGTTTTTGTGAGTTGGATTGTCAGTGAATAAGACCTTGATTATCTCACCAAATTCAAAGCAATTACTTTTTTTTTGCAAATTGGTAAATTTCCTGGCAGTATCTTGTCGAGATGAATTTTTTAAGTCGGAAGGATAAAATCAAACACCACCACTCTTGCGAAACGTCGGCAAGTTGAAACTAGGGTAGTAGTTTTTGATTTTATTTCTTCACCTTAAGGAATCCTTACGAGAATATTCATCTCGAACTACAATTTTCGAGGATTTATAAAATTTAACTCAATTAGGGCTTTTTATTATTATACTGTCATATAGAACCTTGTTTACCAGCCCCTAAGAGTAAAAAATTCTCTATCAAATCAAAATGGAGTAAAAGAACTTTGTGGACTTTTTTCAGCAAAAATGTTTTCGAATATTTGGGTGGTTAATTTTAACTATACCCACAAAACACTTCAGAACAGCATCACTGAATTCCTTTGATCTTTGAGATACGACACTTGTCCTGAAGTTTTATGTAACTTGACCTCTAGGTTTAAACCATCTTTGGACGAAATACAAATGTCCAGTGGTACAAAACTTAACGAAAAGTTTTGTGCAACTGGGCAAAAGTTTCACAAACTTTCGTAACATTATGACCAATATGAAACTAGTAGAGCATCAATTTCTAAAATTGAAAATTTTCTTGGTTCTAATACTAAGGTAATTAATATCTACAATTCTATGGTAGGCGATAATGGGAGACAAAATAAATAGGTAGTTGACCACACAAATTATTGTGATAATCGTGATCTTGTTAGAGACTGTACACAGTGGACCAGAACACTAATCAAGATGGATAACGGACTATTCGAATTCAATTTTATTCTATTCTATGTAGATATATCTTGATGAAACGAATGGCAAAAATATAGTGACATATATTGTTCTGCGATAATTTATGATAGATCCAAAACAGTATAAGTACAACATATTTACAAGGCTTCTAGCATTAACCTATTTTTGTTCCCTTACCATTTTACTGTGCAGGGGATTTTACTATTTTTTTAAATATTTTATATTGGGTTTGGTCGGACATTTTTGACATTAGATTAATCAGATTTGTAGATATTTAAAGACATTTAATAATTTTGGTAATGGTTTTCTAAAATTTCTAATTAGTTATAAATTTATTGTTTCGTGTTGTAAAAATTATGATAATTCGGTTTTTTGAAAGATAAAACAGAGGGTTCTTATAAAAAAGATCGGGAGTTATGCGACGATTTTCAAACCGAAAATTTTAACATTTTTTTTTTCGCTTTTTCCGATGACTTGTTACAATAAAGCAAAAATAAATGTCCGATGGCCGACCAGGAAAACCGCCGGTCAGATTTTTATCAAACTTGGATATGAGCATTATTTATAGTGCCTGTTATCCTACATAGATTTTCTAAATTTTGGAATATTTCAAAAATAATCATTTTCTTCAAATGAAAGTTTTATACACAACTTTTATTTAAACTATTTTTGATACGATAAGTAATTACTGAGATATGACTATCACGTGACATTAATTGTTTTAACAATATCTCCACCAATATAAATTATACAAACAGTTATTTAAGAAAAGTTTTTAAACATTTTATTGTCTATAAATTTTGTTTGAACTATTTTTCTAAAACGCAATTATCATTTTTTCTATCATTTTCAACTCGTCTTTCTTGTTTTGTACCGACGTAGAAATGGTTGCAGGTAGCAAGAGCGTTCGTTTAATGGCTTAGGTACCAGTTACGAAATTTATAACTCGATTTTAAAATAGCTTTGAGGTGCACTTTTCGTCTTTCTTAAACGTTGATTTTTTCCTTATAACGAATGGTTTTTTTTCGTTTTTTCTATCAAAATTATTAATTTGCGAGTTACGACGCTGTTAGACGTTTATTTTATTTTTCGAGCAAAATGTTTAAGATCGCCGTACACGTTTGGACCTCTTACACGTTTGTTATTATGAAATCGACGTGAAGTTCTGCGCGAAACACTTGTTTTAAATGTTTTCTGTTTTAATTTGTTTATTATATAGCATATTTAACACGGCAATTTTAAATCTACTAAAAAATCAACATGCTAGCGCAACCACGACATAAACCGTTTAATGTCTTCCAATTTAAATCAAATTCTTCTTAATTACATGATTATTTAAACAGATTTTAAAAATACTTTTAACCATTGTTTGCATTAAAATTCTGTAGTTTGTGCTACCTTAGGCATTGAACGTAACTCAGCAAAATACGATCTGCCTTGATTGATTATTCTTAATGGGACATTTGATTAATGCTAATGCTACGCCTCACATCGGTTTGCGCAATCAATTCCTGGATGTTTCCTTTGGCAACAGTCCAAATGCCTCGCATTTGCTTGAACGATCAATTTTTTGATGTCGATATTTTGGTAATCTTCATGATGCCAAATAGCTTGATTAATAGAATCACTTAGATTTGTAAGACCGGATGCTTGGTTGATGATATTATTTTGGAAGTGCTTGTGATTTTCCCACTTTTGCATGGACCATGACCTAGATTTGACTGATGTTGTTTGCTAGAAAGACCCTGAGTTAAAGCAAGTCTATCTACTTGAATCAAAACTTCTTAATTATATTAAAATGTGAGCCGATTTTAAAGGTACTTACTTTAAAACCATTGCACGCATTAAAATTATCTGTGCTGCTTTACGCATTTGAAGTACCTCTTCTGATTCCTCTTAATAAGGCGTTTGATAATGCTGGGAGATTACTAAACGCCTCACATCGGTTTCCGCCATTAATTCCACAACAATTTTCTTGACGTTGTTGATGTTTTGGCAATCATGATGATTATTTAGCAATACTGATGATACCAAATGCTTGATTGATAATGTTATTTTGGAATTGTCTGTGATTTTCCCAATCTTGAAAGGGTGATGACGTAGATTTGAATGATGTTGGTTTCTAGAAAGACCCTGAATAAATAAAAGCTAGTCTTTCAATTAAAATCAAAACATGTTTGATTAAAATTTTCTACAGTTCTTGTATTAAACTTAAGAGGAACAGAATTTGAAGTGCCTCTACTGGTACCTCTTAGTGTGATAGATAGAAATTTTGATAATGCTGGATGATTACGAAACGCCTCCCTTTGGACGAGATGGTTGATTAATGATACTGTTTAACAATACTGAAGATACAGGTGCTTGATTGATGATGTTATTTTGAAATTGGTTGTGATTTTCCCAGCCTTGAAACGTGAAGCATTCTTGGTGCTAGACAGACCCTAAATAAAAGCTACTTGCCGAAGTAATCAAAATCTGGATTGATTATACAGTTGTAAGCTGAATCCGGAATTGGTTATGATTCTTTTGCAACAAACAATTCTTTAAAAAGTAGCGTCGCATATGAAAAATTGTACTCGTACAAATTAGACCATTAGCTGTTTTATTGAGATTAGATGATGGTGTAGGCAAACGTTAAGCTGGTAAAAAATCATTCTACAAGTAATTTGGTTAAAATTCTAATTTGATAGGCGAAGGAAATAATCAGCTGTATACAGTTTGCCTCCTTTCTTTCGACTATCTTGAAAGGATTTTTTTATTAATTTGAAATTGTGAGTCTTTAACTACCTTATTATAAAATTTGCCGACGTTTTGCGCAGCATTGTACAAGCTTTATCAAGGTTATCACAAAACTGGGTTGATTGTCAATAATTTAGTAAAATTAATTCTAGATTGTTTTTGTTCACTCCACATTCACTAAAAAGGGCCCTATAAGAGCACATTTAATTACTATTTTAACTTTTTATGTATGGTATAAATCTCTAAAAACTTAATTCGAATAGCATATAGTATTTGTGTATCAAACAATAATGGTGTGCTTGAAATATAAGCCATATTTTACAAAATTAGGTGATTATTTTTTTTCTATTAATTAGTACCGTAAAAGTGTAGATGAATTAGAACGTAAAAATAGTTTATATTTAAAATAGCCTAAATTAGAAAGGTGGCATATAATCCATCCTTCCGCTAGCAACTGATTAAGTTTTTAAATCTTTTGCCATCTTAAACATAAACTTAAATAATCTCCACGAATACAGAATTCGAAATTTTTTGCTCTGTACCTAAAAACGATTTTCATTCGCAGACGTTAACAATGGGTTGAATTCGGTATATCAAAACCGACACTTTTCATTCGAACGTGTTTAAAAATATATAATTCCAAAATTGCACACAAATAATATTCGAATTTGCATAAATAAGTTTCGAATTATTTTAAAATCGCATCACGTAACGTTAAAGTCACTGGATTATTCCTGGCGAAAATATTCTTAACAGTCGATAATTTCAAATACTCATGCATCAATAATTTCAGGATTGTTCTTCTATACTACCACTACTGTATAATCTTTATTTTCAATCAAAATGGAAATAATAATAAATTAAATAATTATAGAATATTTTGTTGTTTTCTACTAAATGTAATTAAGACAGTATTGTTTTTTGTATCAAAATGAACACATCAATAATTATTTATTATAAAAAAAAACATTTTAAAATTAAGTACCCATTGCTTTGTAATCAATCAAATTTGATTCTAAGTTGAATTTCAGTTTTCTCTAAACTCTCAGTAGGTAATTGAAACAGCTCTAATAGTACAGGGTGTCTCACTGGAACTGCCATTAGCCGTATATGGAAAAGTATACATGGAAAAAATTTGAAAATTTGGAAAATGACTAAAAACCAATAGGGCAAACTCAACTAAAATATTTTCATTTACATCCTATATGGTTAAACCATTAATGCCGTTTGAATGGAAAAGGAAAACGAAAAATTGGGGATTATCATTTTGATAAATTTTGAAAAGAAAAAAAGTATTTCCGATTTTTAAAATACAAGATTCGACTGACGGGAAGAATGCAACAAATAGGGAACTCACAAAACACACAAGTTAAAATCATAGAAGACTACAAATTCTTGAATTAAATTTTAAATTGTAACAAGCTGTTTGTTTTCTGATAATCGTTGCTAAAATGCTCCCAACTTAAGAAGAAATGGTTGACATGGTTTTTATTCTTGGATATTGCAAGAATTGTTTATTGGCGAAATGAAAAAATACAACTTAAACTTATAGACTTATAGACACCTCCCTGAGGACTTCTGATTCACCACGGAAAGCTGCGCGAATCCTCTCCCGCATATCCTCGGTAGTAGTTGGAACCGTGTTGTAGACCTTATTCTTGATGTAGCCTCACAGGAAAAAGTCAAGGGGAGTGAGGTTTGGTGATCTTGGCGGCCACCTTACTGGACCCCCACGACCAATCCACGAATCCGCAAACCTTTCATTAAGATATTCCCGAGCAGCACGTCTAGAATGTGCACGAGCTCCGTCGTGATGGAAAACCATTTGTCGTCGAGTGGCTAAAGAGACATCTTCCAAGCGTTCAATCAAATCGTCAGGAACTGCCGTTCAGGTGCCCTCTAAGAAGTACAGACCCAGAAGGTGTTCGCCCACTATGCCACCCCAAACATTC
The DNA here is from genome assembly GCA_030710515.1 of Abscondita cerata. Classification (NCBI taxonomy): domain Eukaryota; kingdom Metazoa; phylum Arthropoda; class Insecta; order Coleoptera; family Lampyridae; genus Abscondita; species Abscondita cerata. The sequence continues at coordinate 17,457 of JALBCR010001243.1, forward strand.
AGTCACCATCTTTGCTAGTAGCTTCCAATTCTCATGGCGTGCGGGTTGTCATCGGTATAATAATGGCAGTTGTGGCGATTGACGACACCATTTTTATAAAAGGTCGATCCATCAGAAAATAACACGCGCATAAGAAACGATTCCTCTTGATGGATTTTGTTTGTCACCCACATGCAGAAGTCCTGTCTTAGTTGAAAGTCTTGTAAATCCTGGTGCAGCTGAATCTTGAACGGATGGAACTTGTACGTCTGAAGAGTAAGATGCACAGAACTGCATTGTCAGTATTCCTACTAATTTCACGCACACTGGTTTGAGGTTTTTCCACAGCTGCCGCCAGAACTTACAATGCATTGCCTTTGGTCAAAACTGGCTTTGTTCTAATTTTCCTTGCTTGTTTAACACTCTCAGTAGTTGTAAATCTATTCAACACTTTTTGAAAGGCTTGTGGATTGGGATGTGCTCTGCCAGGATATCTCTCAGCGTAAACTCATGACCCCGATAAACAATTTTTGTAACATGTCAACAATTTCTTCTTGAGCATTTTAGTAACGTTTCATCAGAAAACATCTTTTGTTTTATCATGGTACACTTGTAGGTATTTCGTAAAGGGCGTTTATTGACAAATCCGAGTTTTTTCTGTAATTTTTTTTTCAGGGCATGTGTTTTTTCGTAGTACCAATGAAAAATTTGATGTTTTGGTTATCCAACGGTGTAATTTTTTTAGAGGGGTGTTATTTAAAATTTTCGTAAAAAATGACAATTTGCGAATGCCAATTAAAAAATTTTATTTTTTCATAAAGTACCCGAAAAAAATACTTGAACGTAGAACAGGCCTCCGCTTGTCCCTCAATACAAAACTTACCGCCGGCGCGATTTAGTTTCCGTCCCAAAAATGGTCAAATTTTTCGGTTATAACAGGGAAACCGCTAAAGTTAGGGGGTATAACATGTTACATAAAAAAAAAGTAATCTTCTAGTGCTTTTCAAATCTGCAATAAAATATAGGGTGTTCCATTTAAAAAGCATAAGTTTGGCACGCCACTGGTGACCAAAAATATTTTAGGGACATGGCGACGATTATTGCAATCAATTTTACTCCTAGACTTTTTCGATAACTTTAATGGTAAAGGAGCTATGGTCCGAGGGAGTTTAGGTGCTACACCCTGTATAGGTCGTTCTATTTAAAATAACGAAGTCATGTTCAAGTTTTAGTTGAGTTGGACCTATTGGTTTTAGTCATTATCCAAATTTTCAAATGTTTTCCACGTATACTTTTCCGTATACGGCTAATGGCAGTTACCGATGAGACACCCTGTATTAGCACTTGAGACACTATATGTTTGTGTTTTTGTTCGTTCTAAAAATAAACACAAAACCTAAAAGCCTTGTTTAATTTATCTCATTTACTTAGAAAAATAAATTATTAAAGATGACAGCTCAGTAATTGAGCGTGAAAAAGCCATATAATCAAACGATGTCATTTGAAAATGCTCTTAAGCAAATAAAATTACCTAATAAAAGTTAAAGCGATATTTTCGTTCGTCTAGACAAGTAATCAACAATGAATTAAACTATTGGAAAAGTTTTATATAACTAGCATCTCGTGGAAACCATCAAATCAATAACCACTTTGTGCGAACCCACTTTTCGTCAAATTTTATGTAGGTATCTAAGTAAATTTCTATTTCGATATTCTGCACTTTAAACAAATTACTACCGGAACAAATTTCATCGATTAGCCATCAAAGGTCAACGCGAAATTTTAGAATACAAAGTTAACCTCCCAATAAATTAAATTCACTTAAAAAGGGGATACAGAAAAGAAGAGGGAATCTTTAAACTTTTGTTCAAATAATAAGGCGGTTTCTTCTGATTTTAATCCGAACGTGTGTCGGTTAAGAAAAAAGTTTTATTTGGTATCGAAAAAAAGGCGTGTAATTTCTGGAACTGTTAAAATTAAAGTTTGTTGATGTTTGTCTGATTAGTTTTATGTTAAAAATAAAACAAGTTGAATTATCTTTGATGTTTGTATGTGTATGTCGATGTTGGGTTAATTGTTGACGTTAAATCAGCGTCTGGTGGATAGATGTTTTTCTGACACGTGAAAAATGTGTTTGCGCAAACGTTTTTTTTTTCAAAGAATTTTTTGATAGGTGTTTATTGTAGGTGTAACAAGTCTATTCCAATTTGTTCGTTATCGATTATTATTTTTTGTGAGCAAGTAGTTTCTGTATACACATATTCAATTGTCCACTGCTGATGTGGAATTTAAGAGCGATAATAAACGGATTCAAAATAATTTAATTTGCGCGGTTGTGAACGACAGCCATTTCTTACGGCATAGAAGTTTGATTAAATTCATTGTAGATGTAAATTGAAGCAGTCATTTGGAAGATTCGTCGAACAAAATTGTTCTGTTTAGAAAAAGTCAAAAACGCGCTAGACGTATTATAAAATATTTTTTACAGATTTTTTTTATAAAAAGGTTAAGCGCAATCCTAAAGCTGCTGCAATCTTCTCAAAGCTCGCTTCTGATTGACATAGAGAAATATCGTAGAAAATTTAATTAACGTTTAGTTCAGATGTTAAATCAATCTGTCAGGATGCATTTGTCATTTACGTAATAACGAATGCTGATAAATACGTCTTTTTGTGTTAACAAGTCTATTGTATTTGCTCAGCTCATTCGTTCATTTTTCAAAATCTTGTTTGAATTCAGTTGTGCGGTGAAATCGATGCGCTAAAAACAGAGCAAATGCACTTTCAGCGTTGCATGGATTTAAATTTAAATCTGCTTGATTACGATCACGTCATTATTTCTATTTAACGGTAGAAGAATACGTTAACTTTTTTTGGGTTAAGGATTAGCCATGTAACGGTGTACCCGCTTGAAATTGAACGTTCCTGTAATTATAAGTCCTTGTCCTGTCCGTTCGTCGATCAACGCCTTTTCAATCAATTTAATTGTTTTGTACAAGATGAATATACACTAACATATTATTACACTAAAATGTGCACGTCCAATACTTCACATAATGAAAGTAATTAAACATAGGTATCGGTGTACATTATGATTGTAATGAAACATGCAAAACACCTAAATGTATATATGAAATATACTGCAATTTTAGTTGTACTCTTGTTTATTGTCAGGTAATTACCGATGTTTAACAAATTAATAAAACAATGTAGTAACTCATTACGTGGCAATCAATTTCAAAGCATAAACCTCGACAATGACTTTGTATTTTAATTGAAATCACTTCTTCCTCGCTTCGTTATTGATTGTTGTTAATTGATAATTTTTGTTGCTGTTCGCTTCTTGATTTTGAAGGTGCCAACATATATGTTTTTAGTTTTATTGGTCTAGTTTATGTAAGGGTTTGGACACTGATGCGAAACTTTGTATTTTCTTACACCTTGGACTCTGATAAATATGTAAATCTTGTTTATTACCATTTAATTACGTTCGGTGGTGGTTTAAGCAAATAAAGGCCGCCCGCATCCAATTATGACAATAACACCAACAATAATACAAACAAAGGATTCACAAATATTGATACACAATCAGTAGATGTATTAGTGAATAAACAATGTACCTACTGTGTTAATCTGTTTACAAAATCATAAATGTTTTTTTATATTATTTAGATTAATAGTTATTTTCCTAACAAATTTGAAAAGTAATATTATCGTGAGTATTTTGGTTTTTATCTGGTCGAAATGGAATATAAAATGGGTTTGTTTCTTATTTTAACAGCGTCTCCGCAAACCTTCAACCAGAGGCGTTTGCTGGGTTGCATATCTAGCTTAAATTAACTATGTAAAATCCATAGTAAAATAATTTCGAAACATTCTATTGCGTCCACAATTAATTTGATGCAATTGTCCAAAACGAGTAACAACAACAATAACAAAAAAGAAATTAAATTCTTGTAATAATAGAATAGTATGTGATTAATAGTATTTTAGTATGGAGAACGGTAGGGTTTTTTTTAGAGATTGAAAATTGTTTGGAGGAGGAGGGGAGGGAAGATTTTTTTTTTTTTTTGTTATTGGTTATTTTTTAAGTTAAATTTTTTTTTTTATTTTTTTTTAAATTTTTATATTTTTTTTTTTTTTTTTTTTTTTTTTTTTTTTTTTTTTTTTTTTTTTTTTTTTTTTTTTTTTATTAATTAGTTGTTTAATAATAATTTTTTTTTTTTAAATTTTTTGTGAATTTTTTTTTTTTTTTTTTTTTTTTTTTTTTTTTAAAATTTTTTTTTTTTTTTTTTAAAAGTTGGAGGGTTTGTGGATTTGGGGGTTTTGTAATGTTTTGGGAAAAAGGGATTTTTTTTTTTATTATTTAAAAATTTTTTTAATTTTTTTGATAGTTAGAATTTTTTTATATATGGGGGGTTGGGTTGAGTTTTTTTTTTGAAAAAAAAATTTATTTGAAAATTTAATAAAAAGTTTTTTTGAATTTTAAATTTTTTAATTTTTTTTTTTTTTTTTTTTTTTTAAAAAATTATTTAATTTTATATTTTTTTAAATAGAATTTAAATTTATTAGTTTTTGTGGAGGTTTATATATTTTTTAGTTTGGTTTTTTTTTTTTGTGTTGGTGTTGGGTTTTTTTTTGTGGTGTTGATTGTGTTTGTGTTTAACTGGGGTAAGGTTGTGGGGGGTGTTCCTAAGGGGGGAAAGGGGGGAAAAAGGGAAGGGGGGTAAACAGAGGGAAAAAAAGGGGGGGGAGGAGGAGGGGAGCGACGACCCCAAGTAGGGGCTGGGAGCGGGTAACCTTAACGGTCGACAGGCGTATAACGGGGTTTGCACGAGTGATACCATTATAAATTATAAAAGTGAAAAGGGTCGGCGTAGTGGCTAGGGTCAGTCATTTTATCAAGGTGGGGGCGGGGGGGGGTAGGGGGTAACTAGGGGGCATAACAACAAGGGGGGAGTGGGGTGTTATTTAGGTGTCAATAAGTTTAAGTACAAGTTTGGTTATCATAAATTAAAATAGGGGCGGGGGGGGAGGTGGGGGGAGGGGGCGGGCGGGGAGGGAGGGGGGCCGCAATTACCCCCGAAAACCCAAAACCCGTTACCAAAACACCCACCAAAGGTTTAAAAAAGGGGGCGGGGGCAAGGATTTAAGGACCGGTGGGGGGCCCCATTGGCATAGTTCGTTCAAAGGCACATGCAGGTGGGGGCCCCTGGGGGCCCCTGGGCAGGATATTCAATGGTTAAATTCGTTAGGTTCCTTTATTCTTTCAAAAACAAATTAAAATTAAGGGGTTTTAACCCGGCGGTGAGTGGGCTACCCACCGCCGGGGTGGTTACCCACCGCCGGGGTGGGCCACCCACCGCCGGGTTGCCAGTAAATGTCACCCACCGGCGCAAAACCGCACAACCAGCCCAAATAGTAATAACTTTTATACAGTTTACATTCTCATTATAAGGGAACAAAAAATTTCAAAATTTTTAATAGTTTTGAAGAGTGATCTATGGGGATAAAAAATAATTTTTAAGTTTACACTCTTCGTCTCAAACTTGACACCGCCGCTTTGTCCCTGCTGAAAATGCACGAAAATTGGTCAACCATACGTTTAAAAAAAATATTTCAAATCTAATGGATAACAAGTTTAATGACGAGATGTAATTTTTTGTTACACTAATTGAAAAGTTAATTATTAGTCGACAAGTTAAAAAATTAAATACGAGAAGTAGGTACCATCAGGGGCAGATTTAATGTCCATCTATACAGCAACTAACAATACTTCAATATTGTTGGTTATGTTTTTTCTAAACGTCCCGAAGGTTAAGTTGATTCAAATCATAATTATCGTAATCCTTCATGAGACGTTTTGCGTTATCGCTTAATACCGGTTTCAAGTTGGTTTGAAAGGTGTAAGTAATTGAAAAATTTACTAATTCAAAATACTTAAATAACGGACAACATATTTATTTACACTAGTGTAATTAACTGCTTAGATGGTCGTTCAAGAACGTATTTTTTCAGATCCCATTTTATTTTTATATTGTCAACGTAAAATTAGGTTTTTGGTGCACTATGCACGAAAAAGGTTGCGTTTTCCAGAGATAGTATTGGTAATATACAGTGTGTCCGTAAAGTATGGAACAAATTCATTTTAGCTAAACAGACCATTTTAAGAAATAATCCTGAACAACGTCGATTTTATTTTAATTTACCGTATTTTAAAATAATAATCTAATATACAGGGTGAATTACTTTCGAGTAATGACGTCACCGTCATTTTTTAAATGGAACACCCCATTTTGTTTCAATTTTCGGTTTACTCTAGCTGAGCTGATTCTAAAAATGTATCACATGTTGATTCCAATTGGTGGACAAAAATACAATAGTTTTGTGTGTGCTCATAAAGTAACGCATAACATTCTTTATTAGTTAAATTAACAATATTATCAAAAATACTTATTGTCTAGCGGACAGAATATGATGAAATACATGACTTTAAAAAATGTTCGAACTTTTTAAATCGATAAGAAATAATTTCTTTCATATTCTGTCTGCTAGACCACAAGTACCAAACATGTTTGGAAACAGCTCATTTTATTAATCTAAATATTAACAAACTACAGGGTGTTACATTTAAACCAATTACCGCTAGACAATAAGTATTTTTGATAATATTGTTAATTTAACTAATAAAGAATGTTCTGCGTTACTTTATGAGCACACACAAAAGTATTGTATTTTTGTCCACCCTGTACCAATTGGAATCAACATGTGATACATTTTTGGAATCAGCTCAGCTAGAGTAATTCGAAAATTGAAGCAAAATGGGGGTGTTCCATTTAAAAAATGACGGTGACGTCATTACTCGAAAGTAATTCACTCTGTATATTAGATTATTATTTTAAAATACGGTAAATTAAAATCAAAAATCGACGTATTTCAGGATTATTTCTTAATATGGTCTGTTTAGTAAAAAATTGTTCAACTTTACGACACATGTATAGAAAATTATGGTAATGTAAAGTTCGTCTTTTAATAAATGGAATTGTTTGTTATGGTTGATGCCTTTTTTTAATTCCGTAAAATCTAATCAAGGCTTTTCACGATTACACCGTGATTTTTGCGTAACCACTGTGTGATGATAACTTGTTTACTTCAAGAAAAAATAAATGTTTGAATAAATTAATGCTTTTCCGATTTTTTTTGTCACCAAGTATTGATTTTAAGATAATGCTCATTTCAACATTATTTACGTTTCCCTCTAATTTGTTACCAAGTTAAACAGATGTGGGTTACCAATGGAGAGTTACAGACAATATAAGCTATGATCAGAAGCTGGAGAATACCCTTCAGCCGGTGAGAGGATCGTGGATGGAACCGTTCAGAGAAGAGTAATATTCTTAAGGGTGCCAAGTTCCAATGACTGATAAGAGTAACTAACGAGAAACTAGTTGTTAGTAGTTATTTTGACTCATACTAATATGTTGCATTTAAGAAAAAACATTGTAGACAAGAAACCCAATTATATCACATTAAACACATTATATTTCTTTAAAATCACAAGTCGACAACATAAATAACACACAATAGAAAGTATTTACTTGACTACAAAATTCTTTTGACCCGTTACCGTTTAATTCGCTCTATAAATTTACCCACTCAAACCGTACACTAATGCATACCAAAATGGCGACAACTGATAAATATAACCAAATTGGCGTTGTAAACAAACCGCTTCATTTAAGTTTTCAGTTAATGTAAGTGATAGTAATTGAATGGCAAATCTGCCAATTATTCCGCGTATTTACTAACTATTTAATCCATGTTACTATATCTAAATATACTTTTGGTTACTACTAGTAAAGAAATATTCATTTCTCTGGAAAGCAATAGAATGCAAATGAGTTATCTATTTTCTCCATCGATGAGATATAATATTTGCATGGAAGTAGAAAATGAACTGACACCAAAACCAGTTGTTGTTTGTAGGATTATGCATCATATGTGATTATATCACAATGGAAGGTTCAAATTTTTAATTGAGACCTTCCCAAATAGGTGTGTATTATGTTGCAGAACCTAAAGTTATTATGTTGACGATGTAGTTTGGTTAATCGTGGTCCATATGAAGTGGTGCACATATCTAGATAGGAGAACTAATAATAATTTTGAATTATTTTGACGTTTGATGTAACACTGAAAGTTTGTAGGTATAATTCAAAATTTTGGCAACTGGTGTGTAATTTCCAAAAATAATTTGTAATTTTTGTGTATTTTAATTATAAATTTATTAAATCAAGTGCCAGTTGATGCAGTTTTTCTTGACATTGAACTTTCAATTGACTGTGTCATTTGGGACCCAAGTGATGATGGTTAGAAGAACAGAAAAGATGCGTAATCAAATTGACTGAAATATCACACGTGGTTAAAGCGAACGCGCCCAGCTAACGTAAACCGTGTGCAATTGTGAATTGGTTCGTCTGAGCAACGCGTTTGCTCCAATGTTTAGAAAATCACTAAAACCTAAACATGTCAACCCTTACCCACCTTAGTATTTATATGTAATAGTATTGATTAAGTGTGTAACATTATAGAATGTAAATGAAAACATTAGAAACATTTTGATGTTTTATAACTAAGCATAAACAATTGACAAGTGTCATAATTAATTTGAAGCTAAGTCGTTACTGAAATCTGTTGTGACCAAGTTTATGTCGTTATTAAAATGGACAAAGAAACATCGCAGCATAATAACCATACAGCAGCGCATCTTGGTCTACTATACTAATTATGCAAATGGTAATTACTTTGGTTTGAAATTGAAATCAAAATTGAAACCTAATGGATTTATCGAAAACCAACTAACTATTTAAAAAAAGAATAAAATAGCTTCATGGTCATATATTTTGAGTTAGTAACTTTAAAAGCGTCACTTGAGAGATACAGTGTTGCACTTAGCGTCGTGCAAACATAATGACGATAATTTGTGTTTTGAAAGAACATAATTTCATAATAAAATTACAAATTTTGTTACAAATGTATTTAAACTGTACAATTGTAAATAAATCACTTCTAATAAGTGCTCGTTTAGCTATTTTTTTATGTATACTACATATGATAAGAAGGCGTTCATGTAACAAAACTACAACCTTTTTGAAACGTCACCAAAGTGTAAAGATCACCATTTAAAATTACATACATGTCTGTTCCATTGTTGCGATTTTTAATGTCGAAGTCACGATTGTACCTGTCAGAAATTAACAAAAATGCGTTAAAAGATGTTAAGCAAATTGTGGTTGCAACTTTTCTTACAACTAGAGCATAAAGGCATATTAAATATTCGAATTTTGTTAATGTCCGACATTCTTCAATTTGTTTACGGCAAATTTAATTCTAGAAATTAGTTTACTTAAATTTTACGGATAATAAACTATTGCGTTTAGTGTGAATCTCTCATTTTTTTTAGTAAATTGAAACAAACAAAACTACATAATTATATATAAGACAACATAATTCAATAACGTAAGTTTAATACAGTTGAAATTCTCAATAACGGCTTTGTTAAGAAATTTTTAGTTTTCTATAATAATATTGTTAAAGTTATCAAACAGTTTTGTATTGGGAGAAGATTTGCGCTTGCAATTTTAAAGAATGGACAATGTCGGTTGGAAGTTTAATTGTTTTCGGTTTGATGGTTTTATTGAGTTATTTTTATTATTGCATTAAATTTTATCTTAACTTATTCTAAAACTATCTGCATGTGCTATACATTTTATTACACAACGTTAATTCCTAGTTGGTACTCCTTTCTTGAATGCAATTTATATTTTTTGACAAAACTAATAGTAGGATACCACCTACGCCATGTAATTGTAAATAGTATAAACCTTGTATTAATGTTTTATACCGAAAATGAATTGTCATTATATAGTTAATTAACATTTAAATGCAAAGAAACGTGTTTTTCTCAACTTTTTTCCTGAGTGAAAAGTAATAAACCAATGTTAATGGTGTAAAAGAAAAGTTGTAGAAGATAAGAATACGAATAAAATGAGCACCAACTCGACTCGATCAGGTAATAACTTCCCGAGAAAAATCGGAAAAAGTAAAATATTTTAGTTTTTCTTTTAAAATTCGTAGATCCGTCATTTTTTGAGATGTAGGATAAATCTTTTAGGAACTAGGAGGTAATGATACGTATTTTGTATGTTTCACATTTTTTTTGTTTCTGACATTGGACTACCACACGAGCATTCAGCCTCGATTAAATGTATTGCTGTAAAAAATTTAAATTCGCAATTGTGCATCAACTAATTGCCCGACAATTGCAGGGTTTTGCACATACTATTTTTTCCGATTTTTCTCGGAAAGTTATTACCTGATCGAGTCGAATTGGTGCTCATTTTATTCGTGTTTTTATCTTCTATACCTTTTTTTACACCATTAACATTGGTTTATTACTTTTCACTCTGGAAAAAAAAGTTGAGAAAAAACACATTTCTTTGCTATAAATGTTAATTAATTATATAATGACAATTCATATTGAATTCCGTATAAAACATGAACATTAGGTACTTTATACTATTTACAATTACATGGCGCAGGCGGTATCCTACTATTATTTTTGTTAAAAATTTACTTATTATTTACTCTATTGACTGCGGTAAATGTGTTGCCAACGTTAATGTAATCGGCCTTAACATATAACTGCATTCATAACATCAAATGTCAAAACCTAAAGATAGAAGAAGAAGAGTTTAGAAATGTGTTTGTAAATAAAATAGAATACACCCTTTTGGTTGGAAGGATCTGGCCTCAAGGATTCTTCTCTGGGTCGGATACAATGAGCTCTCAGGTATAGTGAAACATTTTGTACTTCGCCTGTGATATACTACACTTTGATGAAATTTTACGCAATGCCACAAAATAAATTTTTAGTTGTCGTTCATATTCACCTAATAACAGTGCTATCGTTAAACACATCCAGGAATTTAGTTTTGAATGCGACATTCTGCTTATCAAGGGATTACATACTTACAGGTGCCGCCGTTCTCGAGTATCCATCCTTGAAGATCTGAAATGAGGGTGAAATGCATTTAATGATCTAGGTTACATTGTAAGTAGAGTAAGCAGTTTTATATTGTCGTTTATGTTCCACGATTATGAAATGTTTATCAAATTTTTCAGGAACAGGTACCCTTTGTGAGAGTTCAAGCATAGACTCTATAACGAAAATAATTAATGAAGCTAAGATGTGTTACTTTCTTTTTAAGTGTTTGGTCACTAATATAATATACATTATCTATATAGAATAAAGTGTTCCCATACTTGCTACTAAGTAAATACACTAATGGATCCGCTTTCAACAAGGCCGAAATATCTATAAATATTTGCATCATTTTCTATAAGGATACCACCAGCTCAGTTTTTGAAATTTAAAACATAATTCTAAGGGAAGAGTTTTTACATTTATATCTTGAAATCATTGTTCAGTAGCTGCTTCTCGAATTAATATTTGTGAATTACATAGAATTGAGTATATAAAAAACCTAATTGTCTAAGATTTTAATGCAGTTATCTCAGAAAAGACACCTCTAAACAAGTACAACACAACAACACAGACGCGCTAGTTGAAATGTGTAAAACTCTTTCGCCTAACAGTATTTTTGCTCTTCTATGCCACTGGAAGAAGTCGACGTAATTCGTACTTTTCTTCCCTGTTCTAGGTTGCTAGTTACCACCACATCTATCCAACTTTCTTGTTCTGGAATTATTTCTGCTTTAAATTTTGTTCTTCTTACTGTTAACAATATGTTTATTTTTGACCATTTTCTTATCTATTGCTATTTGTTCTGTGGCCAATCTTATTGTTCGTACAACCATGATACACTTAATATAAGGTGTATTCTGTCCGATAAGTTAGTAGTTTGGGATTTTTGATGTTTCACTTTATTTAGTATAAGTGTAAGCCTCATCCCATTCATTACAGGCTTGCATTCTTTTGTTAAACAATAGGCGCTTTCTTGATTTTTGAATACAGTCGTTAACAAAATGGAAGAGATTACCACCGTATATTGCAGCATTGAATTTTGATGGTTTTACTTCGAGTGTTAAAGTTTTTTTCAAGAGCAGATTTGAACGACTGGACTGGATCTCAAGGACATAACCGATGAATAGATTGAAATTAAATAATCTCGAAAATATGTTATATTAATTTACCGGTTCTTCAAGTTAATGAAAAACTTGCTTGTCTTAACTAATTTTCACTATGTAAGACAATTATTTGAAAAAACGGAATGGTTTGATAGATAGTAGTAATAGATCAATTAAATCTAAAATTTCATAAAAAAGGCGGAAAAATATGTATATTAACAGTTTCATTACACACATAAAATAACATAAAATGCACAGACACATTAGTTATTGCAATTAAATTATTACAAAAACCACCAACAAAACGAATTTAATTAAATTAATACGCGATTTTAGTTAAAAATTCGCAAAAAACACTAGCAAAACACATATACTTAACTAATAAGATCTTAATGATGAAACCACGTGCATGATACTAGATGATATGAAGTAAGTATAAGTAAAACCTAGGTTATGATTCAATTCTTCACCTAAATCACCCAGCAATGACGTCAAACCAGATTAAGCAAAAAAGTTGAACCAATTATTTGACCCGAATACTACACTTAAACGCGATCACCCAAGTTCCAATACGTTACTTTAAGCGAAGAAGTGATCGCGAGTTTTTGAGATGTGGCGGCGAATTTAACTCTAACGCTGAATTAGAATCCATAGATGAATCTAAAATTGTACCGAAAAACATACCAACTAGAAAACACGTATCTTAAAATATGCTTACGGTCGTTAAATTGACACTTGCTAACAGTATCCCCCGATTATCTCCGGGAACAAAAAGAAATCGCTTCACTTGCTGAAAGAAATGCAAGATGTCGGCGAAAATAATAAATTTAAATCATGAAAACTGCTTTAACCCGACATCTATGGAATTTTTTCTAGGTTAGCGGAATTCTTCAATTCCACCAAAGAAAACTATTTTTGGAAATTAATGCCAACTATTAATCACACTAAATCAGTTTGAAAGAAAAATTAGCAAATAGTTTAATTTTAAATTTTACCGCTTGGTGTTCAGGGCAAGAGCTTTAAAGGCTAGTCTTACTTACACAACTTAGAGGAATGAAATGATTTGGTGGGGAATATTTACGTAAAATGTGCCCCTGACATAGTCGAGTGTCTATTTGCTCTTGACACCATCATCCTATTAAAAAGGATGTGATGTGTCATTAGCAAGACAATTCTTGAATTTTTCTATTGTCAATTGCATTGGTCATAAAGACAAACATGATTTTATGGTCTATTTTTAGAAAATGCAGCTTTATAATTGAACTCATGTGATATTTAAGAGATTGCAACAATTGAATAATTACTAACAGGTAACTAAATAATTTAGGTAACGATTTAAGTTCAAACCAAATTTTGATAGATTAAGTTCGGTGTACAGCACACCAGTGGCGGCTCGTGGTCAATCATACTGGGAGGTCAAAAAATTAATTTAAAAATAGACATACTTAAAAAATATAAATAACTCAAATGCACCCCAAAATTTTATACAATCTACAATTTTATTCAAAATATAGCAATTTTCGAAACATTCTCATTAAAATCTCTAAGGATTTTCTATAACCATTGTCTAGCTGTGTACGAATATCAACATTTCCTACGGCTGCAAAATTTACCGAGCATTTCATGTGTTCTGCAGACGAAACATGTTTTTTATTTCCTCTTTTAAATGTTTGAAATCTCTGACACCGGATTTGAACTATAGCGAGTCTGACGAGTCTTTAGAAAATAATAAACAAACAAAACAGTAAAATACATTTGATACTTCACAACCACATATCCAGTTAGCTAAATCGTACATTACCTTGCGAAAGTTTCGATGAACATCTTTATTTTTGTCTTTGCTAGTCTGTCGTAAACTTAGTTCTGGCAAAGGACGACCATTTGCCTTGAACTCAACTAATTTTGTAAAATTAAGTTTGTTAGCACTTTTTAGTTGTTTAATTTTCTGCACTACCGACATTTTCTATTATAGCGCATGCACACGCGAATCAAAAATAGTATTTTTACAAAACAAACAACAACAGTAAAACATATCAATATAAATTCTTAAATTGATTTAAAACACGCGAAAATCGAATCAAAAATCGAGCGTAGTTGTACACCCTATACGAAGTCAACGTAAACTGCGGATTCGGCTCATGACCCAAAGTTGATTATTGTTTCGGACGTTCGCGTTTATTTGGGCGCTGCACTTTTGAGTTTTTCCGGGTAGATCTAATTCAATGAGGACAATCGCACCGCCAGCCCAAGGTTGAAGAGGATGAATTACGAACGACGGCCGAAAATTTAAGTTATTGTACTTGCGACTTAATTACCTATTTTAATAAAACACGTAATAATGAATATTTTTTTATATATTGTAAAATTTTGGGAGGTCATTGACCAAATGACCATATGGACAAGCCGCCACTGCAGCACACTCACATGAATGCGGATGACGTCATGATTTGCTGGTGTGATTGGTGCCAAAGTGATGAATAAAATAATACATTGCATTCACTAATAGTATTTCTGTTTGTTTAACTTGTATAATTATGTATGAATTACACAATGTCGTAAAAAAGAGGCTGTTAAAAGCTTACATTTCTTCTGCGTACCTAAACTTATCTATCGCAATTGATTTACTTATCACAGTTATTGAAGGGTGCAATGCAAGAAACAGCAAGTTCTCTATTATAAAATGTGCTTTAAGTTTAGTAATTAAATAGAAATCGAAGATATGAAAATTTTTAAGTATAATGTGATTTTACATAAATAAAGGTCTGCACTTGATAAATTTTATAAATAATTTGTTATGCATTAGAATGGACTTTATCGCAGAGAAACACGGAATTTTAACAAATAAATAAATTTGTGGGAGTTCAAAATTTAATTAAATACTTTTCATGGCTGTGAATATTAAAAAACCCAAAGTTTTGTTTAATTGCTATAAAGTTTGTACGTTGGTATTAATATTTTCAATAATCAGCGCGGAAATGGGTGCTCCGTCGCTGCAGAAATTTCTTGATACTTGATACTTGATACGTAAACTTCTAGAAAAAGAAGAAAAATACTACAAATTTTAACACACCTATTATTACACTGGCATAAATATATACATGTTAAAATAAACAAGGAAAGGACCTTAGCAATATAAACAAGAATCAAAACAATGAAACAAAATTTTTTCAAGAATAACTTGTTATTTTTGTAATCCGGAAAATTGGTCACAAATTATGGGACACCTTGTATGTTATTAATATTGAGATATTAGCGGTAGAACGAATGTAAATTATTTTTGGCTAAAAATACAACTGCTGGAAGTATATATATATATATATATGTATGCTTTCAACGAGTCGACACTAGATGTCGAAAAACTTATCATTTAAATATATATATATATATATATATATATATATATATATATATATTTACATACATAAACTGTATCACACAAAAGAAATGAATTCATTGAAGTGAAACTAATCTCAGCTTTATGTAATGCGCAATAGTTTGTATTTTGCTACTACGAGCCATAAAAATACCGCTTACTTTAATTTTAAATGTTATCCGTAATTACATCGTAAATGTATTGCCAAGATTGTCAACTAATATTATTAAGTATTATTGTATAAGTCAGTCAAGTGTAAGTAAATGTCCATAAAACTGATAGAAAATTGCAAGTATGCCTTTGGTTAATACCGATACAGTTTCTATTGCAACGACAAGTAAATACAATGTATTAAAATGAACAGTTATTTTATCTAAAAACACATTTTGTTGCAAAAAGAAGAAATAATGTACAAAGAACGTTTTATTTTCTCTGAAAAGATAAATTTAAATGACGTATATTTACGTTTTAGGCTTCGGTAAATTTTAACAAAAGGACTGATTAAATTCATTACTGTTGTAGAATTGTATACAGAAGATTGATATAGTACGTAGAACGTCGATTTCTGAATTGTATTGGTTTCTGCACTTTTCAACGAAAGCTAACGAAACTTAAAAAATGTTTCTTTTTTCATGTAAGAAGACATTTTTATAGTTTAGCATGAAACGTAAACCAGAAACATTAATTATAGCGGAAGTAATAAACGTCTTTTTTAATACACAAGTAAATCTTAGATTGTACCGATTATTTAGGCAGAAGTCATGCGATAACGCACAATAATAATTTACAAATTACATGATTATTAGTAATTCTTTAATATTTATACGCATGTTGAAGGAAACAAACGCATATTTTGTGTACCTTTTTCGGCCGAGTTTGAGATTAATTGCCGAGGCGTGGCCGAGGCTAAATATTAAACGAAGACGAAAGAACACTTTTTGGTAGGGGTGCTATCAAAATTTGTTTTGCGACTTTTATTATAAGTAAGATTTATTGGAAAATTATTATCGAAGATTTATGATCAATCAAAGTTAAGAAAATACCGATAGATGGCGCCACTTTTGATCGGATAATAATGAAAACCGCCAGAGAACACATACTGCTTTTGAGTACTAAAAATTCACTTTTTTGATAGGGTAGCCTAAAAAATCATTTTTGTGCAAACATTTCTGTCTAAATATAAAATTGTCAAATAGGACATAGGAATTACTTATCTTTTACTATTTTCAACAAAAGCCGTAAATGATCTTATTAAATGTTGAACTATTTAATTTCGGTACTAATTTATTCCACTTGAAAATGGCCAAATCTCTGTGATGGCAAATAATAATATTTTACCGTTTTTATTAGGACAAGAACATATGAAAAAGAAACAAAAGAATGTACACGTGTTTATGTTAAATTAATTAAAGCCATTTACAACTGTCACTGGTATTGTCTTTAATTGCAGTAATCTTTTAACGACAATGTAGGTGTTAGTCTTGATAGTCTCCGTACCCAAGGAATTTCCTCACATCTAATCTTGTTATTAATTAACCTACGCTTACTCATTACAAACTTATTTTCTACTAATTGTCGTTATTAAGTTTGAGGTACTTACATTTTGTAGGTAAGTCCGGTTTAAAACCGAAGCAATTTTAATAAAAACAACTCGGTGCACAACTTTCATTCTAAAAACAAAGTTGGTGCAACAATTAAACGCGATAACCTGAAGATGTGATTGTAAATTAAGCCGAATGTTGAGCATAATGGTTTCTGTTTAATCTGCTGCGATAAAATTCTATTTAATGCGACTTTTTCTAGTAGATTATAGTCTGAAATATTGTTTGTTTAATTAAATTAAACGTAAGCACATAAGGTAATGAATTAGGTACTTAGTATTATTAGTGTCAAATACTGATCCAAAATATTTCAGATGCTCCTCTACTAAAATTAATTTGATTTCTTTGTAAGGGTTAAATCACCGTAATTATTTAAAAAGGAATTAAACCTATTTCAAATTTAAATTTGATTGAGTGTCACCGATGTTACCATGGTTACCGTTTCCAAAACGAATGTCAAAACAATCTGAGAAGTGGTGAAAACTTTTACTTTTCGTAACTAGACCATTAGCGGTATGTTGTATACGTATTTCTCATTTATTTGAATTAATAATAATAAGTAATAACAATTTATAATTGAATGTGCTTCTTCTTATTTGTTATGTACTTTGTTCTCTATTTTTTGAACATTTTTCTCATTACTATTTGTATATATTCATTTTGACTTCTACACATGTAGTTTTATTTGCTTTTTTTTGCATGCAATCACATTTGATTTAAAAAAGTATATTCTTTTGAGATAATAAAAATCCCTCATATCGTTTGATGTATTATAATTCGTCACACGTAAAAGTAAAAATAATTAATCCATTATTTTTCGAATCGTTGACAGAATTCTACGTAAGAGGCAACAGCGAATTCTGTGACAAAGGCTGAGAAAGACAATGTAAACATTTTTTGCTTGTTATCGCAGTCTTTTGTTTGATTTATGTATACTACTAAATTAATTGAATTTGATTAACTTTTGAGTCAACAAAAACAAATACTTTTCTTTACGTGCATTATTGTATGTTCTGTACCAATAGTATAATTGTGTGTTCTCCCAAATTATCTACAATTAAATGCGAACAAAATAAATCATGATTAATAAGATACGAATGTCACTATAACAAAAAAAACAGACAGTCACCATTTTATTAAGGAATACATTTTCAAACTTTTCTTGTTATTGTACAACACATTAAATGGGATGTTCATGTTTTATCATTCGTAAAAATTTCCATTCATCAAAAAAATAAACGAACTTGTTGAAAACCTGCCAGAACATTAATTAATATTTGGCACTAATAATATTAACACACGAGTTCATATTTTATTATTTATTTATTTTTTTTAGTTTACTAATTTTTAATCACACTAATGGAAATCGTTTTAGCAATAAATGAAATGTATAAGTGCCTCTATAGAATATCTTAATTTCTATATTATTTTTTTTTAATTTTATACAATTTCAGTCGAGGGCGGTTGTTTCTACACGAACTATTTCAAAATAAGTAATTAAAATTATTCGTGGTTGTGTATTTTAATTAGCTCTTATTTTTTTATATCTGTTTTACGATTGTAGTACAATGACATAGTTAAAATGGATTTAATTATTCTTCAAATCTAAACATTTGAATCTAAATAATTTATTTAGTAATTTAATTACAGGATGAAGAATTTAATTAAAATACAATGTTTTGCGAGTCTACTTCAATTAATAATTAGACAACTTTGTGTAATAATTTATGTCGAGCAGAAGCTTTTTGACTGATAAGTACAAAGTAAAACGACAGGAAATCTTTTTATGGGATTACAATTAGTGCGTGTATTTTATTTTATATGACGGTTATTATACCAATTAAGATTAGTGAATGATTACTTCTATTATTATTTTTATATTTTTATCCAGCATTAGTAGAATTAATTTGCTTAGTAGGTAAAGCAAAAACACAAAACAATACAGGTTTTTCCTTAAATAAATGCATCACGCCCAGGTAAACGGTGTACATACAAACGTGTACATTTTAAAATGCAAATTATTTATTTTTTAAACGTTCATTACGGTAGCTTAGCTCACCCTGTATACTATAAGTTAATTTTTCTTGGTTTTGTTAATGTATCTAGGAAACTATTGGATCAAATTAGGGAACAGTTGCAGAATTTATACTTGACCCAAAATCCGGATTTTTCAGTAAATGAGATTTTCAAACAGTATTTTAAGACTTTAGTTTTTATTAGAATATTCTAAATTGTTTTTTTCATACAAAACTAGTTCTTATTTAATTTTACGAAGTTTTGTTTATATTATTATTATTAATCATACATAAAAAAATTACAATTACTAGTTAAGTTTTTTTTCGTAAAACTTTGTATTTATTACATGTAACACTTTTGAATTTTATACGTAAAAAACAGTACGAAATATGATACTGAAATATTATATATTTGTACTTTCGAGAAATGCGTTTGTATTTACTTCACCAGTAATCAAACAAAGTTACAAGAATGTTTAATTATTTTGGTTGTCGCTTGCGTAGAGAAGCCTTAACTTTCTTTTCCAATTATAATTATTTTCAACAACGTATCTCTGGATGTCAACTATTCCGACTGACGTCGTTCTTACCGAAGTTTAACTTGTTTTACTAGATGTACTCTATTTTAACTTTCTTATTTTGAATTTAATGTATTTATTATTGTACAAAATAACATAATTTTTTTGGAAAAATACAAAACAAATTTAGGTCTTATTTATCTTAATATCTTCTAATTTGAAAATTAAGTCAAACTATTTTGATTTCAAAATTTTGTTTGCTTTTTACAAATTGTGTAACACAACTAGTTTTTATTTCTAGAGACGATGTTAATAGGTATAGAGTGTATTTTAAAATCACTAACAAACAAAACTGAAGATTGTACGATCCAAAAAAAGATAAAAATTGTTATCATTGCTTTTTTTGAAATCCCAGAAATTACAAAAGATATTAAACTGAAATTTGATACACGTAAATATCTAACTAACTACAGTTAATGAGGAGGGTTTGAGTCAACTGGGTTGTTTCAGTGGCGTAGAATTTTTTAAGTTAATCACTGAATGTGAAAAAAAATGTTTTTTAAACACCCTATATCTCGGTTACGAAGCATTTTCGGAAAAGCAATTTTTGTATATTTTTGGATCATAGAATCTTCAGTTTTTGTTTGTCGGTGATTTTAAAAAACATTCACAGTATAGTAAAATTAAATAGTGCAGTTTTCGCAAAACTTTTTGGAAATGTTTTACGATTTTTTTAGATAAGAGAAATAAAAAGCAAATGAAAGGTACCAAATGCAATCGTATTTAACTTTGTAATAAAATTATTATTTTAATTTACTTTGTTTATTAAATTATTTTATTCATTAGTTTATTATTTATTATTATTTATAACAAACAAATTTTAAAGCTAATTAATAAAGAAAAATTAAAGTAATTAAGGTTACAACCATGCCTATACAGAGTGTTTCTGAAGGTGTGTACATGGCTTTACCAGAGGTTCTCTGGCTCAAAATAGACCGTTTGACACCAATTTACCTATAACCAAAAGTGTACCAGAAGGGCGCCAGAGGGCGTCAAACTTTCCAAAAAAATATTGTATATTGAGAATAACTCGAAAGCTCTTCGACGGATTTTGTTCCGCTTTCGTATGATGGTTGTCTGCTTTTGTGTAATGTGGACAAATTTCTGATTACAGGAAAAATCGCTTTCATACGGGTACTGTCAAATAAATTATAATATTTTAACAACCGTCAACGATACGAAACCAAATAAAATGAATAATTTGAAAACTATTTGAGAACCTCTGGTAAAGCCATGTACACACCTTTCAGAAACACCTTGTATATTCCTATACATGAGTAATGTGAACAGTGCATTAAATTCGATTATTTGGCAAATTTTCATATTTTGGACAAGCTCAGGCAACTACATGGTGATCAGTGCAAATAAAATTGTGTTAAAAGTAGCACGCCGCTCCGAAATTTTTAAGATGTAATAACTGCTTCTTCGGAATGAAGGGTGGTTATAAAACGGTTGCTAAAGGTTTCTAGTAATCTAGTAATCAAACATCAACAATCAAACAGTTGATACATATAAAGCTTTGAGTCAAAAAGTTTACTTATTCTTACTTAGACGAACGGTTTCATAGGTTCTCATAAATCAGTTACTAATTCGTTCCTCTAACCACTGATAAGCCAAATCCCTCCAATCATTCATCCTTCCATAAGTAAGTAGATATTGATTGTACTGTGGCGTTTAGGGTGTATTACTCTAGACGCCTAGTTGAATCAGAGAAAGAATTTGGACGAGTCGGTTTTGATGTAGCGTTTATTATTAGACATAGCGTGATTGAGCTATACTAATTATAATTATGAATGGAAACGTTGTAGGTCAGCACATAGTAATTGGCGTACTATGTGCGGTGCGATGTCACCTGATATTGTGATATTATGTATCGCGTTGAAGACGGCGGCCCGGAATGAATTGGACCGATGGATTTGAACTTTGGCCGGTCTTCACCTGGTGCTGGTGCGGTGACTACTTGGCTGGTTCTTGACTTGTTGGCTTCTCGGCTGCCCTCATTATTTGGTTGTAACTGCACTGGTCTAAACTGATTTCGTACTTTGAACGTAGATTCGAACTGAACTGAACTTTATTGTCGTACTTACTTCGTTTTATACATGCTTAGTAAGCAAGGCCGTTAAGAACTGCTCACAGAACTTGCTTGCTTGCAATAGTATGTTTTGATTTCCGTGTATCCTACGTAATACGCGGATGTAGAGTTTGTGTTGATTATAATGGGGTTGCGCTGTTAACCCCACAGTACCATAATTCTATGAACTCGAGCTAGATGGACCGTCAAATAGTAGAAGGAAGACTCAGACACCAACAGATTGTGTCAGCAAAAGTATATGAAAAAAACTATAAATTTTTTCTACTACTTGACCAAGAATTTTATGTTTAATTAACTCCTAAAGGTTGGTTATATGTATAACTCCTTAATTTATGTTTTGGGCTCTAAAACATAATTCCTACTTAAGATGACTTATTTGTTAAACGGAAAAGGTACTCGCATTATATGTACTCAGCAGTTTCAATAGACCTTCCTTATACGAACAGTAAAGCGAAAAAGCCAACGAATGAAAAAATGGTTCCGGGTAAGGTCACCAAGAAACACAATTTTTTATCATATTTTTTTTACAGCAAATACTTTTACCTTTACAAACTTTTGTTTTTCTGGACATTCCCATTCATCGTGTGATTAAGCACCTTAGTTTCCTTTTTTTATTACAGTTAGTACATGCAAGTTATCATCTTCAGTTTTTTTTCTAGCTGATACAATTGCTTTGGTTGGCTTCTTTGACTGGGCTTAAAATAGTAGAGGTTTTTTTAATGCCAATTTTTTTTATAAATGAAAAATTACGCACGAAGCTTGATTTTATTAAAACTTAGCCGAGTTTATTCTTGTCAATGTGGTGTTGTTAAGTTTATTTTGAAATGAAAGCAAAGAAATATTTTCATAAACTAATCTTCCAGGTTGCGTTATAAATTTGTTATCTTTTGAATTTATACTGGGTTTAATGGTGAAATTGCGTGTAAAGAACGATATACTTCTGTTATATTTTAAAAAATATCGAAATTGTAGAAATTTCTACAAATATTACATTTTGATGAATCTGAGTACATGGCAAGGTGGTGACACCGATTATCTCTTGCTTAAAATATATCTGTACCGTACTAGTTACGGTTCAGATGGTCTTAAGGTAAATAAATGATTTTTGCAAATGTATTCAACTTGAAAAATATTGAAAATCCGCATTCAAAGTATTATAAACGTCATTGCCCTGAAAAATTTTAAAGACATCTTAACGCACTTTCACAAAAAATTATCGCAATAGACATAGTATCTTATATCCCGATGACCGGGGGTGAGATCCACGTTTTACCGCTGCTCGAACTACATTATTTCAAATGGTCTTGCGGATATTTTTTGTGTAAAATATTTTTTTTTTTTTTTTTTATTTTTGTTTTTTTTTAATTACTTTACTTGACTTTCGTTTTATTTTGGCGCGATACAGTTTCTCCCTCTGAATCAGAAAGGCGTCCTTACGTGGGATTCAGGAGCTTATGATTTCATTGATAGATGTTCTCTTCTCCGGAGGAGTTTGGCGGGAGTAATTGTGATAGACCATGTACTGACGTTATCGCTGACGTGTGGTATTTTTCTATTGGTTTTGTTGGGTCTTTCAGGTCTGCGATTTTGAATGTGGTGGGTGAGCACTGCCATATAATTGCGTATAGGTGCATTTTGCTGCTTTACTGACGATGTGAGTGTTGACCCATACTATGTCGCCAGATTTGTACACTGTCGATTTTTTTGCGATCTGCCTGTTCTTTGTATTTGTCTTGGTTTTTCTCTTTTATAACGTTTATGTGACGTATCGTTTAAGCAAGGCCCAAGAGATACAGCATTATTTCTGGGATAAAGTTTTCGGAGAGGATAGATCTCTAGTAACATCGTCAGTTGTTCTTAGTTCATTGCACAAGGTAAGATACGTGGTGTAGTAATGTGTTGAATGGCTGACCATATAGTTTATGGTGAACCTGATCGAGGGTAATTTTTCTGGCTATGATATAAGATTGTTGCCTACTAGAATGGCTAGTTAATTTTTCAGGTCCCTGTTTTTTTCTTTCTACTTAATTCAAGGCAGTATGTGACTGGCGAATTGGGTTCCGTAATCACTGCTTATGCGTCTGGGCATCCTATACCGTAGAAATATTTTGTCGATGAGGGTGAAGGCGCACATTATTGCGATTGCTTGAGTAAGGGCGAATAATTTTATCCAGGTAGTAGGTATATCCTCAATAACGAATTCGTACTATTTTGTTTCCAACTGGTAGGGGATCAAATATGCATTTGAAACTTTGGGTGCAGGTGTTTGGAGTAAATCCAGGGGCTTGAGGTTAATTGCTTTGTACCTCTGACATGTTACGCAATGTTTTACGTAGTCTAAGATGTATTTCTTCATCTCCACCCAAAAATAGCGGGCTGCTATCCGGAGACATATTTTCTCTCCCCATAGTGTCCTGTTGTTGGAGCGTCATGGTATTCTTGTAGGATGGTTATCCTCTCTTGTTCCTCGGCGTCTTCGGTGTCTGCTTCGGGGGAATATTGGTAGAGTACTCTTTGTGTCATTACGTATCCTTTGGAGGTCCACATTGTGTGAGCCACAGGGGTGGTTTGAAGCAATCGATGATTTGCCATATTTCCGGATTATTAAGCTGTTCCTTGCGAATATTTTCAAAACTGCGTTTTGGAATGTCCAGACAGATGTGCAGATGTCACAATTCATGTTGACGTGTAGACCACAGGATGATCGTGAGTGATGACCTGAAGTTGTTTTCTACATTATATTTGTAAGTAAATAACGTATGGAATATTTTCTACTAACACTAACATTAATGTAAACGTAATATTAAACAAGGAAACGTTTATATTACATCGTGACAACGAAACAGTGTTTGTTCTACAAATGACAGAGAAGTGTTCAAATTGTAATTATGAAACTTTAAAATTTATAATTTCATTCGAGTATCCCGGTAGGAATTAATATGAGATTCTACTAAAATTTTAGGGAATTTATAATTTCAATTTAATTTATATACAATGATTTGGTGTAAAATAAGTTAAAACAGCTTTCGATTGAATGTTTGAGTTTTTTTATACAAGAGATGAAGTACATTGGTATATTTAAGTGAATAGACAAGACTTTATCAAATGATAGATAACGTTAAAATAATGGCACTTTATATCCGGAAAAGCTTTCTTTTCGAGATACAGAGTGTTGAAACTTTGGGAAAAAGTATGTGATTTTGAATATTTTCAAAACGATCGCTTAGAAAAATTTGACACACAGTATGACCTAAGGATCCTTCACGATCTAAGGAATATTATGGTAAAGTATTCATATTTTTGACCGAGGGGAAGTTAGCCATAACTTTTCATCCATAGATTACGACGCGCACAGTACGCGCACGCAGTACGCTCGCTCACATTTTGATTGGGAAAGATAAATTTCTCGAACAGTTTATCAAGTTACTCCATAGTAAAGAGTAAAGTACAAACCACATCTAAATAATTGGAACAATACATATAATTTAAGCATTATATCATAATTTAAATGTAACCAATTGCACGTCTTCGCCTTATATATTTTATAAGTCAAGAAGTACATTTTTATTTCGATAATATTTTTCTATACGTAAATAGACCCTTAATCAACACAATATCAAATAATTGGAAGGGTGTTTTTCGTTTAAAAAAATCATTCAAGTTCAAAGTTGAGCCATAACGTTTAATCGTATACCTGTTTCGCGTATTCGCCTTATATATTTTATAAGTCAAGAAGTACATTTTTATTTCGATAATATTTTTCTATACGTAAATAGACCCTTAATCAACACAATATCAAATAATTGGAAGGGTGTTTTTCGTTTAAAAAAATCATTCAAGTTCAAAGTTGAGCCATAACGTTTAATCGTATACCTGTTTCGCGTATTCGCCTTATATATTTTATAAGTCAAGAAGTACATTTTTATTTCGATAATATTTTTCTATACGTAAATAGACCCTTAATCAACACAATATCAAATAATTGGAAGGGTGTTTTTCGTTTAAAAAATTATTCAAGTTCAAAGTTGAGCCATAACGTTTAATCGTATACCTGTTTCGCGTATTCGCCTTATATATTTTATAAGTCAAGAAGTACATTTTTATTTCGATAATATTTTTCTATACGTAAATAGACCCTTAATCAACACAATATCAAATAATTGGAAGGGTGTTTTTCGTTTAAAAAATCATTCAAGTTCAAAGTTGAGCCATAACGTTTAATCGTATACCTGTTTCGCGTATTCGCCTTATATATTTTATAAGTCAAGAAGTACATTTTTATTTCGATAATATTTTTCTATACGTAAATAGACCCTTAATCAACACAATATCAAATAATTGGAAGGGTGTTTTTCGTTTAAAAAAATTATTCAAGTTCAAAGTTGAGCCATAACGTTTAATCGTATACCTGTTTCGCGTATTCGCCTTATATATTTTATAAGTCAAGAAGTACATTTTTTATTTCGATAATATTTTTTCTATACGTAAATAGACCCTTAATCAACACAATATCAAATAATTGGAAGGGTGTTTTTCGTTTAAAAAATCATTCAAGTTCAAAGTTGAGCCATAACGTTTAATCGTATACCTGTTTCGCGTATTCGCCTTATATATTTTATAAGTCAAGAAGTACATTTTTATTTCGATAATATTTTTTCTATACGTAAATAGACCCTTAATCAACACAATATCAAATAATTGGAAGGGTGTTTTTCGTTTAAAAAATCATTCAAGTTCAAAGTTGAGCCATAACGTTTAATCGTATACCTGTTTCGCGTATTCGCCTTATATATTTTATAAGTCAAGAAGTACATTTTTATTTCGATAATATTTTTCTATACGTAAATAGACCCTTAATCAACACAATATCAAATAATTGGAAGGGTGTTTTTCGTTTAAAAAATCATTCAAGTTCAAAGTTGAGCCATAACGTTTAATCGTATACCTGTTTCGCGTATTCGCCTTATATATTTTATAAGTCAAGAAGTACATTTTTATTTCGATAATATTTTTCTATACGTAAATAGACCCTTAATCAACACAATATCAAATAATTGGAAGGGTGTTTTTCGTTTAAAAAAATCATTCAAGTTCAAAGTTGAGCCATAACGTTTAATCGTATACCTGTTTCGCGTATTCGCCTTATATATTTTATAAGTCAAGAAGTACATTTTTATTTCGATAATATTTTTCTATACGTAAATAGACCCTTAATCAACACAATATCAAATAATTGGAAGGGTGTTTTTCGTTTAAAAAAATCATTCAAGTTCAAAGTTGAGCCATAACGTTTAATCGTATACCTGTTTCGCGTATTCGCCTTATATATTTTATAAGTCAAGAAGTACATTTTTATTTCGATAATATTTTTCTATACGTAAATAGACCCTTAATCAACACAATATCAAATAATTGGAAGGGTGTTTTTCGTTTATAAAAATCATTCAAGTTCAAAGTTGAGCC
The DNA here is from genome assembly GCA_030710515.1 of Abscondita cerata. Lineage (NCBI taxonomy): Eukaryota > Metazoa > Arthropoda > Insecta > Coleoptera > Lampyridae > Abscondita > Abscondita cerata. Next base: position 44,707 of record JALBCR010001243.1, read on the forward strand.
ATAACGTTTAATCGTATACCTGTTTCGCGTATTCGCCTTATATATTTTATAAGTCAAGAAGTACATTTTTATTTCGATAATATTTTTCTATACGTAAATAGACCCTTAATCAACACAATATCAAATAATTGGAAGGGTGTTTTTCGTTTAAAAAAATTATTCAAGTTCAAAGTTGAGCCATAACGTTTAATCGTATACCTGTTTCGCGTATTCGCCTTATATATTTTATAAGTCAAGAAGTACATTTTTTATTTCGATAATATTTTTCTATACGTAAATAGACCCTTAATCAACACAATATCAAATAATTGGAAGGGTGTTTTTCGTTTAAAAAAATTATTCAAGTTCAAAGTTGAGCCATAACGTTTAATCGTATACCTGTTTCGCGTATTCGCCTTATATATTTTATAAGTCAAGAAGTACATTTTTTATTTCGATAATATTTTTCTATACGTAAATAGACCCTTAATCAACACAATATCAAATAATTGGAAGGGTGTTTTTCGTTTAAAAAAATTATTCAAGTTCAAAGTTGAGCCATAACGTTTAATCGTATACCTGTTTCGCGTATTCGCCTTATATATTTTATAAGTCAAGAAGTACATTTTTATTTCGATAATATTTTTCTATACGTAAATAGACCCTTAATCAACACAATATCAAATAATTGGAAGGGTGTTTTTCGTTTAAAAAAATTATTCAAGTTCAAAGTTGAGCCATAACGTTTAATCGTATACCTGTTTCGCGTATTCGCCTTATATATTTTATAAGTCAAGAAGTACATTTTTATTTCGATAATATTTTTTCTATACGTAAATAGACCCTTAATCAACACAATATCAAATAATTGGAAGGGTGTTTTTCGTTTAAAAAAATTATTCAAGTTCAAAGTTGAGCCATAACGTTTAATCGTATACCTGTTTCGCGTATTCGCCTTATATATTTTATAAGTCAAGAAGTACATTTTTATTTCGATAATATTTTTTCTATACGTAAATAGACCCTTAATCAACACAATATCAAATAATTGGAAGGGTGTTTTTCGTTTAAAAAAATCATTCAAGTTCAAAGTTGAGCCATAACGTTTAATCGTATACCTGTTTCGCGTATTCGCCTTATATATTTTATAAGTCAAGAAGTACATTTTTATTTCGATAATATTTTTCTATACGTAAATAGACCCTTAATCAACACAATATCAAATAATTGGAAGGGTGTTTTTCGTTTAAAAAATCATTCAAGTTCAAAGTTGAGCCATAACGTTTAATCGTATACCTGTTTCGCGTATTCGCCTTATATATTTTATAAGTCAAGAAGTACATTTTTATTTCGATAATATTTTTCTATACGTAAATAGACCCTTAATCAACACAATATCAAATAATTGGAAGGGTGTTTTTCGTTTAAAAAAATTATTCAAGTTCAAAGTTGAGCCATAACGTTTAATCGTATACCTGTTTCGCGTATTCGCCTTATATATTTTATAAGTCAAGAAGTACATTTTTTATTTCGATAATATTTTTCTATACGTAAATAGACCCTTAATCAACACAATATCAAATAATTGGAAGGGTGTTTTTCGTTTAAAAAATCATTCAAGTTCAAAGTTGAGCCATAACGTTTAATCGTATACCTGTTTCGCGTATTCGCCTTATATATTTTATAAGTCAAGAAGTACATTTTTATTTCGATAATATTTTTTCTATACGTAAATAGACCCTTAATCAACACAATATCAAATAATTGGAAGGGTGTTTTTCGTTTAAAAAATTATTCAAGTTCAAAGTTGAGCCATAACGTTTAATCGTATACCTGTTTCGCGTATTCGCCTTATATATTTTATAAGTCAAGAAGTACATTTTTATTTCGATAATATTTTTTCTATACGTAAATAGACCCTTAATCAACACAATATCAAATAATTGGAAGGGTGTTTTTCGTTTAAAAAATCATTCAAGTTCAAAGTTGAGCCATAACGTTTAATCGTATACCTGTTTCGCGTATTCGCCTTATATATTTTATAAGTCAAGAAGTACATTTTTATTTCGATAATATTTTTCTATACGTAAATAGACCCTTAATCAACACAATATCAAATAATTGGAAGGGTGTTTTTCGTTTAAAAAAATTATTCAAGTTCAAAGTTGAGCCATAACGTTTAATCGTATACCTGTTTCGCGTATTCGCCTTATATATTTTATAAGTCAAGAAGTACATTTTTATTTCGATAATATTTTTTCTATACGTAAATAGACCCTTAATCAACACAATATCAAATAATTGGAAGGGTGTTTTTCGTTTAAAAAATCATTCAAGTTCAAAGTTGAGCCATAACGTTTAATCGTATACCTGTTTCGCGTATTCGCCTTATATATTTTATAAGTCAAGAAGTACATTTTTATTTCGATAATATTTTTCTATACGTAAATAGACCCTTAATCAACACAATATCAAATAATTGGAAGGGTGTTTTTCGTTTAAAAAATCATTCAAGTTCAAAGTTGAGCCATAACGTTTAATCGTATACCTGTTTCGCGTATTCGCCTTATATATTTTATAAGTCAAGAAGTACATTTTTATTTCGATAATATTTTTCTATACGTAAATAGACCCTTAATCAACACAATATCAAATAATTGGAAGGGTGTTTTTCGTTTAAAAAATCATTCAAGTTCAAAGTTGAGCCATAACGTTTAATCGTATACCTGTTTCGCGTATTCGCCTTATATATTTTATAAGTCAAGAAGTACATTTTTATTTCGATAATATTTTTTCTATACGTAAATAGACCCTTAATCAACACAATATCAAATAATTGGAAGGGTGTTTTTCGTTTAAAAAATCATTCAAGTTCAAAGTCCAGCTTGAAGGGAGTACTTGCATTTCAAAGTCCAGCTATGACTTTGAATCCGTTCTATGATGTCTCACTGAAAATATCTTATGACTGAAAAAGTATGCCTGTTTTCCATACTTTTTATGCATACGAGACTGATATGCTATTATCAGCCCAACCTAGAGTAGAGGGGTGTCTTTTGTTGAAGGGAGTACTTGCATTTCAAAGTCCAGCTATGACTTTGAATCGTTCTATGATGTCTTCACTGAAAATATCTTATGACTGAAAAAGTATGCCTGTTTTCCATACTTTTTATGCATACGAGACTGATATGCTATTATCAGCCCAACCTAGAGTAGAGGGGTGTCTTTTTGTTGAAGGGAGTACTTGCATTTCAAAGTTCAGCTATGACTTTGATTTCGTAGAGGGGTGTTTTGAAGGAAGCTTTTTCTTGTTGCCTATGTTAGGAATTATTTGCATAATTCACAAATGTGGGGACTTAAAACCTCGTCAAGGCATGTCAGATGGCTGTACCTTGCGCACCGTTGACATAAAACTTCATTATTGTTACCTCCACAGTAAAAGCAACAATTTTTGATACAGTCACTATTAGTTATAATTATATGTTTCATATATTTACGATATTCGTCTGGAGCAAATGTATTAGAAAACTTACTGGATTTCATAATACATTCTGCGTAGTAACATATATAGACTCCACAATTAAACGCATCATCTTGTCGAGGTAATTTTTGTCAACTACTAAGGTAAAATTGTTACAGTATTTTTGTAGATATGGTTTTAAACGGTTGTAAAATTTATTGGCGTTCCTATGAGTATTACCCATAGGATCCAATAGTTGAAATATCCGTTTGGTAAGGTCTACAAAGATTAAAATCCAATGATCACCTTCTAAAATGGGGAAAATGAAGAGTTTCAGTGTTTCTTTTGTTTTGTAGGCGTGTCCTTGCTTTTTCATTATTAAATATGTCTCAAATTGTAAAAAATTTTATACTCATTATTTTGAATTAATCGTAAAATGAATCTATAATTAAATTGTTCAACCACATATCCTGTCTTCTGTCATGATTATTTAAACAATCATAGGTCGAAAAACTATTGTTTCGTCTTCGAATTTGGCAATAACATAGTCCCGTTTTAATTTTTTACTAACGGGTCTTGTTTGTTTTTATAGAAATCGTCATTTACTATGGTATTACTTGTAATTGTTGCCGAGATATTGGGTACTTTATTGATGTTTTCTTCCTTAAACATTTTAGATAACGTTTGTTTTTGAAGTACGTGTGTTTTTGTTTTTTCGGGATTGCCATTCTTCAACTTCTTCCTTTATCTTGCGCTTTTTAGTGGCACAACGACCTTTTTAATGTCATATTTATGCTCCCTGTGTTCCGCAATGACGTAATCCCGTACAATTCGTACAAAACGTGAACATTTTGGTGGAGTTTCCTTGCATTAAATTGTTTTTTAAAATGTTGAACCAGTTCTCTACAAGGGCGTTGGAACTTCTTTTAAAACTGTGAAGCGCCGTCCACAGGGGAGGTAAGGAACATAATGTTTTAATATATATTTAGAAAATTGTTTATTATAGTAAAACATATTTTCTATTAATGCATCGTCGTGAACGTTTTTTATGTTTTCTATTTTCATTAAAATTTTTGCAAAGTGCAAATAAAATTTATTTTGTAAATAAATGAACTGTCCTTCATGTTATTTTGCAAATAAAATGAACTTTCGTTCTCTACTTCACTTTCTTGGACCTCAGTATTTTCTAAACAGTTATTTTTTTTTATTATTTATTAGCAATGTAAGCAAAGACAATTTAGAATCTTTAAAAGTGTATTTTCTTGCGTTTGATTGGTTAATGTGAAAAGATTAGTTAACGTGCTCTCGATGTCATTAAAACTGGACAAGTTACAGAGGCACGCTAAAACTTCCTTGAGAAAACGCCGTGCATTATTGTTCTGGAAATATTTATTAACATCCCTTGCTAATAATTTCATCATATGGGAACAACATAGTTTTAAAATAATAACATTACTTAAATTAATATTACAGTCAAAGACTTTTTCGAAAAATATGTCGCAATACCTTTGCAGAGACATGCAATTCCATGATTCAGTAATTGCATTAATAATTGCTAAACTAAAGTCTGTGGTTACTGTTCTAAAAGCAGGCCATCTGTTTAAATTTTTTTGTAGTAGAATTTAAATTCTAACAACCAAGATCCGATTCTTCCTGTATTATGTCGACTTGAAATCATTTCTAGAATCGGTAAAATTCTAGCATTAGTACTTTCGATCACACCGCAGTAATATAAAATTCTTTTTGAGCCAATGTAAGGTTTTCTTACCACAGATCCTGTAGCGTCTATATATAAGTTTGATAATTCTGTAGATCGATTGGAATCATATTTTATAAAGTTTAATTGTTCTTTACTGAAAATGAAAACACAAAAGGGAATGCTTACAGAGAAAATATAATGCTTATTTTCCGTTTGCATCAGAAGCATGTCAAGGAAATCATCTCTATGCCTGTCATGTCTACCTTCGTACTCTTTCTTGATCTTTTATATGCTTCTATGGATTTAATGTTTTTCAGATTTTTCGTCAAAGATAAATTGGTTATACTAGATTTAATATCATCTTGACGAACTTTTTAGAATGGTTGATTTATACAACTTTTGGCCAATAATTTTACGCTCTACGCCTTTCACGTGTCTAGTTAACTGCTCTTCATGACAATAATTTAGTGAAGTGCTATAAACTAGTATTCTTAAATTATTATTTACAAAATTGCATTGGAACTTAAATTTCTTGCAATTTTCATGTGCACAGTAACCATACACTACAATAGTATTTTTCAGGTAGTTTACGGTTTTAACGTTAAAAGTACAAGTGTTATTAATCTTTAAAAGAGCTTTTGCTAGGACGGGTGCATATATACCACTAATAAATTTCACTTTTCCCTCTTCTTTCGATATTAAGTTTTTGAGAGTTTTTTCGTCTAATAAGATAGAACCTTCAAAGTATGCATCATCAAAAGAAGTATTATTCTTTATAACATTAGGATAAATATTTTTAGTATTCAAGGGTAAAATAATATTACCAGTCGTGGTGTTATGAAAATGTTTTTCGACGCTTTGATTTACATCATTTAATTTATTGGACACATCCAAAGTTTCATTTAAACTAAAATTACCATCACTGGTGTCACTTCCATTCTCGTCGATACGATTGGCACAATTATCTTCATTTGTATTATGTGTTATTTGAACGTTCATATCAGGGGTAGTACCATCAATATTTATCGATTCATTTTTATATGAAACCGAAACGGCTTCACCCTCATTGACAATATTTAGCGCACTATTAGAAATTAAAGGTTCGTTAGAAAGGTATTGACGTATTTTTGAAAGATTTCGTTTAATATAACTCAAAATAAAATACTTCGACTTCGGATCATCTTTCCCAAAACAAAGTAATGCTGATTGAGCTGTTATATCATCTTTTACTTTCAATCGTATTATTTTAAGAGGCGTCAGAGATAATGACGCAAAATAATTACCTAAAATATAGGTTTTATCCCCCATTTCAAAACTAAGCGAGTAAACAATACTTACTAATAAGAACCTATTAACTACTACTACAAATAATACCTAACAACTAATAACGAATAACAAACTACTACTAACACTACTACTACTTAATAAACGATGCTACTAACTACTAAAAAAGACCAAAACGTAAACAGTAAAATAGTACAAAATAAAAAGGTTTATATGTACTAATTAGAAATAGTTGCTATTCATATCAATAAGTACTCACGTTTGAACTAAAATATGGAGCTGGGCTTCAATTAAACACACAACAAAATACAATAGGTTCGCACTAACGCACAGATCAATCAATACTAAGAACATAAACATTTTAATGCACATAGGTACTTGCATTTAAACAATATTACAAGTTTTGCTATGCCGCAGGGTATACTGTACAGCCCTAAAGTATTCGCTTCAATATTGTAGTGCTTTGTTTTTGATAAGTATGCACACTAATTACTAAGGAAGTATTAACGTTAACAATAGCTAATTGGTTTTATCCAAATAACATACCTGTCTACAACTAATACTAATGAATGAAAAGATAATGAAAATAAGGTACAAAAGTATTGAATACAATATATTGTAATGAAAAGGAATTATCGACTGATTAGAGATATTTGTCTATTACTATATGGCTCAACTTTGAACTTGAATAATTTTTTTAAACGAAAAACACCCTTCCAATTATTTGATATTGTGTTGATTAAGGGTCTATTTACGTATAGAAAAATATTATCGAAATAAAAATGTACTTCTTGACTTATAAAATATATAAGGCGAATACGCGAAACAGGTATACGATTAAACGTTATGGCTCAACTTTGAACTTGAATAATTTTTTTAAACGAAAAACACCCTTCCAATTATTTGATATTGTGTTGATTAAGGGTCTATTTACGTATAGAAAAATATTATCGAAATAAAAATGTACTTCTTGACTTATAAAATATATAAGGCGAATACGCGAAACAGGTATACGATTAAACGTTATGGCTCAACTTTGAACTTGAATAATTTTTTAAACGAAAACACCCTTCCAATTATTTGATATTGTGTTGATTAAGGGTCTATTTACGTATAGAAAAATATTATCGAAATAAAAATGTACTTCTTGACTTATAAAATATATAAGGCGAATACGCGAAACAGGTATACGATTAAACGTTATGGCTCAACTTTGAACTTGAATGATTTTTTTTTAAACGAAAAACACCCTTCCAATTATTTGATATTGTGTTGATTAAGGGTCTATTTACGTATAGAAAAATATTATCGAAATAAAAAATGTACTTCTTGACTTATAAAATATATAAGGCGAATACGCGAAACAGGTATACGATTAAACGTTATGGCTCAACTTTGAACTTGAATGATTTTTTTAAACGAAAAACACCCTTCCAATTATTTGATATTGTGTTGATTAAGGGTCTATTTACGTATAGAAAAAATATTATCGAAATAAAAATGTACTTCTTGACTTATAAAATATATAAGGCGAATACGCGAAACAGGTATACGATTAAACGTTATGGCTCAACTTTGAACTTGAATAATTTTTTTAAACGAAAAACACCCTTCCAATTATTTGATATTGTGTTGATTAAGGGTCTATTTACGTATAGAAAAAATATTATCGAAATAAAAATGTACTTCTTGACTTATAAAATATATAAGGCGAATACGCGAAACAGGTATACGATTAAACGTTATGGCTCAACTTTGAACTTGAATAATTTTTTTAAACGAAAACACCCTTCCAATTATTTGATATTGTGTTGATTAAGGGTCTATTTACGTATAGAAAAAATATTATCGAAATAAAAAATGTACTTCTTGACTTATAAAATATATAAGGCGAATACGCGAAACAGGTATACGATTAAACGTTATGGCTCAACTTTGAACTTGAATGATTTTTTTAAACGAAAAACACCCTTCCAATTATTTGATATTGTGTTGATTAAGGGTCTATTTACGTATAGAAAAATATTATCGAAATAAAAATGTACTTCTTGACTTATAAAATATATAAGGCGAATACGCGAAACAGGTATACGATTAAACGTTATGGCTCAACTTTGAACTTGAATAATTTTTTTAAACGAAAAACACCCTTCCAATTATTTGATATTGTGTTGATTAAGGGTCTATTTACGTATAGAAAAAATATTATCGAAATAAAAATGTACTTCTTGACTTATAAAATATATAAGGCGAATACGCGAAACAGGTATACGATTAAACGTTATGGCTCAACTTTGAACTTGAATAATTTTTTTTAAACGAAAAACACCCTTCCAATTATTTGATATTGTGTTGATTAAGGGTCTATTTACGTATAGAAAAATATTATCGAAATAAAAAATGTACTTCTTGACTTATAAAATATATAAGGCGAATACGCGAAACAGGTATACGATTAAACGTTATGGCTCAACTTTGAACTTGAATAATTTTTTTTTTTTTTGTTTTTTTTTTTTTTTTTTGTTTTTTTTTTTTTTTTTTTTTTTTTTAAACGAAAAACACCCTTCCAATTATTTGATATTGTGTTGATTAAGGGTCTATTTACGTATAGAAAAAATATTATCGAAATAAAAATGTACTTCTTGACTTATAAAATATATAAGGCGAATACGCGAAACAGGTATACGATTAAACGTTATGGCTCAACTTTGAACTTGAATGATTTTTTTAAACGAAACTTTTGTTTGTGTTGTTTTTAATAATTTATTTTATTTATTTAAAAAAAAAAATATAAAATAAAATTATAATAATTTAAATAAAAATTTTAAACACCCTTCCAATTATTTGATATTGTGTTGATTAAGGGTCTATTTACGTATAGAAAAAATATTATCGAAATAAAAAATGTACTTCTTGACTTATAAAATATATAAGGCGAATACGCGAAACAGGTATACGATTAAACGTTATGGCTCAACTTTGAACTTGAATAAATTTTTTAAACGAAAAACACCCTTCCAATTATTTGATATTGTGTTGATTAAGGGTCTATTTACGTATAGAAAAATATTATCGAAAATAAAAATGTACTTCTTGACTTATAAAATATATAAGGCGAATACGCGAAACAGGTATACGATTAAACGTTATGGCTCAACTTTGAACTTGAATGATTTTTTTTAAACGAAAAACACCCTTCCAATTATTTGATATTGTGTTGATTAAGGGTCTATTTACGTATAGAAAAATATTATCGAAATAAAAATGTACTTCTTGGACTTATAAAATATATAAGGCGAATACGCGAAACAGGTATACGATTAAACGTTATGGCTCAACTTTGAACTTGAATGATTTTTTTAAACGAAAAACACCCTTCCAATTATTTGATATTGTGTTGATTAAGGGTCTATTTACGTATAGAAAAATATTATCGAAATAAAAATGTACTTCTTGACTTATAAAATATATAAGGCGAATACGCGAAACAGGTATACGATTAAACGTTATGGCTCAACTTTGAACTTGAATAATTTTTTTAAACGAAAAACACCCTTCCAATTATTTGATATTGTGTTGATTAAGGGTCTATTTACGTATAGAAAAATATTATCGAAATAAAAATGTACTTTTGATTTTTTGACTTATAAAATATATAAGGCGAATACGCGAAACATTTTTTTTTTTTTTTCTTTTTTTTTTTGTTTGTGTTTTTTGGGTTTTTTTGGTATACGATTAAACGTTATGGCTCAACTTTGAACTTGAATGATTTTTTTATAAAAGAAAAAAAAAAAACAAAAAAAAATAAAAAACAAAAACAATAAAAAAAAACTTTAAAACAAATATTAATAAACTTTGAACTTAAACGAAAACACCCTTCCAATTATTTGATATTGTGTTGATTAAGGGTCTATTTACGTATAGAAAAATATTATCGAAATAAAAAATGTACTTTTGACTTATAAAATATATAAGGCGAATACGCGAAACAGGTATACGATTAAACGTTATGGCTCAACTTTGAACTTGAATGATTTTTTAAACGAAAACACCCTTCCAATTATTTGATATTGTGTTGATTAAGGGTCTATTTACGTATAGAAAAAATATTATCGAAATAAAAATGTACTTTGACTTATAAAATATATAAGGCGAATACGCGAAACAGGTATACGATTAAACGTTATGGCTCAACTTTTGAACTTGAATGATTTTTTTTAAACGAAAAACACCCTTCCAATTATTTGATATTGTGTTGATTAAGGGTCTATTTACGTATAGAAAAATATTATCGAAATAAAAAATGTACTCTTGACTTATAAAAATATATAAGGCGAATACGCGAAACAGGTATACGATTAAACGTTATGGCTCAACTTTGAACTTGAATGAATTTTTTAAACGAAAACACCCTTCCAATTATTTGATATTGTGTTGATTAAGGGTCTATTTACGTATAGAAAAATATTATCGAAATAAAAATGTACTTCTTGACTTATAAAATATATAAGGCGAATACGCGAAACAGGTATACGATTAAACGTTATGGCTCAACTTTGAACTTGAATGATTTTTTTAAACGAAAAACACCCTTCCAATTATTTGATATTGTGTTGATTAAGGGTCTATTTACGTATAGAAAAAATATTATCGAAATAAAAATGTACTTCTTGACTTATAAAATATATAAGGCGAATACGCGAAACAGGTATACGATTAAACGTTATGGCTCAACTTTGAACTTGAATAATTTTTTTAAACGAAAAACACCCTTCCAATTATTTGATATTGTGTTGATTAAGGGTCTATTTACGTATAGAAAAATATTATCGAAATAAAAATGTACTTCTTGACTTATAAAATATATAAGGCGAATACGCGAAACAGGTATACGATTAAACGTTATGGCTCAACTTTGAACTTGAATGATTTTTTTTTAAACGAAAAACACCCCTTCCAATTATTTGATATTGTGTTGATTAAGGGTCTATTTACGTATAGAAAAATATTATCGAAATAAAAATGTACTTCTTGACTTATAAAATATATAAGGCGAATACGCGAAACAGGTATACGATTAAACGTTATGGCTCAACTTTGAACTTGAATGATTTTTTTAAACGAAAACACCCTTCCAATTATTTGATATTGTGTTGATTAAGGGTCTATTTACGTATAGAAAAATATTATCGAAATAAAAATGTACTTTTTGACTTATAAAATATATAAGGCGAATACGCGAAACAGGTATACGATTAAACGTTATGGCTCAACTTTGAACTTGAATAATTTTTTTAAACGAAAACACCCTTCCAATTATTTGATATTGTGTTGATTAAGGGTCTATTTACGTATAGAAAAATATTATCGAAATAAAAATGTACTTCTTGACTTATAAAATATATAAGGCGAATACGCGAAACAGGTATACGATTAAACGTTATGGCTCAACTTTGAACTTGAATGATTTTTTTTTAAACGAAAAACACCCTTCCAATTATTTGATATTGTGTTGATTAAGGGTCTATTTACGTATAGAAAAATATTATCGAAATAAAAAGTACTTCTTTGGACTTATAAAATATATAAGGCGAATACGCGAAACAGGTATACGATTAAACGTTATGGCTCAACTTTGAACTTGAATGATTTTTTTAAACGAAAAACACCCTTCCAATTATTTGATATTGTGTTGATTAAGGGTCTATTTACGTATAGAAAAATATTATCGAAATAAAAATGTACTTCTTGACTTATAAAATATATAAGGCGAATACGCGAAACAGGTATACGATTAAACGTTATGGCTCAACTTTGAACTTGAATGATTTTTTTAAACGAAAACACCCTTCCAATTATTTGATATTGTGTTGATTAAGGGTCTATTTACGTATAGAAAAATATTATCGAAATAAAAATGTACTTCTTGACTTATAAAATATATAAGGCGAATACGCGAAACAGGTATACGATTAAACGTTATGGCTCAACTTTGAACTTGAATGATTTTTTTAAACGAAAACACCCTTCCAATTATTTGATATTGTGTTGATTAAGGGTCTATTTACGTATAGAAAAATATTATCGAAATAAAAATGTACTTCTTGACTTATAAAATATATAAGGCGAATACGCGAAACAGGTATACGATTAAACGTTATGGCTCAACTTTGAACTTGAATGATTTTTTTAAACGAAAACACCCTTCCAATTATTTGATATTGTGTTGATTAAGGGTCATTACGTATAGAAAAATATTATCGAAATAAAAATGTACTTCTTGACTTATAAAATATATAAGGCGAATACGCGAAACAGGTATACGATTAAACGTTATGGCTCAACTTTGAACTTGAATGGACTCCAATTTTGTTTTTTGAATTTTTTTTAAACGAAAAATCACCCTTCCAATTATGTTGATATTGTGTTGATTAATGGGCTATTTCACGTATAGAAAAATATTATCGAAATAAAAATGTACTCTTGACTTATAAAATATATAAGGCGAATACGCGAAACTAGGTATACGATAAACGTTATGGCTCAACTTGAACTTGAATGATTTTTTTAAACGAAAAACACCCTTCCAATTATTTGATATTGTGTTGATTAAGGGTCTATTTACGTATAGAAAAATATTATCGAAATAAAAATGTACTTCTTGACTTATAAAATATATAAGGCGAATACGCGAAACAGGTATACGATTAAACGTATGGCTCAACTTGAACTTGAATGATTTTTTTAAACGAAAACACCCTTCCAATTATTTGATATTGTGTTGATTAAGGGTCTATTTACGTTTTTTTTTTTTTTTTTTTTTTTTTTTTTTTTTTTTTTTTTTTTTTTTTTTTTTATAGAAAAAATATTATCGAAATAAAAATGTACTTTGACTTATAAAATATATAAGGCGAATACGCGAAACAGGTATACGATTAAACGTTATGGCTCAACTTTGAACTTGAATGATTTTTTTAAACGAAAAACACCCTTCCAATTATTTGATATTGTGTTGATTAAGGGTCTATTTACGTATAGAAAAAATATTATCGAAATAAAAATGTACTTTTTGACTTATAAAATATATAAGGCGAATACGCGAAACAGGTATACGATTAAACGTTATGGCTCAACTTTGAACTTGAATGATTTTTTTTTAAACGAAAACACCCTTCCAATTATTTGATATTGTGTTGATTAAGGGTCTATTTACGTATAGAAAAATATTTTCGAAATAAAAATGTACTTTTTGACTTATAAAATATATAAGGCGAATACGCGAAACAGGTATACGATTAAACGTTATGGCTCAACTTGAACTTGAATATTTTTAAACGAAAACACCCTTCCAATTATTTGATATTGTGTTGATTAAGGGTCTATTTACGTATAGAAAAATATTATCGAAATAAAAATGTACTTTTTGACTTATAAAATATATAAGGCGAATACGCGAAACAGGTATACGATTAAACGTTATGGCTCCTTTGAACTTGAATAATTTTTTTTTTTAAACGAAAACACCCTTCCAATTATTTGATATTGTGTTGATTAAGGGTCTATTTACGTATAGAAAATATTATCGAAATAAAAATGTATTCTTTTTACTTATAAAATATATAAGGGAATACGCGAAACAGGTATACGATTAAACGTTATGGCTCAACTTTGAACTTGAATATTTTTTTTTAAACGAAAACACCCTTCCAATTATTTGATATTGTGTTGATTAAGGGTCTATTTACGTATAGAAAAATATTATCGAAATAAAAATGTACTTCTTGACTATAAAATATATAAGGCGAATACGCGAAACAGGTATACGATTAAACGTTATGGCCAACTTTGAACTTGAATGATTTTTTTTTTAAACGAAAACACCCTTCCAATTATTTGATATTGTTTATTAAGGGTCTATTTACGTATAGAAAAATATTATCGAAATAAAAATGTACTTTGACTTATAAAATATATAAGGCGAATACGCGAAACAGGTATACGATTAAACGTTATGGCCAACTTTTGAACTTGAATGATTTTTTAAACGAAAACACCCCTTCCAATTATTTGATATTGTTTGATTAAGGGTCTATTTACGTATAGAAAAATATTATCGAAATAAAAATGTACTTCTTGACTATAAAATATATAAGGCGAAACGGAACAGGTATACGATTAAACGTTATGGCCAACTTTGAACTTGAATGATTTTTTTAAACGAAAAACACCCTTCCAATTATTTGATATTGTGTTGATTAAGGGTCTATTTACGTATAGAAAAATATTATCGAAATAAAAAATGTAATTCTTGACTAAAAAAAAACAAACCAAAACAAACATAAAGTATCATAATAAATTAAACAAAACACCCTCCATTAATTTTATAATATTACGTATAAAAAATATCAAAAAATATATAAAAAATAAGCAAAAAACACAACATAAAGTATCATAATAAAATAAAACAAAAACACCCTCCAATATTAATTTTATAAGTATTACGTATAAAAAATATCAAAAAAAAGTATTATATAAAAAATAACAAACCAAACAAACATAAAGTATGCCATAATAAATTTTAAACAAAAACACCCTCAAATATTAATTTTATATGGTTATTACGTAAAAAAATACAAAAAAAGTATTATAAAAAAATAGCAAACCAAACAAACATAAAGTATTTCATAATAAAATTTAAACAAAACCCCTTCCAATTGTTGTATTGTGTTGATTAAGGGGTCTATTTACGTATAGAAAAAAATATTATGATAAAAATGCTTCTTGACATAAAATATATAAGGCGAATACGCTTGAAACAGGTATACGATTAAACGTTATGGCTCAACTTTGAACTTGAATAATTTTTTTTTAACGAAAACACCCTTCCAATTATTTGTATTGTGTTGTTAAGGGTCTATTTACGTATAGAAAATATTATCGAATAAAAAATGTACTTCTTGACTTATAAAATATATAAAGGCGAATACGCGAAACAGGTATACGATTAAACGTTATGGTCAACTTTGAACTTGAAATGATTTTTTAAACGAAACACCCTTCCAATATTTGTATTGTGTTGATTAAGGGTCTATTTACGTATAGAAAAATATTATCGAAATAAAAATGTACTTCTTGACTTATAAAATATATAAGAATACGCGAAACAGTAACGATTAAACGTTATGGCTCAACTTTGAACTTGAAATTTTTTAAACGAAAAACACCCTTCCAATTATTTGTATTGTGTTGTTAAGGGTCTATTTACGTATAGAAAAATATTATCGAAATAAAAATGTACTTCTTGACATAAATATATAAGGCGAATACGCGAACAGGTATACGATTAAACGTTATGGCTCAACTTTGAACTTGAATAATTTTTTAAACGAAAACACCCTTCCAATTATTTGTATTGTGTTATTAAGGGTCTATTTACGTATAAAAAATATTATCGAAATAAAATGTACTTCTTGACTTATAAAATATATAAGGCGAATACGCGAAACAGGTA
The DNA here is from genome assembly GCA_030710515.1 of Abscondita cerata. Classification (NCBI taxonomy): domain Eukaryota; kingdom Metazoa; phylum Arthropoda; class Insecta; order Coleoptera; family Lampyridae; genus Abscondita; species Abscondita cerata. The sequence continues at coordinate 60,637 of JALBCR010001243.1, forward strand.
TACGATTAAACGTTATGGCTCAACTTTGAACTTGAATGATTTTTTAAACGAAAACACCCTTCCAATTATTTGATATTTGTTGATTAAGGGTCTATTTACGTATAGAAAAATATTATCGAAATAAAAATGTACTTCTTGACTTATAAAATATATAAGGCGAATACGCGAAACAGGTTACGATTAAACGTTATGGCTCAACTTGAACTTGAATATTTTTAAACGAAAAACACCCTTCCAATTATTTGTATTGTGTTGATTAAGGGTCTATTTACGTATAGAAAAAATATTATCGAAATAAAAATGTACTTCTTGACTTATAAATATATAAGGCGAATACGCGAAACAGGTATACGATTAAACGTTATGGCTCAACTTTGAACTTGAATAATTTTTTAAACGAAAAACACCCTTCAATTATTTGTATTGTGTTGATTAAGGGTCTATTTACGTATAGAAAAATATTATCGAAATAAAAATACTTCTTGACTTATAAAATATATAAGGCGAAGACTGCAATTGGTACATTTAAATTATGTATAATGTTAAATTATATGTATTGTTCCAATTATTTAGATGTGGTTTGTACTACTCTTTACTATGGAGTAACTTGATAAACTGTTCGAAATTTTCTTTCCCAATCAAATGTGAGGAAGGCGTATGCGTGCGCGTACTGTGCGCGCTCGTAATCTATGGATGAAAAGTATATTTTTGCCGTATTTCCATCGCAAAATCCATAAATAAAATGAATGTCAGCATATTTTTGATTAGAAAACCGGAAAGGTATTTTAATTCCAAAGTTTCAACACTATGGTATAGTATATTTGTTTACTAAAGCATTAAAATACAATTAAATACAATATATTTTAAAAGCATAATAGTCAGTACGTCACACAGATATAAAAGATATAAAAACAGGAATAAAATTAAGCAATGTGGTTTTAGTAGGTACACTTGTTCATCAGATCTTCTATTAATGTTTACTATGTCGAATTGGTCGACACTGTAAATAATTTTCGAGAAAAGACAGTTTTTGATATGCTTTTTAAATTTTTTTACTGAGTATGTTTTGAACGACTCGGGTAGTTGATTATAGAATTTACACCTATTGGGGTCTACTCTAGGAAAAGCAAATGACGTGTTACTTTTAAGCGGTTGCAAATTTTTTTTTAAACGTTTATTGTGCCCATGCTTTAAGTTAAGTATTTCAAATTGTTACACCACGAAACTTGAAGATCAAGTACGCAGCACAACGAATGCTCAAACTAGCTCAACGGCGAGGGGGTGGATTTAGAATTGTCTCTCACTTACCTTTACGAATACCAAAGGTTCTTAATTCGAGTCACAGTTGGGATTGCCAGGCGCCACTCTAATCTTTGAAATATTTATATCAAATGCTCACCAAAGAAAAGGGAGAAACTTGAAGCTAATAAAAGAGTAAAATAATTACGACCGGTTTTCTATTAAATTAAATTTTACACGGCTTATTCTACGGCGTCTTATCATTAAAGCGTTTTTTGTCGCATAACAAAAAACAAACGTACATGCAAAACGGCTAAACTACCCAGGTACCGGGCGAGGAAACAGATTTTTAATCGCGTTCCTAAAACTATAACATTATGTGGGTAAATAAACGAAACGAGTCTGCGGCCTAGTCAGATACGTCATTTTTAGTGTAACATCAACTCGAACGTAACATGCCCTGGACTCGGTTCGATCATTCTGTACTTTCGAACATGATTTTAATACTAACACGTAATTAAAATAAAAAAAAAAATAAAGATACCCTAGACGCTGTCTAATTTATTTCACCAAATGCGAACTCACACCCCAAAGCCCGGAAGTTTTCTGGAGTAACTAAGCAGAGTACTTACAGTTGAGGGTTTCTTCAATAATCCACTATTCGAAGAATAATCCACTCGGAATCATTTATATTCGAATCCGTAACTAATGCATTCTACGGTATTGCATTTTTCTCGCAACAAAAACTCGCGTAGTTAAGAGATAGTCCATCATCAGCAGGGCGGTTATTTTGATTACAGACTTAATCGAACGATATTCTCTTGTACGGTCGCGAGACGAGAGGTTCTTTTTGTGGATACACAACTTTTCACTTGCGCCCTCGAAAATTTGGCACGTAATTAAACGTGCACTTTTGGCACTTACGGCGGTTGTTTTAATTTTGTTTAAAAATAACATAAATCCGCACTATTCGGTACATGTCAAATAACTACATGTCACTTGTTGAGAGTCTGCTTAAAAACTCAAACTTAAAAACTATTAACACTCGTAAGGTAAGAGAGTCTCCCTTCTTATCATTTTCTACACAAAGAACGTTACAATTAATTATTGCGCTAACATTTTCTCAGAAATAACAAACAAAACCGACTACTCAGAATTTTCGAACGTGGGTACAATCCGTGTGTTATTCATTTAGTCAAAACAAGTTTCTATTTAATTAATAAAGGCGGCCGCCACCGAGCTGTTTTTCATGGAACAAACAAAGAAACCTTTGAGATAGCAAAACAAAATGGATGTTTAAATTCGAAGAATTCGAGTGTGAAAACTATTGAAATAAGCGGTTCATTAAAACCCTAATTGCGTGAACGTATAACGATAAGCTATTCTCTACATCAACTGAATTAAAAAATATCAAATGACCAACCAAGAACAATATTCCGACAAACATGACTATGAAACACACGAGCATTGCAATGTAACGAAATAATTTGAAACTACAGTATATTTCACTTCAAAAGAGCTTTTGCGAACCAAAATCGTTTGCGCGTACAAAAAAAACTATTTTTTACCCAAACAGAGGTGACAAAATTGACTTCTATGTTTATGAACAAATATGTCCCTTTAGAATCAACCCATATTTCAGGGTTGCTTGCAAATAACTAAAATAAGCAATTTTGCAAACATTCAGGGAGCATTTGAAAGTGAGCTTTTTTATTGCATAGCAAAAAGAAGCCAGTTTTTTACATAACATGTCAGTATGTGAGTCCCAGTTCAAATTATAATCTACACACTGATATCTAAAAGCTTTAAATTGGGTACTACAATTAACTTGTCATAACAATAGTCGTATGGACAGTTTAATTTTGAATTAAATTTTTAAAACATACGCATTAGGTTTTCTCAGGTTAATAGCAAACTGTTGTTTAGTGTACAGCATCTTATAAGATTTTAATAAATGTGGTAGTGAAGTATCATGCGTGATCACACTAGTACTGTCAGCATAGGACACAATGCGCTCTACTTTGTTACATATACTGAAAAGATTGTTGACATATAACAAGTAAGCAGTGTAGGGCCTAATGTGGACCTTTGTGGAACTCCAACGTCTATGATCATTTCACTAGAATTTGATCCGTCAAATGTTGCGCACTGTGTTTGTTTGACCGATAAGAATGAAACCATCGCCACTACTCCACACGCTACAGTATATTTTGTTTGAAAAAGGCGCTTTCCTGGATATAAGTGTATTGGGAAACTGCAATTATTTACACGTTATCTACCATTTGATGAAGTCTTGCCATTATAAATTGGACCACCCTGTATATAGCAGATGTTGCTTTTCTAAATCTAATTCTTGTATATACAGGGTTATTCACGGTATACGACACGGAATATTACAGCCAAACTATTCGATAAAATTGGAAAAATATATGGGATGGATAGAGACGTATCGGAGGAATACTTTAAATTTATTTTCGAAATATACAGGTGTTCCAAAATACACAGGAACGTATCAAAGTTGTGTTTTTTATGGAATGTTTTGTATATTATTACATTTTCAGCTTATACGAACAAAATAAGAAAGGATTTAATAGAGGTTTACCTTACTTAAACCTAAAGGTTTTGAGATATTTTGTATTTTATGAAAAGGTTGTTACAATTTTGCCGATTCATATTTCAGCAACTATTTTCTTTCTCCAAACTAAATTCGCACTAAAGTCTATCAATTGATCAGATTTTATGTAGAACTTGTGAAAAATCCATTATCATGTACATGATGTGTACAAAATAAGATTAATAATGACATGTTTGAACCGCAATAACTTGCTTAATTTAAATGGAACACCCTGTATTTTATATCAACAACAAATGTAAAATGTAATTACCTATCAAACAATACTATAGTGTCCTATAGCTAAATGTTCAGGTTGTCATGAAAAATGTAAATTTTCATAATGAAGACTGATTTGTAACAATTTTAATATTTATCAAGTAAGCTATACAACTTTGACAGGTGAATATTATGTATTTCGTTTGTAAGCCAGTTGATTGACGGGCAAATTTTAATGCATGAATTTAATAATGAAACTGACAAAAAACGGAATCAAAATAATATAGCATGGAATAATGAGCTAGAAAAACAAAAGGAACTTAAACACAAACTATATAAAAAATGTATTACATCAAACTCTCAACAAGACAGAGAAAATTACAAAGGGGAACTAGCAACATTTAAAAGATTAATCTTAGAAGAAAAAAACAGAAGCTGGGACAAAAATGCTTAGAAATCGAAATGTATTTAGGAGGAACAAGATCATCGGAAGCGTGGAAATTTATAAAAACATTAAGAACTGAGAACACACAAAAGATCACATTATCCTTAATTGGGTACAAAATAAGGGAGGATAACTGACAAGAAAGAACTAATGGCAGAAGATAGACAAGAATATGTAATACAATCCCGGTGGTTCCAAAGGTGAACCAATTGAGATGGATACGACATTAGTAAAAAAAAAAAACAATAGACAACATGAAAAACACAAAAGCCCCTGGGCCAGAAGGTATACCAGCCGAACTGCTTAAATGTAACTCAGAAAAATTAATAATAATGTTGTCGTATCTCTTTGAAAGATATGTGAATGGAGAATGTGTCCCCGAAAATTGGAAGATTGGATGGATAACACCAGTTTATAAGAAAGGACAAAAGAACAAATGTGAGAACTATAGATGCATAACCGTAACCAGTACATTTAGCCGAATATATGGAAAAGTATTAAAGTATTTAATAGAAGAAGATTACAATACCTCCGAGATTGAACAGCAAGCAGGATTTAGAGCAGGCCGTTTTGCATGGACAACATCTTCTCTATAACAGAGAAGAAACTGGCAATCAGCAAGAGAAGTTCATTTAATAGTTCGTGGATCTAAATAAAGCATAATGACAATGTACTCCGTCTTGGATCTAGGTTTTATCGGCCTACCTATATACTCATGTCTACGTAAATCGGATTCTCGAAAACGTTTGAGGTGACAAAAGGACTTAGGCAAGGCTGCTCGATATCGCCAACTCTATTTAATATCTACCTCAACTATGCTTTACAACAATGGAGAAACAAATGCCGTGGAATGGGAATCCAGTTGACTGATGACACATCCCTATACACGCTTCATTTTGCAGATGATCAAGTAGTAATAGCACAAGATAGAGATGATTTAGAATATATGAGCAGAAAGTTGTTGGAAGAATACGATAAATGGGGATTAAAAGTCAACTTTAACAAAACTAATTATTTATGTGTTGGTGCTCCACCTGAGGACCTAGTATTAAACAATGGAAAAGTAATTAAAGCATGTGAAGAATACACATCTAAGCACTAAAATAATCAATGAAGGAAGAACTAAAAAAAATTGAATGCCGTATATCAAAAGGAAGACAAGTAATTAAATGCTTAAACTCTATCCTATGGAACAGACGTGTATCGAAAGAGAGAAAAAACAAATATTCAATTCGGTATTCAAAAGCATAACGTTATACGGATGTGAAGCATGGCAAATAAATAAAGGTATAGAAAACAAACTACATGCACTAGAAATGGACTTCTGGCGACGATCAGCTGGGATATCACGCTTAGATAGAGTAAGAAATGAAAGAATAAAAGAGATTATGGATGTCAAAGATTTAATTACGGAGGATATAAAACAAAGACAGTTATGCTGGTATGGGCACGTACAAAGGATGGGAGAGGAAAGAATACCAAAACAAGTCATACACTGGTCTCTAAGAGAAAATAGGAAAAAAAGGAAGACCAAGGACCACGTGGATAAGTGGTATGGTGAGACTTCGAACGATTAATCCATGTCGAAGAGAAAACAAAAACATATAAAAACACTATAAGGTGAAAATATAAAAAATTTTTTTTTCATTAACTACAGAAAATGAAACTGGAGACCGATTACAAAAAAAAAAAGGGTTAACATAAAAATCCAGCCCCTGAAGGTTAGACCATGTAAAAGCTAGGCGTTAAGGAATGTTCAAAGAAAAAAGCCCTATTAAAAAAGCGGATATTAATTAATAAAATGATATTTAATAATGCTAGATCTCACACGTGCATGTAGGTTGATCCCATTATTTTCTCCAAAACTGAATCTATTTTTTAAATTTTTTAATAATGTTAAAAACCAAGGTATAAGCCAAACCCTTGGACGAAAGACTTCTTGGGAGAAATGTTTTTATTTTTTTTGGGGTTTATGGGATTTCTTTTTTTTTGCTTTGACACGATTAAAATTTTTACACATCTTGGTGTAAGCCTGTTTTCAGAGGCTTTAAAATTTTTTTTTATAAAATAAATTCCTTTAAAGATTTATCTCGTTTTTGTGATTAATGAAACAGGCAAGACTAACCCATCGGCATGCCGAATATTAAATGTGGTGGATCTTGGCGCCGCCCTTTTTTCTACGACGCGACGTCTGGAAGTACCAGTTCCCAATTTCGGAGACAGACGTAAAAAATTGGCGATTTTATTTTAAGCATTTTGTTTTTGTATTTCACCAGTATGTTTTACAATATTGTAAGGAATTGATCCTTGAGCAGATTATTCATTAGAAGAGATATTATTGTGAAGTAAATTTGTACGTTTATTAAATTCTTGTAAACTCTATACACATCTATTTCTCTCAAAAATTTAGTACAGTTGATGAAATGTACACAATGCAAATCTCTTCCTTACAAATGCATAATATTTACTTGTCAAAGTTGTATAGCTTACTTGATAAATATTAAAATTGTTACAAATTAGTCTTCATTATGAAAATTTGCATTTTTCATGAAAACGTGAACATTTAGCTATATGACACTATAGTATTGTTTGATAGACAATTACATTTTACATTGTTGTTGGCATAAAATACAGGGTGTTTCATTTAAAATAAACAAGTTATTGCGGTTTAAAACATGTCATTAATTAATCTTATTTTGTACACATCCTGTATATGATAGTGGATTTTTCACAAGTTTTACATAAAATCTGATCAATTTATAGACTCCAGTACGGAATTTAGTTTGGAAAAGGTATTAGTTGCTGAGATATGAATTCGTAAAATTGTGACGACTTTTCATAAAATACAAAATATCTCAAAAACTTTTAGGTTTAAGTAAGGCAAAACTCTAATAAAATCCATTCTTATTTTGAACGTAGAAACTGAAAATGTATTAATATACAGGGTATTCCATAAGAAAAACACAACTTTGATACGTTCTGTGTATTTGGGACACCTGTATATTTCGAAAGTAATTTAAAATATTCCTCCTATATGTCTTTATCAATCCCACTTATATTTTCCCAAATTTATTAAATAGTTTGGCTGTAATATTCCGTGTCGTATACCGTGAATAACCCTGTATACATCTACGAAATGAACTAATAGCACCTACATTATGGCCAATTCTCAAAATTTCTTTACTTTTAGAATATATTAAAAGATGAAATAGCTTTAAGTAATCTTGACCAGAATTCTTGTTCTTTCATTTCCAAAAATATTGAGTTTGAACAACAGTTCTTCAGCCGCACATCACAAGTATCGTTGGTCAATGTAAGGCATTACCATCTTACTATAATAAATAGTATCATTTTCTTGAAAAAAAAATCAAAACTTCCCATTTCGCGCGTAGGAAATTGCATTTGACGCAATTGATTGACGTTCAAATTTAATGACATTTTTTATTATGTTGTAGTGTTTTACCAATAAATAAACGGAGGACGTGTTTTATTATTATTTTATGTACCGACTAATATTTCAGATTATTCTGTTTACATGTACTACGTCAATTTATAATCACATACATATTTGACTTTACGGTTGCGAAATAAATCTTTATTACTTCCGAAACAACAATATCGTGCAAGACTTATCCGAACAGAACTAATTTAAATCTCAACAATAATATCTGAATATATTTCAGTTTGTTTTATTTGGTTCAAAATCATACACTACTGCAGTTGAAGTGCTTGAAGGAGGACGTCAAATATAAGCAACCACATTGTTAAACAAAAAGGTTTGCGCAATTTTTCTGTCTTTTTACAAATGGAAATCTTATACCTGACTTACATTACTTCCGACATTTTCCATTACATGCCAAAATGAACTTTTCCAAAGAAATTTTCTTTCAGGATAAAACGCAACTGAACTTCTTTTGTTTTAAGTGCATCAACTACAAATGATATTACTGTTTGTATTGTGAATCCAGGTAGCGAAAATCGATGTTGCATGACTCTTATGCGAACGTCACAATGAGAAGTTCGTGTTGATTATTGCAAGAAATATTAGGAATGAACGCAATTAATGGCGAGATATATGCCTATCTGCAGTCCGCATAGTAGTCGATATTACAATATTATCTATTTTTAGATAATTTACACATTAAATCGTGACAGGTATTTATATCATTATGGTTACTATAGTTAAGCAATCATAATTTAAAAGTTTGCGTGTTAAAGCAATTACGCTAGCGAATTTAATACGGCCACTTTCATTATGTCGCGCGAAAACTTTTTATTTATCGCATGGCAAAAAACAACGTTGGGGTTGATCCGAATCACAATTAATACTTTTTTTGGTAACATTTTTACCCAGTTTTTTCCTGATCTTAATCTGACACACTTTATTTCAGGTGTGCGGCTCGGAAAAAGATAAGGGCAAATTGGTGGGAACTGAGAAGCGCAAAGCAGATGATGCAGATGCGAATAAAGATTTAAAAAAAAGGTAGGAATTTTGATGAATACTATAATATATTTATTTGGTGATTTGTGTAGTAATTATTTAAATATGATCGTTTGTATTATGTATTATACCTTCAAGAGTATACTATAGGGCGGATGCTATTACAAAAAGTTGTGTTGGGAAGGCTTTGTATTATGGCTCTTAAACTTTATAGCCGCAGGTATTTCAATGATGTTACTGGATTTGAATCTAAATTGTCTGGAATTCATGAATTTCTTACCTAAATCAGGTTCAATTTTTTCAAAGCGGAATCGATGCTGTATAATAGCGCTTGTAGTAATGGAAAAAATATTTTATTGTGACAATTATTGGTTTAGAAATAAGTTGCATAATAGTTTCCGTTTGTGTGAAATTTTGTAAAATGGTTTGCGTTTGTATGTAATTATTGTTTTGTTTAGTAAGCAACGTTTGCGTGTCTTGCTTTTGGTTCAATGTACAATCGATTATATTATATTTCTTTTTTAGAATCTTAAAATAATTGTAGACATAAGTAGATGTCCTAAATATACTTTCTTTTGTATTACATGGTGAACGAAAGGTTTTTTTAGAGCACGATATCACAGAAATTTGAATGAAACAAGGGATTGGCATAATATTTTCTTTTCCATCTTTACATCGAAAAAACGTTTAGTCAATTAATAGTGAGTGACAGGAACTTTTGCGTAATTCTTGTCAGTTGTTAGTAGAATTTTATAAATAGATTCACGAGGAATGTTTAAAGGATATTCTAGTCGAATAAGTAATAGTATAATGGATTCTGAAAAGAATGTGACACATTTTTTTTGTGTTACTTTCTAACATTTCTGACTGCATAACATCAAGTCGACGATTTGAAACTGACCATCTACCTCCATCAGTGTGAACAGGACGTTTTCTGTGATCATTAATAATATCTGGGATACATCTGTTGACAATGTTAAAGTATTTCTAGGTTTCACCGCCCTATCGCGTGATTTTTATTTTTATCGGAACCTGTATCTTTTGTAATCGTTTTTTAAATGTTTCAAGTGCACTCGTATTTGCATTTTCACCACACAAATAAAGGCACAGATTTAAAATAAAAGTACATCTAGATGAAATTTGGCTCGTAAATCAAGAAGGAATAAATTAAATCAGACCCAGCGCAATTTGACTGGTAATGCTGTCCCTAATTAGATAATATCTCGTAAATGGTTGGTCGTGTCTTATACAAATTTTAAACTTGTTGAATTTTAACGGAGTAGGTGGAGGTTTGTGAAGCTAGTTACTTTAACTTACTTCCTATTAGCTTCCCTAATTTCAATCCTGACGTGGATATAGTGCACATTATAGTTCCCAACGAATTCATAAGTATGCGTGGAATAGACGGTGTATAAAAGGATTTGCAGCGATCTACAAAATTGCAATCTGATTCATGGAACTGCATTAGCAATTTCTGCATATTCAGTTCACGTATACCATGCAAGACCACGTATTCACGTACTTCATCTGAAAATCATCGACGATATAAATGACTATCGTGAAATGCAAGACTTAAGCGGATAATCCGATGTTATTTCCCATAGGATTTATGTACAAAGCTTCACTTTATTAATTTAGAGCTTACAGTAACATTAAAAATCGAGAATGTTTAGAAAAAACGAACGGAAAACATTTTATTTTTTGAGATTAATAAATATTTAGAAATTAATTAAATTAAAACGTATTTTGTATTTCAAATTGTATTAAAAAAGATCATTTAAACCTTGAAAATAATAAGAAGGTTTTTAACTCTTTAAGGTACGGAAATGTACAGGTTTTAAACCCCTAGAGGTACAGATTAATTTTCTCGATTTTTTTTACATTTTTATTCAATAAAAGTACTATTAATGGACTAATCTATGCTTATATCCTAAAACAGATGTATTTTAAATTTTGTAACCTTAAAAAAAGAGGCGGTTCAAAATTTAACCCACCATACTTGAGTACATAAAATCATATAAAACTAAAAATATGCTGATTAGTCATAAAAAGTAATAATTGATACCTGTCGCTTAGTATGATAAGACTGAAAGCAAGTATTATTCTTTCCTAAGCATAAGGGTACGTTACATACGTTGCATAACAAGTTAGTCCTAGTCTCAAATTCCTTAGAGCTACAATGAGCACATTTTCTACGACCTGTGCCTACTGGCTGATGTGCGCTTTGGGCAAATCGCACAGATTGACTTTGACAAGGCTTCCTTTTTTTAATTGGTACAGTTAGCTATACTGGCAAAGCTATGGATGAGACTAATTTGTCTGCCACAAGCTCCTCTACAATCTGCCTCCGAAAGTCTTTCATTGACAACTTTGGTAGGTCCAGCAATTTGTATAGAATATAAGAATTACAACCGCAGCGTCTAAGAAGAAAAACATGATCCTGTGCCACCACTTCTTGCTCTTACGGTTTATTCCATATACTGCTCGCATTTGGTCAAAAAAAAAAAAAAAAAGTCATTTTTTTTTTTTTTTTTTTTGTCTTGTTTTCGGGGCTATGAAAATTGGACAATAAATGGACTGTTTGCTTATCTTTCCATTTGTAAGAACAAATTCCCGTAGTGCTGCAAAACCATTCGATGTCTCCTCTTTTCATTGATCTATCTGACACAAAACTTGACAAACCTTTCCTGTTTACATTTACAGTCGCACATGCATAGGTTTTTCTTTGTAATAGGTCTTCCATTAGTTTCACGGACGAAAAAAAATTGTCAAAATATAGTTTGTGAAAATTTCCTTTTAGCACTGAAGCAAACTGTTTCACAACTCTGGCCCCTAAAAATTTTTCTACTTCACCTTCTTTTCTCCCCGTATAAATTTCAAAATCCAAACAATACCCAGTTTCGTCACAAATCATCCAGACCTTGTAACCCCTTTTGACTGGTTTTTGGAAGATATTGTTTCAAACTAGAGCGACCCTTAAATTTTATCATCGATTCGTCTATAGGCAAGTGCTCATCAGGGTAGAAACACTTTTTAAAATTTTCTCTTATCATATCTATAAAAGGGCTGACTTTGTACAACTTATTATAATTGTTAGAATTTCTTCTGGGTATTAAGTTGTTATCGTTTAGGTGAATTTTGCTAAGTAACCATCCAAAACGATAGAAGTTCATCAGTCTGCTAATATAAGGATCATGAAAGTCAGGCTTGGTACTCCAATGATCTCTGTATGACGGCAACTTCTTCATACCCATCAGTAAGTTTATTGCAAGGAACGTCTTTATTTCAGGTAAATCTGTCTGAATGTAAGATTTCCCGCTTTGCTGGTAATTCTGTTCAGTATACAGATTTGTTTGAAAAACGATATATTCTAGTAACCCGTTTGTAATGAATTGATTGAAAAGTTCATATGGTGATGCATTTTCAAGGTCCTTGACAAATTGAGCAGCACCAGATAAAGCGGTGAAATTTTCAGGTTGAACAATTGTGTCTGCTTTACTCCAGTTTACCGCCTTGGGTTTTATCAGTTGTGATAAAGGTAGTAAGTCTTCTGGGTCCCACACATCCTCATCAATTTCTGATTCATACACATCTGACAAAACTGCATTTTCTGTCTCGAAGTCAAATTCAGGTTCCATGTTGGTTTCTTCCATCTCATCTGCTTCACTGTCATTTTCTGAGCCAATATCTGATGGTATATTTGCAAAAACATCTTTTCGGACTCAATTCCATCTATTACATCATAAAACTGCTCTTCTGTCATGTTAACTAATTTGAACGGTAACGGTTCTAGAAATGATCTTTGCGCCATTTCTGAAAAGATACGGTATTATGTTGTGTGGTGGGACAAAATATAACCCGCGATATTTTTGTACAGTTTAGCCACAAAATGGCACATTTGTATTGCTATATCAATGCAAACAACTTACCTAAGGTATTTTCACTAACGTGGCTAATAACTATTCAATTTTATTAGTTTTATGTAGCAAAATTTCACATTTAGTTGCAACAGAATCTCAGGCCGTGTCACCGATACACGTAACACAATGCAATTATCCCATATTTTAACTAGCTGGACTGTGGGTGGTTACAGTAGTAGCAGTGACCAATAGCAAGGGACCAACATAAGCGGGACGAAATTCGTACTGCTGGACATGAAGAAACCCTACATATATTAAGTGGGTTATATTTTGTCCCAGCGTACGTTTAGACAGTATAATTTTGTGGTTTACATCTTTTCCCACCGTACTTCAAAGAGTTAAATGGTTAAATACCTACAAAGAAATGAACTATGGTACATCTATTTCGTACATATTAAAAGTCAATAAAAATTTTCGGGTGATGTGCGCTTTCCAAAGCAACTTCTTGTCTATAAATTGTAAATTCAGCTTAAATAGTGTTATTTTACAGTATAGCTTGTATTAAAAATAATGAAATGCTTTCTAAAAAGTATTATTATATTTTGAATGCTGCTATAAAAATTCAGGAAGATATACAGGGTGTTTCTAAATTGATGAAATATTCAAAAGGGTAATTTTTCACAAAATTGGAAGGAGTTTTCATATAAAGTTTTGTTCAAAACCACTTTCTCTCAAGGTACAGCCCTTTTAAGTTAGGGGGAAAACAGGTGTTATTTAATATGTCCCACTATGGAAGAAGTTAGAATGACAATAAAACTGTTTCTCATTATGATATCATTTCACCAGCTTACTTCATTTTTAAACAAACGATAACCTCTGAATGTATGTGAAAAGGTATGTGTAATGTTTTATTTTTTGTGATCGAAACTAAGAACTTTCAGAAATAGGAAACATGAAAAAGTTGCGTTTGAATCCGACTTTTAAATAAAATATCTAAGTAGGAAAATGTAGAGGCATTAAAAGTTCTGAGGAAAATATTATAAGGGTTAATTTTTTCACCCCCTTGTATAAACTTTGGGGTTACAAAACCGCCAAAAATGTCACTTTATTAGTATCAATTATCTGCCAAATTTTATTCTTCTAACTTCTTCCATAGTGGACATATTAAATAAAAACTGTTTTCCCCCTAACTTTAAGGGGCTGTAACTTGGAGAGAAAGTGGTTTTGAACAAAACTTTATATGAAAGTCCCCCTTAATTTTTGCTGAAAAATTACCCTGTTGAATATTTCGCATCAATTTAGAAACACCCTGTACATATGTATAATCAGATTATCCTTCTACCTTTTTGGTGTAGGATATTAATATTACGTTACAAATTTACATATTTAAATTTACAAATTTCTTCCATTCTTTCTTATTACATGCCATCTCCTCTGCTTATTTCCATGTTTTCCTTTTTTAGTATTATTCCAACTTCTCCATTCCATGTTTTTCTTGGTCTTCCTCTTTTTCTGTTTTTTATTATTCTTGTCTTCCATATCTGCTTTACTGGTACTTCTTCGTTTAATCTTACAAGATGACCCACCACGACAGTTGCTTCTTCTCTATAAATTTTAGTGTACTTTCTACTTTCACTTCCTTTCTTATATGTGTGTTTCGTAGTCTATCTCTTCATGTAATACTTATTATTTTTCTTAGGTACTTCATTTCGACTGCTTGAATCTTGCTTTTTTGTTGCTCTTTCGTACCCACGACTCGCTGCCATACGTTAATATTGGTCTACAAATCGATTAGTATTTTTGTTTTCGTTCCACTGAAACTTTCCGCTAGCCAAAAAAATTTTTTTAATAGAAAAAACAATTCATTTTCTTTTTTATTTTTTTTTTTACGTTAATACTTCCTAGTTCCTTTTGTCCAATACTTCTCTAAATATTGGAAGTGCTTTTTTTTTTCTTGTTCTTTTTTCTTTTTCTTTTCATTTCATGTTTACTTTTCTTCTCTGATTGTATTATTTTTTTTTATTTTTTTTTTTTTTTTTTTTTTTTTTTTTATATGTGGACTTAAGCTTCCTCCTTGTCTTAATCTTATATTTGTGGTGAATGTTTTAGATATTTTATTATCTCCCACAACTGCGTTTTGGCCACTTTTGTTGATAATTTAAATCATCTTTATGAGATTCGTGCTTACTTGTCTTTCTTTTAGCAAGCTCTACACTGTGCTTCTGGGTACCGCATTAAACGCTTTCTCTAGATCAAAAATACCAAATATATCGTTCTTTTTTCTTTTTTCGCTTTCTCTGTTATCTGTTTAATTGTGAATATGTGATCCTGTGCGCTTCTTTTTGTCTGTATCTACTTTGTTTTCTTCCATTGTCTCTTCAGTTACCATTCTAATTATTTTTTCTAATATTTTCATACATATACTTAGAAGTGTTACTCTTCTATAATTATTACACTCTTTTTTATCTGTTTTTGTGAATTGGTACGATTAACGATGTCTTCCAATCTTTGGTAGTTCTTTATCTATGCACACATTGTTGTATATTCTTAATAGTGTATCTCTACCTTTTTGTCCTATACTCTTCATCATTTTTGTATTTTAGATCTTCTATTACTTCTTCCATCCTTATCACCTGTTTCTCTGTCTCTTTTGCTATCTCGACGTTTTTAATATCTTTTTCTTTTGTGGATCATTTAGTAATTCTTCAAAGTGTTCTTTTCATGTTTTCATTATTTTTATTTCTTCTATTATAATTTCTCCGCTTTTTCCTTTTATTATTTTGTATTCAGTGTTTTTTCTGTTCTTACATTTTCAAAGATTCCGAAAAGGGGTCCGGACAAATCGGGGAATGGACAAACGCCAAATTTGTAGACAAATTGCCGAAAAATGACAAAACGCCGAAAATGCTTTTGTGGACAATCGCCTGTGGTCAAAACGCACCAAAGTAGAAACGACGCTTTAGGCCGCCATTAGCCGTGCGCAACTAGTTGACTAACTAGTTGATCAACCGGTTGACGATTGTGTAGCGGGGCATTGAGTCAAATTGGAGCTATTAGCCGTAAGCGATTGGAGGCCCAATAGTGTCGGGGGGCATTGCAGTATATCGTCGCCTTAATTGGCAAACTGCGTCCATTTTTATAATTTTACAGGAGAATGAAAAAACTAAATTTATCATCCCTTTCACATCAGAAACAAATATTACAATGGACAAAAGGCGTTAAAAATGCTAATATCTGCCAAACATTGTTATTAATAAAAATTGTTAAAAATATTAATTTTTATTTTAAAAAGAACATAGGTACTTTTCTCGGGTAACAAATGTTAAGAAATTGGAGATACGCATTTGGATAAAACAAAACTACCCATACATCAGGCAAAATTATTTAAACTATTACAAAATAACTTTATTTAGTTAACACAAAAAGAAAACAAACTAATATAACAACAAAAAGTAATAATAGAACTTGTTATCAGCAAAAGTTAAATAACTATCTCAAAAACGTAATCTAAGCTCAAACAACGTGGTGATCGAGTACCAGAGCCGGTTGTTCTTCCTGGTCTAATGGACGTGAAAAACTTTAAAGTATAGAATGTTAAATGAGATCGGCAGTTTGCTAAAGTGATAGTAACACAAAAACTAAAATTTTGATGGACGTAAGAATTATTCCATTGGATGAGGCAAAAAATTTTACACTAAATAGCATTAAACCCTTATTTCTGATTTTAAGTGGAGTTACGCAGTTTGCAAAATAAGCCGACGATGGTAGCCGTAAGAAACCAGTGGCGCGACTAGTTGAGGAATCGACTGTGCGCGCATCTGAATCATAGGTTCATGCCATATAAACAATATAAACAAATAATATCATTTATTATTGAAAACTTATTTCAGGTAATTTTGAATATAGAAAATAAACTATTTTAATTACATGTTAGTGTAAGAACTAGTTTTTACATGTCCAGTGACCTCAATGTCTACGTAAGCAGTAATCTTGTGAAATGAACGTTTAAGCATCCGAAAATAATAAAAAATTTTTAATTATTTTTTTTTATTAAAAGATAAAAAAAAAAAAAAAAAAAGAAAATAATTTTTTAAAAAAAAGAAAGAGTTCTGCACTGCTCAACGTGATTTGAAAGTGACTTAAAAAAATCCGAATAACTCCGAAATAAAATTTGGATATAGTTGCGCAATTGAGTTACCTAGCTCTAAAATATTAGGAGACTAGTTGATCAATCGGTTGTTCAAGTAGTTACCTAACATGTTTATTCGGATAAAACGCCGAAAATGCTTCCGTGGACAAATCGCCGAAAATGTTACTGTGGACAAAACGCCGAAAATGTTCTGTAGACAAATCGCTCAAAATGATTCTGTCGATAAAACGCCGAAATTGCTTATGTGAACAAAACACCGCAAACGCTTCTGTGGACAATTAATTTGTTGCTTGTATGTGACCGAGTGAATGGTGTTGGTTGGTAGGTTAGCGTTATTACAATTTCTTTCTTTAAAAAATTACATTCATAATAACAATTTCATAAATAAACTTTTTTTCACGTAAAATTTGTTTAAGTTGTTTTCATATTGAGAGTATAGAGCATACTAGTTGAATACTACTGAAA
The DNA here is from genome assembly GCA_030710515.1 of Abscondita cerata. Lineage (NCBI taxonomy): Eukaryota > Metazoa > Arthropoda > Insecta > Coleoptera > Lampyridae > Abscondita > Abscondita cerata. The sequence continues at coordinate 78,067 of JALBCR010001243.1, forward strand.
ATTTGGCAGCTTTTCGAGCGAACGTTTGTTTCGGATCCACGGTTTCGGGCTAACGTTTTTCGAGCGAACGTACTGTACTCCACAGAACATTTTCGGGGTTTTGTCGCCAAAAACATCTTCGGCTTTTGTCCGCATATTCAGAACATTTAATTTTGTTTTTTAGAATGTTTCAAGAAATATTTTTTATAAATGTGTATATTTTATATTATTTTTGAATCTAAAATATTATCATTCTTTGAACTTGCTTGATATTTTAAGTAATAAAATTTCAAAGAACCCAAAAATTGTGCTTAGGCAAACAAGTTATTCATTGTATAGTATGAAACACACATATAAGCGTATATAACAAAAATTATAGAATTAAATTTGAATACTGTTGTATTTAAGCTTACTTAAGTTTAAGTGGGTTGGTGTAACACCATTACGTATGTTTCTTTTACAGTGCATTATTGTACTAAAATATAATAGTTATTTATGATAAAAGTATGTAATGCACTATTGCGAAATTTAAAACACGAACATTTATGTACCTCAGAACTAATATTTGCAATTTTGAAATATCTCAAAAACAAAAAAACATACCATCAATTTTTTATGTCATTTTATTGGTTACCTAATTACACAACTTTTTTTCTCATTTAACCGGAGTTGTATCTATTATCAGTTCTCCATAGTGAGAATCTTCTCTTGGACACAGTGTATATAAATATGGATGTTCGTTTGTTTGTTTGTTTGTGGTTAATAGACTTCTAAACCAATAGTACGATCGTCATGAAATTTGGTACGTATATGTCTTTTTTCATGGAGAAGGTTTTTGTGCTATTTAGTTTTAGTTAACACATCATTATGAAAATTGGTATGATGGATATTCAAGCAGATAAAATATTTTTGTGTATTCGCTTTGTTGTAGCTCGCCACGAGAGGGCGCTGCTCGTGAAAATTTGTTTTATAAATAAGCTTAGCCCACAGGGGTAATGCTATCAATTCATTTCATGCTGGAGCGTAATCCACGGGAAAATGCTAGGTTTGTTATAAACGACTTGTACATTAGCTTTGCTAACTAGTTGAAATTTTGAATTGACAATAACTAGTAAGTATCGAATCCGATTCAATTATTTGTATTTCAAGAAACAATCTTTTAAAGTTTTAAATCTACATTAATGTAACTACTGCTCTACAATCTACTTCAGCTGTAATCTTACGCTTACATATGTTTATATCAATAAAATATTTCTCCCAAGAGCGTTTTCATTATTTGTATTGATTTGCAAAATATCAGTAAATAAAACTGAATTACATTGTAATTCTACCATTTTGAATCGTTATTTTTCTTTTTGTACAAACTTTATCTAAATGACCTTTTAATTTACAAAACTATTAATTTTCGAACATTTATTTGCCAAATGATTTCTTAACATTTGTATTGTATGTGGTTGGCAAATTTGTAGTTTAAACATTGGACAAACAATTTTTATTATTATTGTAACTGTCGTGCCTGCTTTGTTAATCTTATTTACAAGGTTTACTGACTGTTCTTTTGCTTATGTAGTTGGGCTAAGTCTCTTGCTGAGTTTTGTATTCCCCTTGCCTAAGTTTTCAGTGATTTCTAATGGCTCCGGATTATAATGCCGGGCTCCCATGTAATAAATTAAGTAAGCGGTTCTGAACGTTTCCGGAATTGTAAAATCGATCCCATTGTAATATTGGATTGAAAGGCTCAATAGCAAAAACTGCTGTAATTGTTTGACCAATGTAGACCTTTCCGCATGAACAGTCAATTTGGTAGACTCCTTTTGTTGACAGTTTCGGCAGGCTATCTTTATTAGATGGTAGTAGTTGCTGGATTCTTCTTGCCGTTCCAAACCTTACACCGATATTCTTCTTCGCCAACGATTTCCTTAATTTGTCGGTTACTCCATCAATAAAAGGTAAACGAGCGTAGGTGGTGATCTGCTCCTTCTCTTTTTCTGGTTTCTTGTGACAGGCGGCTCTTACTTCCCTTTGGGTATAGCCGTTCATTATTAGGGTTTGTTCGACATGTTGAAGTTCTTCTGGCTTGTGAGCCTCGTCCGGAATCTTGTTAGCTCTATGCATTAAGGTGTTGATTAGAGACCGCTTTTACTGTGGATGGTGGTGTGATGTGGCATGTATGTATCGGTCGGTGTGCGTCTTCTTACGATATACACTATGAGGCAACTTATGTTATTGCCTGGTTTCACTAGGACATCAAGGAAGAAAAGCTCCTTGGTCTCGTCTGTCTTCATGGTAAACTTGATCTTCTCGTGCTGATTCTTGAGGTGGTTAAGAAATACAATAAGTGCTTCTTTTCCGTGAGGCCATATGAACCAACATTTTGGTTTCTGTTCGCTGGATGGAATGGCTTCCTGCTCGAATGCTTCCATGGAGATATTTGTGATAACTGGTGATAATTGGGATCTCATAGCTGCACCGTATTTTTGTTCATAGAAATCTCCGTTCCAAAGAAAGTACGTTGTGTTCAGGCAGATTCTTGCTAGCTCGAGTATGTCTTGTCTTAACCCGTGGGTTGTGCACAATTGTTCTATGATGTTATGTGTATCATCGGCTGGTATGTTAGTGAATAGCGATTCCACATTGAAACTAAGGAGTATATCGTCTTTGGTTACTTCTAGAGTCATCAGTAGCTCGGAAAGTAGCAGTTGACGATGTTCATCGACTGGTATAGCTGACTGTTTAATGGCGGTTTTTGTTTGTTTTTCTATTTTGCTGGTTGGATCTGCTTTTAACTTGGTGTAAAGTTGTGGATCTAGTCGTGATTTGATCTTCATTTTGTAGTCTTCAGTGTTCATAACCACTGTAGCGTTGCCTTTATCCGCGCGTGTCACCATGTTTCTGAGGTCTTTCAGTGCAATTTCTTCTGCACGAGTGATGTTCCTCCGTGGAGCTTTGGAACGTTGTAGAATCCGGCAGGTTTCGTGGCGTATTTCCTCTGCTTCTTCAACCGGGAGCTTTTTCATGGCACTTTTCACTTCAGCTATTGTCTCTTCTGTGGGTATTCTGCTTGTACTTGGAGCGATGTCGTAGTTCATCCCTTTTGACATAATTGTTATGCAGTCTTTGGTGAGTGGGTGGTCCGACAAGTTTACTTATCGTCCAGTTTACAGTTGATTTGATGGTGCTTGCTACTTAATTTCATAAACCTTTTGATATGCTTGTTGGTGGTAGATTGTAAGTGGTGTTTCCCATGTTCGTAGCTGATGCGATCTATTATGTTCTATATTTTCTCATCCAGTGTGCTGCTCTGTTGTAGATGTAGGTGGTATAGTTCTTTGTTATAATTTGTATAGTTCTGTTGACGTTATATGCAGATGATGGTAAGTATAACGTACTTATTTTCAAGTGAGCGCCTTTTCACTACGTTTGATGATTCTTCTAGCACGATTTGTTGCGATGTGATGGCAAATCTTTACAAAAGTGGACGTCACCTCCTGGTCTTGGCATCGTCGTAGGTATGCTAGCGATGATAGCAGTTGATTTCTCTTGTTCCGTAACTTATCCAGTTCCTGTAGTTATGTAGTTTCTGTAGATATCCTCCCCGTAGATGTATGAACGTAAGCTTTCCCGGCCGTTGTCACTAAGATTATTATCTCCCGGGTTGAGCCGTGTTTGTCCTTCCTTCCTACGTTCTGCGTTTGACGTTTTGCTAAACATGCTGTTAGCTTCTTCAGAAGTTAATCTAAAGACTGATGTTTTGCCTTCTGCTCCTCGTTATATACGTATATTCTGCTAGTAGGTATATAACGAGGAGCAGAAGACAACATCACCAGTCTTTAGTGTAACCTCTGAAGAAGCTAACAGCATGTTTAAAAAAATTTAATTTTTTTTTTTTTTTTTTTTTTTTTAAAAAAGCAATTTTTTGTTAAAATTTTTTTGAGGATAGTTTTATATAAACGTCAAACGTCAGAACGAAAGAAGGGAAGGACGAACACGGCTCAACTCGGAAGATATTTTAATTTTTTTTTTTTTTTTTTTTTTTTTTTTTTAAAATTTTAAATAATAAAAATTAAAAAAAATTAATAAATAAAAAAAAAAATTTAATATATAATAATAAAAATATATATTAAAAATTTATATTTTCGTAATCTTAGTGACAACAGCAAAAGCTCACATTCAAACTTATTAAATTTTTGTACGTAGTATGATTATGTTATCTTTCCTTACTTTCATTTCGAATTTATGCATTCAGTAGGTATTTTTTCTTTTTACCCACTATATTATGTTTGTTTCCGTTTTTTTTTTTTCGTTCTCTCCTTCCTCTTCTCATGTAATTTTATAAAAATTAACTTTTCTTTTTTGAAATCTTTTTTTCTTTTTTTCTCTTCTTTTTTTCTTTCTTTTTTTTTTTTTTTTTTTTTTCTTTTTTTTTTTTTTCTTTTTTTTTTTTTCTTTTTCTTTTAAACCTTTCTCCTTCCTTTCTTTTTTCTTCTTATTTCTTTAACTTTTTTCTTTTTTTAAAATTTTTTTTTTATTTTTTTTTTTACTTTTTTTTTTTTTTTATTTTCTTTTTCTTTTTTTTTTTTTATTCTTCTTTTTATCTTTTTTCTCTTTTTTATTCTCCCTCTTTTCTTCTTTTTTTTTTTTCTTTTTTTTTTTTTTTTTTTTTTTTTCTTTTTTTTTTTTTTCTTTCTTCTCTTTTTATTTTTAATTATTTATTACTTTAAAATCCCCTTTCTTTTTTTTTTTTTTTTTTTTATCTTTTTTTTTTTTTTTTCTTTTTTTTTTTTTAATTCTTAAAACTCTCTTTTTTTTTCTTTTTTTTTTCCTTTCCTCTTCTTCTTTTTTTTTTTTAATTTTTTTTTTTTTTTTTTTTCTTTTTTTTTTTTTTTCTTTTAAATCTTTTTTTTCTTTTTTTTTTTTTTTTTCTTTTTTCCTTTTTTTTTATTCTTTTTTAATTTTCTTCCTTTCTTTTTTTTTTTTATTTTTTTTTTTATTTTTTTTCTTTTTTTTCTTATTTTTTTTTTCTTTTTTTTTCTTTTCTTCTTCTTTCTCTCTTTTTTTTTTTTTCTTTAATTTCTTTCCTTTTTTAATTCAACCAATAAATTTTTTTTTTTTTTTTTTTTTTTTTTTTTTTTTCCCTTTTTTTTTTTTCTCTTCCCTCCCTTTCTTCCTTTTTTTTTTAATTTCCTTTAACCCTCTATTTTTTTTTTTTTTTTTTTCTCTTTTTTTTTTTTTCTTTTTTCTTCTTTTCCTTCTTTTTTTTCTTTACCTTTTTTTTTTTTTTCTTTTTTTTTTTTTTTTATTACTTTCCTTCTTTTTTTTTTTTTTTAAAAAAACCCTTTCTTTTTTTTTTCTTAAATTTTTTTTCTCTTTTTTCTCTTTTTCTTCTTCTTTTTCTTCTTTTTTTTTCTTTTTTCTTTTCTTTTTCTTAATCCCCCTTTTTTTTTTTCCTTTTTTTTTTCTTTCCTTTTTTTTTTCCTCTCTTTTTTTCCCTTTTCTTTCCCTTTTCCCCTTTTTTTTTTTCTTTTTTCTTTTTTTAATTAATCCAACCTTTTTTTTTATCTTCCCCCTCTCTTTTTTTTCACCTCTCTTTTCCCCCCCCTCTTCTTTTTTTTTTTTCTTTTTTTTTTTCCCTTTCTTTTTTTTTTTTTTTTTTTTCCTTTTTTCTTTCTTCCTTTTTCTCCTTTTTTAAATCTTTCCTCTCTCTTCTTTTTCTTTTTTTTTTTTTTTTTTCTCCTTTCTCTTTTTCTTTTTTTTTTTTTCTCCTTTTCCCCTTCCTTTTTTTTTTTTCTTTCTTCTTTTTTCCCCTTCTCCCCCCCCTCCTTTCTTTTTCTTTCTTTCTCCCTTTTTTTTCTCTTTTTTTCTTTTTCCTCCCCCTTCCTCTTTTTCCCCCTTTTTTCTTTCTTTCCCTCCCCCCCCTTTTTCTTCTCTTTTCCTCTTTTCTCTTTTTCTTTTTTTTTTTTTTTCTTTTTTTTTCTCCCCTCCTTTTTCTTTTCTTTTCCCCTCTTTCCCTTTTCTTTCTTTCCCTCCCCCTCTTTCCCTCCCTTTTTCCCCCTCCCTTTTTTTTTCCCTTTCTTTTTTTTTTCCCCTTTTTTCCCTTTTCTCTTCTTTTCCCCCCCCTTTTCTTCCCCCCCTCTTCTTTTCTTCTTTTTCCCCCCCCCCTTTTTCCCTTCCCCTTTTCCCCTTTTCCCCCCTCTCTTCTCCTCTCCCTTTTCCCTTTTTTTTCTCTTCCCCCCCCCCCCCCCCCCCCCCCCCCCCCCCCCCCCCCCCCCCCCCCCCCCCCCCCCCCCCCCCCCCCCCCCCCCCCCCCCCCCCCCCCCCCCCCCCCCCCCCCCCCCCCCCCCCCCCCCCCCCCCCAGTTCCCTTTTTTTTTTTTTTTTTTCTTTTCCTCTTCTCTTCTCTTTTTTCTTTTCTCCCTTTCTCTCCCTTCTTCTTTTCTTCTCTCTCCCCTCTCTCCTCTTTCCTTCTCTCTCTTCTCTTTCTTTCCTCTTCTTCCTCTCCTCTTCTCTTTTTCTCCCTTTTCCCTTCCCCCCCTTTCTCCCTCCCCCTTCTGTCCCCTCCCTCTTCTTCCCCCTCTTCCCTCTTCCCCTTCTCTTTCTTTCTCCCTCTTCTCTCTCTCGGTCCCTCCCTCTTTTCTCTCCCCTCCCCCTTTCCCCCCTTCCTTTCCCTCTCTCCCTCCCTCCCCTCCCTCTCCCCTTCCTTTTCCCCTCCTCTTTTCCTTTCCTCTCCCTCTTCCCCTCCTTTCCCCCCTCTTCCCTCCCTCTTCCCTCCTCCCCTCCTCCCCCTCCCCTTTCTCCTCTTTTTCCTTCTTCCCCTCTCTTTTTCCCCTCCCTCTTTCCTCCCCCTTTCCCCCCCCCCCCTTTCTCCTTCCTTTTCCGTCCCCTCCCCCTTCCTCCCCTCCTTCCTCTTCCCCTCCCTCCCTTTTCTTCTTCCCCCTCTCTTTCTTCCTCCCCCCCTCTTTCCCCCTTTCTTTTCTTTCCTCCTTCCCTCCCCTCTTCTCCCCTCCTCTCCCCCTCTTCCTCCCTCCCTTTTTTCTCCCCTTTTCCCTTCCCTTCTTCCCCCCCTTTCTCCCCCTTTCTCTCTTCCTTCTCCCCCTTTCCCCCCCCTCCCCCCCTCCTTTCTTTCCCCTCCCCTTTCCCCCCCCCTTCCCCCCCCCCCCTCCCTTTCTCCTTTTCTCTTTTTCCTCCCCCCTCCCCTTTCTCCTTCTCCCCCCCCCCCCCCCCCTCCCCCCCCTCTTTTCCCCCCTTTCCCCCCCCCCCCCCCCTCTTTTTCTCTCTCCTCCCCCCCTCCTTTCCTTCCCTCCCTTCTCCCCCCCCCCCCTCTCCTCCTTCCCCCTTTTCCTTTTCCCTCTCCTCCCTCTTTTCCCCTCCCCCCCCCCCTTTTTCTCCCCCCTCCCCCCCCCCCCCCCTTTCTTCCCTTCTCCCCCCCCCCTCCTCCTCCCCTCTCTCCCCTTCCCTCCCTCCTTCCCTCCTCCCTTTCCCCTCTCTCCCTCCCCCCCCCCCCCCCCCTTCTTCCCTTCCCCCCTTTTTTCTCCCCCCCCCTCTCTTTTCCCCCCCTTCCCCCCCCTCCCCTCCCCTTCTCCCCCCCCCTTTTCCCTCTCCCCTTCCCTTTTCCCCCCCCCCCCCCCCCCCCCCTTCCTCCCCCCCCCCCCCTCCCCCTCTCCCTTCCCCCCCCCCCCCCCCCTTTTCCCCCCCCCCTCCTCTCTTTTTCCCCTCTTTCCCCCCCCCTCCCTCCCTCCTCTTCTTCTTTCTTCCCTCTCCCTTCCCCCCCCTCTCCCCCCCCCCCCCCTCCCCCTCCTCCCCCTCCCTCCCTTTCTCTCCCTCCCCTTTTTTCTTCCTCCCCCCCCTTCCTCCCTCCCCTTTCCCTTTCCTCTCCTCCCCCCCCCCCCCCCCCCCCCTTCCCTTTTCCTTCCCTCCTCCCCTCTCTTCCCCCCCCCCCCCCCCCCCCCCCCCCCCCCCTCCTCCCCCTTCCCCCCCCCCCCCCTTCTTCTTCCCCCCCCTTTTTCCTTCCCCCCCCCCCCCCCCCCCCCCCCCCCCCCCCCCCCCTCCCCCCCCCCCCCTCCTTTCTCCTCCCCCCCCCCCCCCCCTTTTTTCTCCCCCTCCCCCCCCCCCTTCCCCCTCCTTCCCCCTCCTTTTCCTTTTCCCCCTCTCCCTTCCCTCTCCCCCTCTTTTTCCCTTTTCCTTCTCCCCCCCCCCTTTCTCCCTTTTCCCCTTTCCCCCTCTTCCCCCTCCCCCCCCCCCCCTCCCCCCCCCCCCCTCCCCTCCTTTCTCCCCCCCCCCCCCCCCCCCCCCCCCTCCCCCCCCCCCCCCCCCTTTCTCTTCTTTTTTCCCCCTTCCTTCTCCCCTCCCCTCCCCCCTTTCCCTCCCTTCCTCCCCCCCCCTTGGTTCCCTTCCTCTCCCCCCCCCCCCTCCCCCCGGGGGGGGGGGGGGGGGGGGGGGGGGGGGGGGGGGGGGGGGGGGGGGGGGGGGGGGGGGGGGGGGGGGGGGGGGGGGGGGGGGGGGGGGGGGGGGGGGGGGGGGGGGGGGGGGGGGGGGGGGGGGGGGGGGGGGGGGGGGGGGGGGGGGGGGGGGGGGGGGGGGGGGGGGGGGGGGGGGGGGGGGGGGGGGGGGGGGGGGGGGGGGGGGGGGGGGGGGGGGGGGGGGGGGGGGGGGGGGGGGGGGGGGGGGGGGGGGGGGGGGGGGGGGGGGGGGGGGGGGGGTTCTGTAATATGTTCTATAGTTGAATATTTTTCTGTTGAATCCAAGAAGTCGAGAATTACAATGAGAAAAGCTGTTTATGTTATACATAAGTTATTTCAATTGAGTGACAATATTTTAACATTCGACAAATGCTTTGCTGGCATTTTCATTTTAATGACTTGATTGAATGGATAAGTACGATTATTATTAATATTTTATATCGAAAAACATGTTAAGATTGTGTATAATGTAGAAAGATAAACAGTAAATTATTAATGAAAAATAATATACCGAGACACGGTATTCAGCCATTAATCAATATTGTACGTCGATTTATAAAACTTTATAATAAAACATAAGAAAATTGCCGTTTTATGTACATTTATCATATAAACAGCTAATTTTTTTTAGTAGTTTATTTCACTTTCATCATGTAGCGCGTGACTTCTGCTCGCGTGTTAATTTTGTTGAAACTTGAATCGAAAAACTTTTTATTAGTCATCCGCAAAGAAATTGCCGCATTAAAACGACTAGTGTGTGTCAAACAAATTTACTGGAATTATAATGGCTTAAAATCGCTATCTTCTCAATAATGTCGCTATATGCCAGAACGTTTTATTAGATAAAACTTTTTTTTACGCAACGTTCCATCGTGTGCCATATCTACGATTGACAAGGACGTTGCGAAAACACTGTGAAGCCGTTAAAAAGTTTCGTAATAAAATTTAAACTACTTGCAAAAGTACAATCGTTATCCATTATACAGGTATTGAAATGGTCAAACGAATTTGAATTTAGAATACTTATCGTCTGTATTTTCATAATATCGAAACTTCTAGAAAAGTTTAATTACTCCAACAAGAACGATCGGAATAAATTAAATAATTTGGATATCTTTCTTTTACCCGACATAAAAGTAGTAATTATTATAATTCAATTCGCTCATTTTAAATGACAAAACAATATTCACTAGTAAAAACCATTAGTTTACATTTCTGTTATATTGCAATCGTATAACCTCCCTCCATGGGATTCCATAGATATATCGTTGGTGTCGAGGTAAGCAATATTCCTTAAATAAACTTGGGGTAAAAAAAAATTATAATTTTACAATTAATTACAAACATAGCTTTATGAAGTAATATTATAATCCAAGTAGGTCCATTCTTCGAAAAATAAAATGTTTTGCTCCTTATCAGATTGTTTTAACATTCGTTTTGGAAACGGTAACCATGGTAACATCGGTCACACTCAATTAAATTTGAACTCGAAATAGGTTTAATTCTTGTTTAATTCATTTTAAAACTTTTTTCTCAAAATTAAAAAAAATATTTGTTATACGTAGCGAAACATGATTTTTTGTAACTCATATTATTCGTTGCAAAATATCAAGCGTTTCGTCCCTGGGAATATAAATAGGTATTTCACTTTGTATTTTATGAAGTAAAATCGAATTGCATTGAATGTGTTCCTTTAAAAATCCAATTGAAAATGTTTGACCGGGTCATAAGTAATTAGCAAGAGAATTGCCCACAATACTACACTTTATTGGTGAAAAGCGTTAGTTAACAATAACTTGAATAGGAATATAAATGATAAACACTGTATATCTTTCCTACCACAACTGTTTTATTTAAAACTGGATGCATGTATTTCGAGAGCTATGTTCTCATCTTTAGCAGAAAACTAATACCTACTAAGTAATTGAGTTGAATTAAGCACTGAACAGGACTAGAATGTTAGCGAATCTGACAGGATTAAAATAAATAAATAAATAAAATAGGTACTGTAGTACAAGAATCAATCTATTTGGTTGTTGATAATCTTAGTTCTGTTTATTGTGGTGAGTCTCTGGATGATAATTTGGGCCAAGTGTCACTTATAGTAAATTGCTGTTTTTGTTAAACATAAATGAACCTAAGTCATATTTACTGATTATGTATTACAACTTTTCTTTGCCCATTTTTGCATTTAAGTCATTAGGGATAACAGTGATATTTTGGTTTCGGGTTCCTTTATCGGTTTATATAACCATTCAGTTTTTAGTCGTCTTCGTCATATACCTTCTGTCAGGGCGATCTTGTTGCTAAGTTCACTCCATTTCTTAAATGACATGATTAGATTCCTTGCAGTAATAGAGGACTAACTTCCCTACTTTCCTTGTTGGTAGGGTTTTTTTTTATCTCCTCTATCCCAATTGATGCGGAAACTCAGGGCCGTGATTGGTACGTTTGTCATCATAGAATTTTTTAAGGAAAATATACTCTAGTAGTTATTATTAGGTTTTTTGGTAGAAAATGTTTATTTGATGATTCGATGGGTTTGATGTTGTAATTGTTAACTTATATTTTTTTAGCTGCCGATAACACGATATTTTTCAAGAACACTTCTTTTCATTTGTCGATGAATATTTTTCTCCTTATCTACTTCATTCAAAAGAAGGACCAGTACTTTTGTTTGGTTCTAAAGTTTGACATTTGTACTTGATATACAGGTTGTCGTCATGCAATGGCTGTGCTGTTATATTTTATGTTCTTATTTACCTTCTATAATGTTTACACACTTAATCAATAACAAACACTAAGATGCGTAAGGGTTGAAATGTTTAGGTTTTAGTGGTTTTCCCTAACCTCGAAGCAAATGCTTTGCCAAGACGAACCAATCCACAATTGCCCGCGGTTGTGTCACCACACTATACAGGTTTATACTGATCTTCTTGGACACCATACATAACACTTACATCACAACACAATAATGAAAATGGGCCATACAAATAAATAAATAAGTGGGTCATTCTGTATGAAAATTAATGACAGTTTACTATATAAACGTATGCCCGCAAATGCTTCGTTTTCAGAGATACGGGGTGTTAAGGTTTTTCTTAAAAATGATTTATTTATTGCTCTGAAATCGGCTAAGGGGTAATTATTGCGCATTTTTGATATAAGAATTTTATGTTTATCATGATTATTGGCGCGCGTACGGGTAATGATTTCAATTTTTTTAAAGAAAAAAATGGTACGCCACTGAGATATTCCAAATTAAAAATTGTTTTCGAATTTCTCGTTCAATTTGATACAAAAAATTTACCCTGCTTTTTTTTCGTATGTTATTTTTGTGTTATTGTTCTGGTTTAATGTTACTTATATTTCTTGTTAATGTATTGAAAACTGGAATATCTCAATAGTGTATCATTTTTTTTTAAATTGTAATTTTTAAACACCAAATTTCATTTCCATATCTCGACCGGTTTTCGAGCAATAAATAAATCGTCAGTTTTAAAAAAAATCTTAAACATCCCGTATCTCTGAAAACGAAGCATTTGCGGTCATACGTTTATACAGGGTGTCTCACCGGAAACCGCCATTACCCGTATACGGGTAAGCATACATTGAAAAAATTTGAAAATTTGGAGAATGAATTAAAACCAACAGGGCAAACTTAACTAAAATATTTTTATTATTCTGACACTTTCCTTTGTACCGGAAGTCGACATCAACTTCGTTATTTTAAATGGAACACCCTATGTATTATTACATTTTCGGATTCTACGTCAAATTTTAGGGTCACTTTGTATAACATTTTCTGTAGCTAAGAGTTATAGATTTTGAGATATATTTTTTGGTAAAATTTTTACAGATGCAAAAGTTTACGGAAATGTCTGTAACTTTTTCGGAAGCTCCATGTCGGGTTAATTTTTGGTTATTATAAAGAAAATGGACGAAGAAGCAAAGGAAGATGTGTCCATAGATTAAAAAATATAATACTAAATGTTTCATATTTGCTGTTACATTTGAACATCTTGAAAGAGCAATAACTTTTTAAGTCAAATGGAACACTCTGTATTTTTTTACTTTATAGTGTGTAACATAAACTTGAATCTTTCAACTTTTGATTCACCGATTATTATATTTCCCATTGTCAAAACAAAACTTTGATAAAGAACTATTAAGCAGATTTCATCATACAATGGTTTTCAAGAATCAATTGTCACAAACATAATTAGAAAACATAAACATAAGTTAAACATTAGAAACATTACAACGTTAGGAACTAGTAATAGCAAAATAGATAAGAAATATGTCAAATTACCAAATTATCCTTCATACACAAAAGGCCTTCAAAAAATATTTTCAAAATTTAATTATAAAACAGTAACCTCTAGTAGTAACAACTTGCAAAATCTTTTAGGCAATCCGAAAGACCCAATAGAAATGTGTGATAAATCGGGAATATATAAAATTAATTGTAAAGACTGTAACCAAGTATATATAGGGCAAACCAAGAGACCTACTAAAACTCGTTTTAAAGAGCACGTAGCTCATGTCAAATATCATCGCACAGATAGGTCCAGTGTTGCCATGCATATGCTTGAAAATGGCCATAGGGTAGGCGACATTGAATTAATTAAGAGGGTAGATAATAAAAACGAACTTGATTCTTATGAAAGTTTAGAAATTTTTAAAAACAGAAATTTCCTTATGAATTATGATGATAACGGTCCATTAGGATTTTCGGAATTATTTAAGCTTATCTAAGAATCAATTAAGTTTAACGATGCGTGATAACAGATAGTATATATAAGCTTCCCGTTGTTTTTAATTTTAGTATCGGTATCGCTGATGATGACAGCTTAGCTGTTGAAACACGTGTCCGAGTAAAGTTTTTGGTGCAGTTTTTGGTGTTTTTCTGTTGGTTATATAGTGTGTAGGTTGAAATTCTCTTTCAAATCATATAAGCATTGTTACCATTACTGCTACTTCTTTTGGAGATATTTGCAATCTTCTACTATTATGGCGTACCAAATCTGTTATCGAATTGGCCATGATGAGTATTATTTGAGAAATAATAGAACTGTGTGAATTTAACATAACCAAATAAATTTTCAAATCATTGTTGTGGGTTGTAATTCCAATCATGCCAGCACTTTAACAGTTAACGTAACAGATCTGGTAGAAAATTGCAAATATCTCCAAAAGTAGTAGCCGTAATGGTAACAATGCTTATACGATTTGAAAGAGAATTTCAACCTGCACACTACAGAGTAAAAAAATACAGGGTGTTCTATTTGACTTAAAAAAGTTATTGCTTTTTGAAGATGTCAAAATGTAACAGCAAATATGATTTTTTTTAACTTTTTTAATCTATCTTTGTTTGCTATAGTCTATTCTCTTTATACAAAGCAAAAATTATCCCGATATGGAATACCCGAAAAAGTTACAGATATTTGGGTGAAAATTTTACTAAAAAATTAATATCTCGAAATCTATATCTCCTAGATACAGGGAATATTATACAAAGGGACCCTAAAATTTGACGTAGAATCTGAAAATGCGATATTATATAGGGTGTTCCAACGAAGTTGATGGAGACTTCCAGTACAACAGAAAGAGTCAGATGACTGAAAAAATTTAATTGAGTTTGCCTTATTGGTTTTAGTCATTCTCCAAATTTTCTAATTTTTTCCATGTACGTATGATTTTCCGTATACGGCTAATGGCAGATTCCGGCGAGACATTCTGTATAGTAAACTCACATTATATTTCATGCAGAATGACTGCCTAAAATTTGTCGCACTTATTTACTATCACCCTGTATATGCCTAATTTGTTTGGGTAAATATCAAATTCTTGCTATCCTTTTTTTCTGAATTTTTTAATGGTTTATTTTATCTACAACTTTCTTAATAATTTCATATTTTTTCAGAACAAATTGCTGTTTCTATTTTGCATCGATTAATTGTTGGTCTAGGTGAAAACAACATATTGATGGAAATTTGTGAGAGACTTTATTATTTAATGAGAAATTTAATTGGATTTATAAAGTGACAATTATAATCAATAAAGTCGCACTAGTAGTTCTTGAACTAACGTATTTAAGCAAATGATTTTGCTTAAAATTGCTAGATAAGGTGGAAAAAATATGCACGTACATACATGAAAATGATATTTTAACACGTGTAACTTTCGGACAACTTAACGGAGTGAAGTAATATTTTCACATTTTTGTTTTTTTTTGAGGTGTAATAAATTCATTAGCGGCTTTTGTTTCTATGAGACTATATTTCGGTTTCTTTGCTTATCTTCCAATTGCAAAAAACCAGACTTTAGTATACAAGGATTTTAACTTGTTCCGTTACCTACACCAAAATACAGATCAATTCCTACCAGGCGTTCTAGTAAATAATTAAAAGAAGGAACACTTCAGACCACTGTGCGTACATTAAAAAACTTACATGTCACAGTACATACACTGTTATCAAAATTGTCATTACGGTATTGCTATATACTTAAAAGAGATAGGATGTCGGTTAACCAAAAAAAGCTTTAGACAATAATGAGTGCACTAAATTGTAATCTCGAAATGATTGCTATCTCAAACAGTTTTCAAAAAATTTGAAAAAAAAAACTGAAAGTCGCCAAAATTGATTTATGGCTGTATCTCTTATATTTGAAGAGATATCGTAAAATAAGTTGCACTTGATCATTACCACTTTTTGTCCTCTATTGAATGGCGGGAATAGATTTTAAAACCAACGTTTCGTCTTATAGGGATAATCATCAACTTATTTTTTTCTTATGAGGCGAATATTAGCTTACAGTATAAAATAATTTTCAAATTGTAGTTTTACCATCCACCATTTTTTACTTTTGACTATTTTAGATATGGTTTTTATTCTCAATTATTATGGAACTTACCAACGTTTTATAGCGAGTAAATTATTCCAAGTAACATAATTCACACATTATTAAATAAAGTACATCGAACTTAATGATTAAAAATGTATACAATACGGCGACAATAATATACTATGTTTTTCTGAATACAGTTTACTTAATTTCGAAAGAAAAAAGTATTGATTAAATACCACACATGAAAGTAATTTTACGATAAAGAAAAATACAAAACTTATTTGTTTGGATATTCGTTATTATAGAGATAGCAGGTTTTCAATAAAGCAAGCTTTGTGTACACAGTATATAACTTTATCTCGCGCAAGATCTTACAAATAACTTCAGTAATATTATGTTTTTTTTTGCTGTTTTGATTCTGATTGACTGAAAAAGTACAAATAGAGTGCACACTAGATGAGCAAATAACGATATCGCGTATCGTATAAAATATATAAAAGTCTAAAAGTATTTATTTGAAAGTAGTTTTTCGTTTTCTTGCTTGGTGTATGTTTATTTGGTGATACGTTTCTGAACTACTTTATATACTGCAATAGATTTTCATATCACGTACTTCTTTACCTACGGTAATACTCGGTATATTTTTTTATTCTGTTGATATTTGAGAACCATGTATATGTTGATTGTATTGATCGTTGTCGATGGAATGTCATGATGGATGCATTTTGACAAAACTTTATCCTAAACTTTATTTATATGAACTTCTATTACGTATAGTATATCGATTGCTATTTGAAACGTTCTTTGCTCATCTTTAAATCGATTTGCACTTATTCTTTAAATTGACATTTATTTTTTAACATTTAGCATGAAGAAGTGTTAAAAAGTATTAAATCAGTAAAATAAGGTGTTCTATTAAATTATAAGTATTTCAGATTTGAAACAACGATTTGACGTAGATGTGTAATAAATAATTATTTTAATGCGAAGAAGTTTGTATCACTAAATTATTCAAGTTACTCAAAACTAATCAAATCAACTCGAAACAATTTGCTTAGATTCTTCAGCACAAAATGACTGAATATGAATAATATAAATCGAATGTTGCCTTTACTTTAAAATTAGTTTTCACTTTGTTGTTAAATTTATAGCGATGTTTAAAAGTTAAAATAAAAGTTTAGAAACAATTTTCTCTTTTGTTGAAAAACTTTAAAATTGGTTTTTTATTTTTCTTTTATCTCCTTTTTAATGTATTGACTTTATTTATGCATAAAAGTGATAATATTGACTGTACAGTTAATACAAATTTTAGTCATAAACCTGTTGTCGGCAATTATGCATGTCAGGTTAAGTACCTGGGCATTCATCTTGACTCCAAATTGCAATGGAAAAAACACATTGACATTTTAGCAACGAAACTGTCCAAAAACATATTTGTTATTAGAAATTTAGTGAAATTAGTACCCAATGATGTCCTAGAAACTGCCTACCACTCACTTTTATATCTCCTATTTTGTACGGTTTGATAGGCTGGGGTCACGCATCAAATTCATCTCGCAAATTTGGGCTGCAAAGAAAAGTAGTTGGGATTATGACAAATTTGAGCTATAGAGCCGATGTAAAACATAAATTCATCGAATTAAAATTACTTACGTTTCCATGTTTGTATATTTATCAATGTCTTGTTTATGTCAAAAAAAACATAGGAAATTATAAGTTGAGTAGTGATATTCACCAACATTTGACTAGAAATTCGTCTAACATTAGAATTGCTTATTCTAGACTCTCAACAAACAGATGTGGATTTAATTATTTTGGACCAAAGCTGTTCAATTTCTTACCGATCCATATCCAAAATATGCCTTTACAGAAATATAAAGAAATAATTAAATCTATTTTGATCCAAAATGCATTTTATGAAATTGATGAATTTTTTGTTGTAAATTTGCTAGTCACATGTGATGTTTGTTAGTTGAAGTAATAAACTTCGTGTATCGATTGCTTCGCCATTTGACGTATACAAACAATTTTGTAATTGTATAGTATCAATAAATATATTATTATTATTATTATTATTACAAACGTGGTTGTTGCTTCGTGTTCTACATATATAACAACTTTATTTTAACATATTAAACTTATTAATTTAATTAAATATTTTGTGTATACATGATGTTTCACAATTATGTATTGCATTATTTAGTTCTACTGAAGCAATTAATTATACTTAACTCAAAGATTTTTATCAAACTATAAATTTTAATTGAATATGCAGCAGCATATATACATGGTAATTTATTATGTTTTAATTATCCTCTTGTGTTTGTTGTTATTCAAAATATACAAAAAAAAGTTGGGAGTAAATGTTGTAGTGTGAAATTTTCATTTTTTTCCAAAGGCAATTTGCACATGTATGGTATATCGAATAAAGACTTTATTTTTATAAATGGTATATTTATGGTATATGCAATTATTTAAGTTGACAATTGAAACAATTTTATTTGAAATTTAATTATTGAATCTGGAATTAAAAATTTATGATCAGAACGTAAAGTTAAGAAAATAAAGATAAGATCAAGTACACTTAATTTTTGAAATTGAGAAAATCAGGTCATTCCAAAAATATGAAGAAATGTATTGAATTTATTTTTTATTGGACGCACCTACAAGTACCAATGAACGCCTTGAAAATATCCCATTTCCTCCGTATAAAATAATAAACTATTATTAAATCGTTTTAATTAATTCAATCTATTTGTATCGCCTAGTTTCAAAATTATTCTAGTTGTAAAAATATTTATAGTATGATTTTCCGAACTGTTGAGCTGCGGTCTACATTTCTCAATTAGAAATACTGTTTAGTTTTTAGAAATTGGAATGGTGAAAGTAAGACTTTGAATTGATGTATGTTGAGTGTTCTTTACATGATTCGTGTAGATCCTCTAACGAAAAATTGTCGTCTGGATCAATTCTATCCAGGACTGACACTTGATCTATACCGCTGTCACCAACATAAGATTTAATACGATTCGTCACATGGCGTCGACTACGATCAAATTTCTCTAATCGTAAACGCTATTTAACTAAGCTGGAATTTGGATCTTTCTAAGAACATAACCATACTATACAGATAGAATTGTAAATGTGATTTTGTAGGTTGGGTACTTTTGGACGGATTTAATTTTTTAACGTATTAGGTTTAATATCATCAGGAGTTATTACATGACCTATGGGGCAACTTGTTTCTTTCAAAATTCCGATGTGTAAAGTTATACCGTCTAAATTTTTGGAAATTCATTTTAGGTGATTTATGCGTTACTCTAATGGTTTAGAAAATATAACTACATGGCCCGCAATTATCACATTCGTTACAAAAAATCATTCGTTTTGTCACTGATTACATAAATAGCTATTATATCATTTATTTTGTTTATCGTAACCAATTTTTGGTCATAATTTTTGTAAGATCTTCATTACCATAAAGCATCAAACCGATCATGCTATTAAACTACATGAAAACTTATGGTTTTGTTTATACAGCAGTCTTTTAATACAGGGTAGAGAATATTTAAATCATCAGTAGTTTCAGCTAAACTTTTAATGAGAATGGTTCGGTCAGTAATAATTTGGCGTGAGCGTCTTGGCCCAAGTTATTTGGCGCAAATTTTTTGGCATTACAACACACATAATATACAAATGAACACGTAAAATACGCTTATTATGTATACATGAAAACAAAACGCAAGTGTGCAATATACATAAACAATTAATTTTCCAAAAAGTTCCAAAAAGTCGCGATGGTTTTTATCCGCTTATCAGTTTCTCTGTATTTTTAAATTTTGGAGGAAGAGCATGACCAGCAACTAGATGTTAATAAAACACGTCTCTATGTTTTTGAATCATTCTTCAAAGCATCAATGAACTTGCATATGCTTGGACACTGAAAGCTATTATTGAAGTCGTCTGTGGGCTGCTTCGGCATTATTGTTTGTTCTGTCATCGTTTTTTAATACTCGATCATACACAGACCACATTTTGTGTGAGAACAACGGTGGTCGTCTTCCTGTTTTTCTCTGTTGGGACTGCTGATGTAATTATCCAGTGTAGTATTGGTCGCTTTGTTTGAGGGAGTTCTTCAACTAGAAAATCTACCGGTGTCTATTGTTGGTAGGTACAAATGCAACTGATGTCATCAGTTTTGCAGTTTGAGTAGTCTGTCCGTTAATGTAAATGGCTGAGACCTTCTCTCCAATATGTTTTTTCATATTTTTACATAAATGAAATACATCCACATATGTCAGTATTTGAATATATGGCTCTATTGCTGATTCATAATAACAAGATATGAATTGGGATCCCAGTTTCGGCACAATCTCGTTCAGTAGGTAAAAAATTCCTTGATAGGTTTACTGTTGCTTATTAAGCAGGAGAACATATATTGCTGGATCAACTCCACCGTTTTTTTTTTTCTACCAAAATCACAAATATTTGTCAAATGAAGAAGGAGCAATCTTAAACGTTTCGTTATTGAACCACTATTTGTTTTCTCTCAACAATACTAGATGCTGCTGTCGGCCAAATATTAAAACTCTATTGCGTTCTAGACCGGACGTTTTCTTCTGCACCTGTGAATTGATGTAAATTTGGTAGCTGTCTGGAATTGCAAGTTCTTCCAAAGTTAGTGAATTTGCAGGTACTGCGGCTGTTTCTCTCCTTTTCTGCCGAATTACTTGCTTATGGTGTATTTACCAATGTACAGGGTGGTTCATTACAATTCAACTTGTTTGAATTATAAAATATTTTAATGGAAGTGAATTTTTTTTTTGAGTAGAATATCGTCATTCAATTTCATATTTGGTTTTCTAAGTCAACTTGATTCTTAATAAATATGCTAATTAAGCAAAACCAAAAACATCAATTAATTATTAAAATAGTACAGCAGTGTAGGTGTATCATAAATAATTGGAAATATTTTACTATAGAACCAAATCAATTTGATAAACTGTGGTTACGTCTGAGTCCCAGGGTGTCTTATTTAAAAATTTGAAACTTGTTTGTACCCTGAACTTTAAAACTATTTGACGTATCCGTGTCATACGTGGTAGGAAGTGGAGGTACTAAAGATCATATTAAATTATATTAAATTATGGTTACTGCCAGGGAGAAGTGTTTTTTGCCATTTTAGCACAATTTTTCAATTCTCCAATACTTTATTTTAAAATAAGATCCTTTGTAACGGTAAAGTCATTATTTTTCGAGATATAGCTACACAGTTATTTTAATTTTAATGGGGATGAACTCCTTTATTTTTTCTTAATTTTTAGTACGGCAAACTATGTTGAACCTTCTGTAGGAGTATACGGTGCAGAAAGTCAGACAAACACCATGAGTATTATTACGCCAACGTTTTGACTGAATGGGTTCAGTCTTATTCAAGGTTTTTAATAAAATAAAATAAAAAAATTTACACTACATGAGACCAAGCCCCCTGGTGGATTTCCGCTCTACGAATCTCCTCATTCTCTTCCGCAATTCAATGCTGATTCCAATTATATACTTATATTGGATTTTAATATATTAGATTAGAGAACAATGAGGTGGTGCTCCAATTCTCTGCTTCGATTAAGTGACAATTCCTCTAACTAATCGAATAGTGTAGTTTGCAGAAATTCTAAATACGAATTACCATTTAAATTGGCTGGTAATTTATAAGGACCTAACAAACTGTCTCCATTTATATCGCACCAACATTAATCCCAAATTCATGTTGACCATGTAGTTCTCGGAATAGATGGGGATTTTCAATTTCTCAACTGAGGCCGTTACAAAAAATGTTTTCAATAAAGTTACGATTTTCATTTCTTTTATTCATCATCCATTAAGCAAAATTCAATTGTAAAGTATATTATGTTTTGTATGGATGTAAACTGGTAAAGTGGTATATTTTCTTTTTTCAGTACTCTGAAGAGTGGCTTACTCCAGTCATTGCTGATAAACCCCGAGTGTTTAGTTTAGGATTATCAGCAACTTGCACTAAAATATCATTATTGTGATCAACATTTAATATTTTAGGTCCTACCACATTCCACTTTCTCCTAAGGATAAAGATAAAGGAAAGATAAAATGTACTTTTTGATATTTCTTTTAATTAGATTGTTCTGTTACGAATTAAACTTTGTTTTAAATGTTGAATAAACATATTCGTTTGAATAAATTTCAATAAAAATAAAACATTATGTTTTTTGTTAATACTCATTGATTTGAGAAGTGGATGCAGTCCTACGGCACCAATACGTCGACATAATCAATACACATTGAGTTTTATGTTTGACTTTAAATATCTCGAAAAATAATGACTTTATAGTTACGAAGGAAGAGTATCTTATTTTAAAATAAACTATTAGATAATTGAAAAATTGTGCTAAAATGGCAATTCTACCAATGGCGTAGATGGTCTTTGTCGTACGGATCTGGCAGTAGCCAGACATCTTTATGTAACATAATTTAGTATGGTATTTATTTTCTGCCACGTATGACAAGGACACGTTGAATAGTTTTAAAGTACTGCGTATAAATAGTTTTTACATTTTCAAATAAAACACCTTATAACTCAGTAAGAAGCCACATTTTATCCGAGTGATTTGGGTTAAATCTTAATATTTTGAACTCAAGGTTCAACACTTAAAATGTTTCCAATTATTTACGACACACCATGTATATTTTTGAAAAACCCAAAAAAATGTCATAGCCAACTAGTGTTTTTCACATAAAAATTACAACTTTAGGTCATATCTTTTTAAATTAAGGAGGTATTAAAAATGTAAATGCACTATTATTCAAGTTTTTCAAAATCGACAATTTTTGAATTTTTACCAATTGCGCGATAACGGTTAGAGATATCTTGATTATGACTATTAAATTTTAATTAACACCAAAATCGAGCAGAAAAACCATATATTACTTTTTGTCTATCTATCACAGAAAGGATACGTCGTATAAGAAAACATCGAAAATGAACCACCTTGTACAATAGAGGGTAAAATCAGTATTAGATTTTCAAGGTAATACAAGCGTCCAAACAGTTCTGCGCCAAAACGATTCTGGGCTCAAAAGATCGTGCCAAACCGCTTGCGCCAAAACATTTGCAAGAAAACGCTCGCGCCAAAGCAAAATTCTTCGAGATTGGTTTCTTAAAAAAATTAGTTTTAAAATGAAGTTGTGCTATATTCATTATTGAATTTGAATGCCATTTAGGAATTATAACAAAAGGAAATTTGGGTTTTTGTTTAGTCAAAGTTGACTGTGTTGAGACTGGTATATAAAAAGGCTGTGAAGTGAAGTTTCTGGAACTATTTGTTGAAAATAATTATGTGTAATTGGAGTTGATTTTGATCTTTGTTTATATCTAATAAAATGTAAGAAATTTGTTTGTTGTTGGTGGTTGTCGAAATTTCGTAATTGAGTTATAAAACACCTTCTAAAGAAGCAATCATTTTGTTACACATAAAGAAACGATAAGGTTCAAGCAATCCGGCACATAATTTGTCAGTGTTCTCATGTCTTCTAAAAATTTATTGTATTTTGGATTTAATTTGTTTATTTAGAAAATGGTAAGTAATCAGGTCGTTAGTTTCATTTCATTGATCTCCAAAGCGTTTTAAAGGTATTGTTTAATTTGTGCCCAGGACATACAATTGGAAATTACAAGAGTTAAGCTTCATTCAGAACCTCCAAATTATTACTTAAAATTAGTCCCTTCAATTATTCGTTCAAAAGTTTTTGCCCATCATTCACAATGTACATAATTAATACGTAAAATTAGTATGTAAACCTGTGGCGACATCTACTGAATATTTTTACAGACTGTAAAATAAATAAAACCTAATCTATTTGACGTTAACGTCAAAAGTTGAGCCCGTGTGTGGTTGTGGTGATAAAAATCATGGACATGAAGAATGCATTAGTATGATTACCCAACACCCATTCCTTTTTGATAAAAGGGAGAAGAATTTTAAAAATATAATACAAAAAACGAGAACGTTGGAAAAAATTGGAGAAAGATTTCGTATTTCAGGTAAATAATAATTCATCTATGAAACCTCTCATAACATTCTAACATTTTTTCCTTCAAAGGTGAAGACGCTGAGAAATATTTTAAAAGTTTAAGGGAGAAATACTTGCGTATGAAAACAGAGCAAGCAAAATACGAGAAAAGTGGCGCAGGAGCCTATTACAAAGAAAAGTGGCATCTCTTTGAACTTCTACGCGCGGTTTCTCGATGAAGTCACGCGACCAAGAAAGTAAGGCGACAATAAGCTGACAATGTTTGAACCTAATAAATATTTTTTAGAACAATCAGTAATACTGTTCATTCTAACGATGGTGAGCCAGAAGGTGAGGCTTTGGAAGAACCCCATGCCGTACCAGACTCTCAAGCTTCCCAAGACTCTGTTAGTTTATTTACCCAGTTTAGCCTAACCGATGCCAACAAAACGACTGATGAACTAATCGATGAATTTATTGTGACTATGCCAGATGAGGAAGACTTAATTCCAATGTCACCTGCATCAAGTCTAGTTGCTAATGGAGGTGAAGATGCTCAAAATAAAGCAATTAAAACAGCGAGTAAACGTTAGACGGAAACATCCACAGACACTCATAGGTAAATAGTCCTGTTTATACATAACAATAATTTCATTAAAAAAATATGTGCAGGTCAATAAGCAAGCGTCGGAAACTGGATGACACAGTTGCATCTACATTAGCAACAATAGCAAGTAGCATGAATCAACCACAAAATGATTATATAAATGCCTTTTGTTGTAATCTAGAGCAAGAAATGCTTAAAATGCCTTCCGACATAATGGAAGCATTTAAGGATGACGTAACCCGATTATTATTGGAGCAAAGGACACAAATGCGTTTACGTCGTTAAAGCAAATTTATTTTTGTGTATTACTAAAGTTACATATTATTGTACATTAATTTATTACGTCATTCTGCCAAGGGACACTTCCTATTTCACTATTCACATACACTTTCACATAATTTCTAAAAGCTATGGCACTTTGTTTAGCATTTCTTGTGCCTATTCGACGTCCTAATTCTGCTACTGGCTGTAATGCTGCGTCAGCAGAAACTTTATTACGCCATTCGCCCAAAACCAGTTGTCCATTATCTTCATTGTCCACAAATGTAGGTGTACAATACCTCCTATTTCTGGGTATCAAAAGTTCTTCCTGCCGTTTAATAAAATTATATAATTTCTTAAATATTGTACTATAAAATATTTTAAAACGTGCCACTAAAATCCCAAAAGCATTTTCAATACACCTCCTTGCACGAGATAATCTATAATTATAAATTCGTTCTGGGTCTGAAAGATTCTTTCCTCCAAAAGGCCTAAGTAATTCTCTTTGAAGAGGAAAAGCCTCATCATCTACAAAGTAGAACGGTTTCTTCTCAGCCATCCCAGGAAAGGGTGCATCTTCAGGTAAATCAAGTTGCCCATTATTCAACTTCTCCCCAAACATGGAAGCTTTTAGGATACCGCCATCACTCTGAGAACCATATCCTCCTATGTCTACATATGTGAAACAGTATTTGTAATCACATAAAGCAAATAGCACAATGGAAAACGTCTTATAATTAAAATAGGTACATCCACTTCTATAGGGTGAGCTAATTCGGACATGCTTCCCATCCAAAGCTCCTACACAATTTGGTAAATTCCAAGTCTTTTGGAAACCCTCACCTATTCTTTGCCAACTCTCCTTTGATGGTTCTTCCAACATTTTAGGTTGTAAAATATTCCATAAAGCAGCACAAGTCTCGTTGATGATCACACATGTTGTTGAATTACCTATTCGATAGGCAAATGCCAAGGTGGAAATACTGTCCCCTGCTGCCAAGTGTCTAAAAAAAAATAAATGCATGAATCACTGAAAAGCAAGAGGCACTTTAAAATATCTACCTCAATGTCAGAGCTAATTGTGCTCCTGGTTCAATGGCTTTTCTGGAAGCTTTTTTCGTTATTACAGGGCCTACCCACGCCAACAGCAAGTCAAACTGATCGATTGTTAGTTTGGTGTAATTAAAGAACATATCTGGGTCTTGTAACCTCATTTCTTTAATGAGATTATGATAATCGCCCTGATTTCTCCAATTTTGGTTTATAGGCCTCACACACCATCTCCTTTCTTTCTTTTGTTTTAAACACAAATAATAAGTGCCTAACGTTAATGCTAGAGTACTTATTAATTTTCTTTTTCTTATATTCATAATCGCCATTTTGTTTTGTCTTTGACTGACGGAAGTACTAATGTGAACGCTGCTCGCGCATGCGCACCAAGCTTCTGTTCCTATAATTAATAATTAATAATGCAAACTTCTACGTACAGTAATAATTTTAAAGACTAGTTTCGAATCCTGTGAACGCTGCGACTTAAATGCATTGGTCAAACTTTGACGTTAATTATGAGTTATTAATTTTAAGTATTAATTTGGAGGTTCTGAATGAAGCTTTACGCGAGCAGCACCTGTTAGTTTCGAGCAACATAATTCAAACACTAATTTATTTAATGAACATTGTTCTTCACCAGCGATATTTATCTTGTATACTTAAAATTTTTTCGCATGGTTGAATGTAACAAGATAAAATTTTTCGATCCTCCTTCATATTAAGAAATAATTTCTCTATCAAGATTTAATTTTGTGCAATTTACTGCCATTTTATTAACTCTTTGTTTGCAATAAGAATTTGTTAATTTATGTTTAGTAATATCTATCTCTAATAAAATAATAAAATTTCTAGTACTATTTTTCAAAATAATTACACTATACGTTTTACCTTACTTATGAAATCACAACACTCGTGTCTAATTGTATACAACACTTTCCAATTATTGTACATTATTTTAAAATAAGAATAACCTTTTGTGCGTTATACTTTATAAAATAACACTTATAGAAAACGTAGGAAAGATTTTACTTTACGACATTTGCTCGGCAATCCATCAAAATAAAATACATTTTCAGACATCACCAAAATTGTTTATGCCTTTTATTGACTTTTTATTTGAGTGTTTTTTGTATTAACACCGAAAAGTACGTTTATACTCTTTTTCGCACGTTTGATATATTGAGGCTTCTTGTCACATATTTAAAAAAAGTTTTTGTTTAAAAAATAATTTTTATATTCTAAATTTCGTTTACTACAAAAAAAGGAAATTTCAAAACATTTTAATCTGTTTCGGCGTTAACATTCCTCATTGATAAAAAATAATCCGAAAAGTGTACTAATTCTGAACAGACTTTTAAAGCTCACTGAACGGTATGGAACAACAAAAGCCACTTCGGGCAGTGTTAGTATAAAATTACCCGTTTCAGAGGCGGGATTAGGGCATAAAAAATATAGGAAGGCAAATCTTAACTAATGGATGCTGGTTTAGTTGTATATTTTGTAGTGTAAGAAATATATTTGCTCTTAAATCCGTATGCACTAGTGATTTTTAATTGTGGCGCGCTTTTCGATTAGAAGCATTTCAAATCAAAATGTCTTTGGTGCAACATGCAACTCGATGAATTGAAATTTGTATATTTAGATAAATACAATCGTAAATCATTTCATTTTTTAAACATTAATCAGCGCCAAAATTATGTGAATAATTTATGTTGGTTTGTGAGAATAATGTATATTCTGGTGCTGGTATTTACTTGAGCAATATGAATTAAAGCATTTGCGCAAATAAATAGGATCACATCCTGTCGTTCGTCAACGTTGATTTTACAATTAAAATTTGAGCATAATTTTTCTATCCTAACAATAAATATTTTAGAATTGTTTTTGGACACGTAAATATCATTGACATTTAATTTTAAAGTAATACAGCTAGAGATCGCCAATAGAACTGTGAGTACATTAAATTATTTGTTGGGAAAGTGGAGTATTTCTAAAAAAAGGAAATTAAATATTTAACTATGTTTAAAATGAGAATAACGTGATTGACATTGACATGGGACATGGAAATCACGATTTTCTTACATCAGAGTTATTTTTATTTTATTTTATTCTCATTAAACCTTATTCTTATTTTATTTAAACAAAGGTATTGTATATATTGCTTACATATTTGAAAATTACATGTGGAACAAGTGATTTAACGCCTTCTCTTTGTTTAATACTGACTAATCTAAGTAAAAACTTCAGAAAAGATTTATGGGTGAACTTACCGAACTTTTGTTACGAAAATGCTCACGAATATAATAGAACAAAACAAAGTTTGTTGGTGGCAAAAAGTTTAATGTTGCTTATAAATAGCATAAGTTATGTTTACTCAAAAATCACACCCTTAGAAACTATTCTCGCAGTTCGTTTTTTTTTCTATTAAGGTAATTGCTATATACGCTAACGTTTTCGAGATTGTTTATAAGTTTGTGGGAAAAGTTTGGATTTTCCATTAAATTTATATTAGGCTTGTTTTATACAAATTAATGCGGGCGTAGATAAATAAGTGTGTGGGATGGAACGTGCGTGGAAGTGTGCCATTTAATTTTTGGTGCTAGTTACAACATGTAACTTATCGCACTAAAATTATTAGCATAATCGATAATTTTTAAATGAAAATAAATTTTGCGTTTTGAATTAAAATACAAACTTGAAAGTTTTGTAAGCGTAGTGAAGTAGGTGGAAGAAAAACGATTCTGTCAGAAGCGGTTTGAGAACTATATGAGGTGTAAAGTTACAACGTATACTTTAATAATGTACTTTAAGAAAAATGTTTCAAGCAAATATTTTTCACGGTCTTATTTTTACATTCATATTTTTGAAGGATAGAAATTTTAATAAAAGACACAGACTCCAATCACCGAATTGTCGAAAAGCCATAACATATGGAAACATTGAATTTTTATGAGTGAATTGACGATTTTCAACGCAAGAGAAGAATTTATTTGGTGTATTTTTCGTACCGCCTGCTAAACAACAATAACGGATTATTTTTAGTAACAAGTAATAGCGTTTTGGTGAAATAAAATTTTAAACGAGTACGGAATTCGTTACGCTTTTGACTGAGTTTCTTGGTATTGATTTTTTCTCTATGTGCTGTGAGCAGATTAATTTTATCAGAGTGTAAATGATTTTTTGAATGTGTTTTAAAAATCGCGTTTTTTTGCGATGCGTGATGGGAAAAAACGCATCGCCTCGTTGAATACTCAACGTAGTTTCCGACGTACATCATATTTCTAAATCATTACTTCACATCTTATAAATAAGATGGGGAGTTATGCGACGGTTTCCAAACCGACACTTTTCACAGCCTTTTTTTACTTTTTCCGACGAATTAGAATTGGTACGTTATGATGAAGCAAATTCTTTTTTGTCTGACCGTCCGTCCGTATGTAAACACGATATCACCCGTCCGATTTTAATGATGCTTGGCATATAAGTCTT
This sequence comes from Abscondita cerata, assembly GCA_030710515.1. Classification (NCBI taxonomy): domain Eukaryota; kingdom Metazoa; phylum Arthropoda; class Insecta; order Coleoptera; family Lampyridae; genus Abscondita; species Abscondita cerata. The sequence continues at coordinate 106,803 of JALBCR010001243.1, forward strand.
AGCACAGATCTGATTAGATTTTAGACGTAATCTGCCGAGCCAAAAGGTCCGTCAACATAAATAGATTTTCGCATTCTTGCAATATTTACCAAAAGTTGTTTGTAATTTATTTATACACAACTTCTGTTTAAACTATTTTTTGATCTGATTAGTAATGTGTAACAATCACGAGACAGTACCTGTTTTAACAATATCTTCAAAAATATCAATCATACAGAAAAAAGTTATGGAAAAAAGTCGTTAGAAATTTTGATACTCTTTTACAATGGTTGTTACTATCGCAACGATGTGTAGTTTTGCCCAAAACACTTGTTTTATACGTAAAATGGTGTAGAATGCTAGTGTGTGAGTGTGTATAATAATTATTACAAATTATCAGCAAACGTTTTAGTGAATACTTTATTACTGATAATGGTTATTAATTGTTGCTATGAACCTTAATTTTAAATGAACATATTTATATGAAGATATTTTTTTTGTAATTTACAAACAGTGTACCAAAATCAGGGGACACAAATGAAAACCATGGATAACACAAGCAATAATAAAATTATTAGGAAAAAGAAGATAATATAAGAATAATAAACCCTTTCCATAACGTACATTGCCTTTGTGCGATATCTGATCTAATCGTTTTTTTTTCTTTTAATTTAAACCTTTTAAGAATATGTATAAAAAATTAAGTCTTTCAAAAAATTTCTTTTCTGTTTCCCTAATTTGTTTTTTTAATGTAGCATAGTTGACCACTGAATGCAGAGCCTTTTTGCTGAATGAACTTTTTCTTTTAAATAAATCTTATAAATTTAGCTTTAAACTTTTAACTCTTTCTTAATCTCAGGTTTGGGTACGTTTTAATTGAAATATTAACTTAGTTTAACAACAATTTATTTTATCCATAGCATATCTTTAAATACAAAACACATTACATAAAATATTTTATAAAACCCTATTTTTACTTGCTAGTATCTTTAACATAAATGTACTGAATAGTTTTATTTATATTTAACGCATACATTAATTTATTTAAAAAATTTCATAAGACTAACCTGTAACATTTGACGAAATTTTATTTAATTCCGCACATTGTTTCCTCCATCGGACGCATGAACTGCTTTATTCCCTCGATGTTAACACCATTTTTTTCATTCTTTCCATCTCTTTCTTTACTAATTCTTTAATTGTTTATAACAATATTTTCATAACGCGGGCAAAATAAACAACGCGAGCTGCAACAACGCTGGGATCTTAATTGTTTATTCAGAATCAAATTTATTACTTTTATTTAGTACTTTTTCATGTTTATTTGGAAATGCATAACGTCTTTAATTAATGGGTTTAAAATTTCACTCGACCGATTTTCATTATTTGTTCACTTTATTTCTTCTAACGTCTTAGCAGTTTAACATTTTAACATTTAGTTCTCGCGCTTTTTACTTTAACGATTTCATACTTGTATCTTTTAACACCAAATTCTCACGCTTTTTATTCTTACGTCTTAACAGTTCAACATTTTAACTTCGAATCCTCGCGCTTTTGATTCTTACGTCTTGGCGGTTCAACATCTTAACATCGAGTCCTCTTGTCTCAGTAATAATCCCCTTTGTCTTCCTGTTTTCATTTTGTCATTCAAAAATGTTCACACACAAAATCACTGAGTTTGTTTTCTTGGTATCGCTGTTATCTTACTTCGCGGTGCCTGAATGTCGGTAATATTATATCCAATACGTGATATTTTGTCTAATTCAACCCGACGTTTTACACAAGCAGTTCTTTTATTTAGACTGCAGATAATTTTATTTTACGCTTACAACTAACAAACAAATTCTATTCACTACCTATTTAATTTAATTAAATGAAAAGGCTTTGTCTACAAAAATGAAAATATTTTTTTTTTTAATTGAAATTAGATTGGTACCAGAAATTCGTATCTTAATTTTATTATATTATTAATGATTGATTTAAATAAACACTTACTATAGGTTTTATTAATAAATTTTCATTTCTAAATTTTTTTATTAAAATAATAAAAATGTATAACATGAAGCTAAATACAAAGCAGGTGAAAGTTATGATCTGCACAAATAAACAAGTACATAGGGAGCAAGATTAGTAGAAATGGAATATGTAAAAGATATTAAAAAGAAAGCATTCTTTAACAAATGGCTATGACGTCAAAAAACAAAAAAGCGTTTTGTGAACGTGGTCCTATATGAATGTAAAGCGGGATTTGGAATACCAAAAAGAATATGTAAAGCTTTTGTTAAGTTCTAAGTCTTGGATGGAAAGGCTGTTAAAAAAGAATTTTAAGATGAATAGGAGAATGAACGGAAATCAACTTATCAAACACATAAGGAAAACGCATGTTGAAATAATAATGTAAAGAAAAAATCAGAGAGGAAGACTACATTTAAAATATACAGGGTGTTAGTTAAGTACTTGTACAAATTTTAAAGGGTGAATGTTTGACTAATTTTAAGATAAAAAACGTTCATCAAATGGGTACGCAACGATTTTTGAGATACGGGACGTCCAAAAAAACTATTTTATTTGGTTTTTTGTTGACAGTTTTGTTAAGTAACATGGCAGTTAGATAAAATTTGGGATATTGGGTATATTGATGACGAGAAACTCAAATATTAACTTAGTTTTTTTTATGTTTAGAAGGCGCCACATACAGTGTCGTTCCTGACTATAATTAACCAAAACCTTTAATGTGTCATATTGTATGTTATTTGTGACTAGGGGCAAACCTATTTGCCGTTCAATTTTACATACAAAACGCAATTTTAGTATTTGTCCTTAAAATCAACCGTTTTTGTTGTTAAAACAAACGGGTTTGAAGTTAAACCTGCGGTTGTAAATTTTTTAGGTTAGATCATTACTGAGTTTTTTTTGAAAAATAAGCAAAAAAATGTATGTTTTATTGGTTGTAGGTAACAAACGTAAATTATTTAAAATACTAAGACTAAACTAGTTAATAACATTTATAATAATTCCTGAAAATAACCAAATAAAATATTTTTTTTGATGCTCTGTATCTCAGAAACCAACCCGTTGCGGACCCATGTTCACTCTTTAAAGTACAAGAATTTAATTAACACCCTGTTTAACACAATAAATAATGAAAGATAAAGCAATGTCGTAAGATAGAAGACTTCGAAACTGTGACTAAAAAACTAATTTTTAAAGTAAGTATTTACTACATATGCATTTAAATTACGAACATGGTGTGCATTATTTGCAGTATAACTCAATAACTGATGACATACTAAGAACTTTATCGTAACTTTTAACCTTAATTGCTCATGCATCAATAATAATTACTATAAAAGTTATATAGATTTTAACAATTTAGTTTCAATTGATCTCTGCTAATTTTAAAAATGTATGAATGCATATTATGCACTTACATTCATCTTTAGCATAATATAAAAGAGCTAAATATATTAAAAATTATGGTTTATTTATAGTGTCATTTATGTATTTCTGAAATTGATAAATAAAAAATGTTTTCAGCGACATTCAAAAAGAAATTGGACGTTTATTGGGCAATTTAGGTTCATCTGAAAATTTATATTTATTTGGTAAGATAAAGGTGAACAACAGAAATCGGAAAATGCTTGAAAAATATACTAAAACACCGAATTTGCACAATTTTAGATAAATATCTTAAATGAAGTTTGAACTTATGATGTACAAACCTTTTTTTAAATCGTTTTTAAACATTATTTTATCATTTAATTATAAACCGTGTACTAATAAAGAACTTGCGAAAGACAAATTATAATTAACGATATTATTTATATTAACGTGTTGGTTTTATATACTGTTGATTACATTTTTGTCTAGAGTAGGGAAAAGGGCTGTAATGTTTCTTCGTCTTATCGAACTTCATAGTTAACGAGCATTTGTGTAATAATGATACTGATCTGTTGCAAAATGAATATATATGTATTTTTTAATTTAGCGTACCTTTTCTTTGCGATAGTATTGTTCTATGTTAAGTTAGTGTTAGTGCTTCATATTATTGTTTAGATAGTTTATTTGACCTCATTTGCAAGGCGGTGTTAAATTAGACTGGGAAATTTAAATCGCAACCATTTTAGAATGGGTTATAAAAGCTTAAAAGTTGTGGGTGGGTGTATTCAACGGCATTATGCAAAATTATCTGAATATTACGCCGATGTATTACTCCATGCGTTTGTCGGCAAGTATAGATAGATTTATTAATTATGTTTCATTAAAAGTAATAATTTGTAACTTAATAATTAGTTATTTTTTTTTAATAGAATTAGGATTCAGATACCTTTTACTTATAAACTATTATTGTCAATTACATATTTTTATTCTATTTATAGGTTAGAAATTTCTTATTATTTATTTATTTAACGAATTTCAAAATTGGGTTTTCTTAATATAATTTTTTTTTTTTTGATAGAGAAGATGAGATTTCATTTTTTTTAGATTTGTTTTTTAAACTTTTGTTTTCTTTTATCTTAAACTACACATTTTCATATAAATTAAATTAATTAACAAAGGCAGGGTCAAGTTTTTTTCTGCGTTTAATGACCAAACAAAACAGGTAATAAATATAATTTACTCAGTTCAGAACCGAAACAGTGATTTTATTTTGTTGCATGGGCTTTAAGTTTTCAAAAGATTCAAAACAATAAAGATAAAAAATACTGTTGTGATCATGATTTTCATTATAAATTTTTCCTTATTAAAAAAACTAGTCCTGTAATTCTTTGGAAAATCTGCTATTTTAAATAAAGAACTTCTTGAATTCGCTAAAAAAAATATTTGGAGGCAAAAAACTCTATTTCATATAATTTTGCAACTTTTCCCGATTATCAGTTGATAGTGCAATATTGTACGGTTTAGGTGGTTAAATTAATTAGAATAGTAAGCTAAGTTAAAAAGAATTCTTTGTTAATTCTCTGTCTATATGATTTTCTGTTGTTTAATGGTATTGGTCAATGATACTGCGATATGTTGTGAGTGTTTTATTCATTTATATTATTTGACAATTCTTATGCCAAAAAGAATATATGTTTATTATTATTAATTCTTTGTTTTAAACATCAATGGGCACCGCGGCGAAATTCTGGAATTTTCTTCCGTTTTATGATAATGGATTGGAATAAGCTTGCAATATTGGCATTTCTTTATCGGTCAAAAGGTCAAACAAATTGTAGTACGACAACTTGGGTTGGTTAACTTCGTCAGTCGATGATCCAGATTTAATTCTTCTTTTGTTCTTTCTTCTTTCACATTGCTCCGTAAATTATTATTTTTTTTACTAAAGTATTTTATAAACTGCCACTTTATTTCTGTAAACTGCTGCTTTTTTCCCGATCATGGTATGCTTTAGATTTTACTCGCCACAAAGCTGAAACTTATATAGTTTTATAAACTGTATTACTATTCCGCGTTGCTCTTCAATACTTAACCAACGCCATTATTTTTCAATATATCACATATTTTTCACAAGAACTTAGGACCTTCATAGGTTAATCACATAGTTCCCGTTGCCTGAAAAGGTTATTGGACCTCCACAGGTGTGACACAAGTGTGGCCGACTTTACAGTCACAGTATTACGTTTTTTAAAATTGGGCAGCTATTAATCCTTGTTATTTTGTTAATCTAAACTAAATCTTTTTTTTTATTGAGGGGAAAAATCTGCATACAGACCCCGGTCTCCATGTTGACCGGCAAAGTCGGTTTGGCAAGATGTTTTGTGCCGACCAACTAAAAAACACCCTCTGTCCGTATACGGCAATCCTGACTGGTACCGCCTCAAGGCATTGTCAGACAGGTGCGAAACTGTCGGATGCGTGAGTTACAGTTTCTAGATTCATCCTGGTTTTATTTCTTTTTCTTCTTTGATTCTGCTTTACACTATCTTTTTATCATTTTTGTTATTACTTTATAATAGTTGTCTTTTCTAATAATAATTCTCCGATGTTATTTTCATTTATTTCTTGTCCATATTTTCTCTCGGCTTTTTTTCTAGTTTCTTCAAATTTCTTGCATTTAAAAAATAGGTGTGTGTGCTAATTTTCTTTTTTCTTATAGTAGGTACATGTTATTATTTCTTTTATACGGTGTAAATACTCGTTGAATACCCCATGTCCAGTCATTGCTTGGGTTAGATAATGATCTATGCTCTCCCATTTTCTTTGAAGTACACCTTGTCGATTACAGTATTAATTCAATTTTATTATTGAGTATGGAAAAACCAGTTTTGTTAAATACTCCGAAAACAACAATAGTCATCAGCATGTATAATAACTAAATTAAAAGGCATAAAGATAAAAACAACTACTAATGTGAAAATGTATGAGCATTATAATTAATGTAAATAAATTCAGTTAAACGATCATGGAACAAAAAAGTTTTGCCTTTAAACAGTACCTTACACGTCATGGAAATAAACTATTTCTCCCGATCCACGTATCAGAAAATACCCACTCAAGAAATTTACGAACATTTGCAGCGTATTGGGCAGGGCAGCCATCATTGTTCTCCTGGTCTTCAATGGCACATTTTCTAAAAAAAGGGGCACTTGATTTTCCAAAAAATTTAAATGTTTGCTCTGTAAGAGGCTCTTAAAAAAGAATGAAGACTTCATAATTTCTGTGCCTATAATGCTACACCTTCCTTGGATACCTCCTGCATAAAGCTAGATAGAGTTTGGGTCTTGACACATACAATGAGGGTTTGTTGTTATTTAGTGGGCCCTCTAGATAAAATGAAACACGTTCTATGTTAAACTAAGATGTTTTATAAGAATGTGAAAGTTTGAACAGACGAAGTTCTGGAATTTTTCAAAACGAGATGTGAGAAAAATCTAGTTCGATCAGTCAGATAGGTTAGTCGCAGCCAAACTCGTTAATTCGCAACCGTAGGTTAAAACAATGTTACTATAATTTGTTTTTTTTGGATACTATTGTTTTTAACCTACGATTAAATTTAACCTGAGTTTGGTGCAACTGTCCTTAGTATTTGTTTATGAAAAGCTCGGGGAAAGAAATTTTGTGAACGTGACAGGCCTGATAAAAAAATTGAAAGGTAAAAAATTTCGAGAATGAGGAAGTCAGATGTGCAGTTGAGGAGTGGTTTGAAGACCAAAAAAACATTTTTTTGAAGGGTTAGATTACTAAATGATTCGTTCTGTTAAAATCTTAAAAGGATAATATGTTCAATAAATAAAATTTTGTATTTAAACATCATGGCAAATTATATAGTAGGCTCAGTACTTACCAATCCACCCTCATATTTCTCAAACAATGACAGTGTCTAATCTTCTGTCTGGCCGCCGGTCAAAGCTTGTGGAGCACCTGTGAACTGATGTACTTTAAAATAATTATTTAGTAGGTGACTTTGTTTATAAGGAAATGATAATGTAAGAAAAAAATTATAATTATCGGTGTTCCCTCAATATTTGAAACGATGTAGACTAGTTTCTGTCAATTCGCCCTAACACTTATTTGAGGTTGGACTCTGCATGCTCCCAAACTTAATCATTATCTTCAGTTAAAGGGTACTGCGGTATATTGGTAGTACGAAAGCGCTTCTGCTGCCACGAGCTATCTTTCTACATAACACAGACTACTGTCCTGCAGCTATGGTTTGCATTTGCAGCATTTAAAAATACAAAATATAACATTAGGGAAAACGGCAAAATAATATTCTGTATGAAAACTGTTCTATTTTTCTCAGTAACATATTTTTTGTTTCTATGACTTACTTGATTTTCAAATGTAATGTGCGAATGGGTACACGGACCCGCGACTTGAATTCTGTGGCGGTAATTTACTTACATTTCGTAAATTTTTCCGGGCTATCCAAATATGTAAAAGTATGAAGCATTTGTATTTATTTTTCGAAAAATTTCAAAAAATATGTCATTGCTAACTAGCGCCATCTACCAAAAAATTTTTTTTTAGGGCTAAAAATTAAACGTAAATATCTCTATCAAATAAAGTTCACTACAATCAGTTAATCAAACTAGAGTTATAAAGTTAACCATCCATTTTCAAAATACCCTATCCGTACAAAGCAACGCTGTTCTGTTTCTGCACCACCTAAAAATTAACTTACTTAAACCTGTTTAAAATGAATCTATGAACTTACTTGTTGATTATAAAACAAAGCGCTTATGTAAAAAAAATGTAAACAAAATGCGGTGAATAAGAACCAAAATCCAAATCTGACGAGTTGGACGAAGAGTTGAAACCATAGATACCCAATTAACCATGGATATAATTCTCTGAACACAATTAGAACAGTTTTCCATTCAAAATCCGAAGCGTCCTTTGCGGCGACTCTCCAAACCATCCATTTTCAAAATATCCATAAAGTCGTCATACAATTCTGAAAAAACTAGCAGGTAATCCCTTCAATTGTTTTATAACAGACAATTATTGAATAATTTAACTATTTTGTTTGGTAAAAGATTGAAGAAACTTTCATTGAAAATGGTATAATGAAACCAAAGCGAGAGTAATCGAAAAGTATGGAAAAGAGTAGGATTTTCTTTCCCCATAAAGTCTAAAGGTCTAGTATGTATCTTTATTAATTTACAAGATTTCTAATATTATCTATTATCTAATTTTGCTTTAAACTCTGTTTTCTCTTATTCACCTCCCAAACTTCATATTCTCTCTTTTCATACCCCGTTGATGAATCTTCCCCTTTTTTGTTCAAAAGAAAGCGTGGAAGGCGGCTTCCAGCAACCAGTGTATGCAGCTAACAATTGTTATAAAGTGTAGTATCAATTTTCTGTATAAAAATCATGCTGTGATCTAAATAAATGTATACAGTGTGATTCGCGGTCGATGGTACCTTAACGGAAAACGAGACAGGAGTTAAAAATTTGTGATTTTACCACTAGATACCGCTAGATGACAAAAAGTGCATTTTTTTCATCAAATATCTTAAAAGACAATTAAAATACCTTTCAAATGACTTATCATCTTTCTATACCTAAATAAAATATTAGGGAAATAAAAGCAAATTTCTGGAAAAATCGGAATAATTTGGTCTTATTTATTATATGTAGCCATGAAATATCACTATGAACAGTTGACAAATAGTACGCTAAATATTCTTAACGTAAGTGTCTTGAAAATAATTAAAATGGAGGAGAAAAACTATTCAAACCAAGTTATGATGAACTTAAATGTTACATAGTTAAAACTATCACACGAGTCTTGACAATATGATGGTGCTGATCATAAAATTTAATGTAGAATTCAGATATGGTGTTAAAATAGCGTCATTCCATTAAAAAAAACACAAATGGCGTCAATTTTCGGTATATTCGAAAGTGTCGTCATTTTGATAATATGTTTAGTTAGACTAATGGCTGATTGCACCAACACGACTTTACAATGCCTAAAACAATCGTTGCTATGGTTTTAACAATTGTATTTAAGCAGTCTACCTTAAAAATGAGATCAGGACACCCTGTAGAATTAAATTTTGCGGTCAATTTAATTATTAGTATGAATATTTTCGCTTTAATTATTTTTACAATTATTTGATGCTGTATCTAACCTTCTTATATGTATTTTGTTTTGTTGGCAATAAATAGAGGCCTGAAGGAGCAACTACATTAGTTGCGAAACGTCTGCTATACCATGAACTGACAAGTTATTTCTTCTCTTCCATTAAAAAGGGCCCAGACGTTTTACCATCTGGGACAATTAAACCATTAATACATCTTGGAAGATCCAACAACTGAAAATAAATGCAAATGTTTTATGTATCTACAGTTTTTATTTCTATTAACTAAGTTGTAGAAGGCTTTGGAAAAAAGCGAAATATCAAAATACTCATTATTGTTGTGTAATTGTGTAATAAAATTAGTATTCAGTGATCGGTAGCGTTACAGCAATGCGTAGTTTCATAAAAAAATTGCTAATAAACAACTGAATATAGCAACACGCGATACGATAGAAGTGTCAGCAACAATTCAAAATATTGGCTAAATCTCTAGAAATCAAAACACAAAAAACCATTTATCTTCTTCAATAGTTCAAAAGTAGTTAATTTCTTATGAGGCCTCTACAAACCTATTTTTTCGCATTGAATGTTACATATGTCAAAAACTATGACACATGTCTTAACAATGTGATGGTGCTGATCATAAAATTTAATGTAGAATTCAGATCTCGTGTATACATCATACTGATGGAATTTCAGGAAGTCGATAACTTTCACCCTGTATATTACGATCAAGATATTATATCATCGCCCGAACAAGTCAATTTTTGCTTTAGCTCTTTTCGTTGCATATATTCCAGTGTATTCTTCTTGGAAATTGGTTGAGATTGAAATTATTGGCCACATACTATAAAAAGTTTGACTTGTATTTCTGGAGATATTTCTAATTTTCGTTTTTTTAAGTCACAATTGCGTCTCCTAGCGGTCAATATACGAACATGAAAATAATTTCCAACAATTTCCCATGGCCATTTTATTTAAAAAAAAATAATTTTTCCATAAACTGTGCGATTATTAGTTTTTCTTTTTGAGATATGTTCGGCTGCCTTTTTTTAATGGGACACCAGGTACAGGGTCATTAATTATATTTTGACTCCCACCTACAGCTCTTATTGTGAGTTATAGAAATAAACTTTAAGTACAAAAGTTTTAAGTTTTTCACGTAGTATCTTTTGGTAATAGAGGAAATAAAAATCGACTTCACAACATTGTAAAAATTATTTGAGTTATATATTGTTAAATAGAACACCCTGTATATTGTTATTTCTTTGTTCTGATTTCAAATATATATAATTTATTGGCATTTGATTCAGCCACTTTTAAGATATTTGAATTTATAACTTATTTTTCCTGGAGATCAAGTTGCCTTGAAAACGTCGACGTTTGTAATAAACGAACCTAGCAACGAAACAATGTTAGTTAACATAAGTTAGTCTTCAATTGAAAATTAAATCGTATTGCAGAAATTAATTTACTTCTAAAATTATTTAAAACATCTATCAAATGGGATGACTATCATCAAATATACTCGGGCAGACGGATCCCTATTTGATTAAAATAACATTATTTGACTTTTTCTTCCTCCGAATAACCCATTTGATAGATGTTTTAAATAATTTTAGGTGGGAGTCAAAATATAATGAATAACGGTGTACATAACCGTTTGGCTAATACTTATTCACCCTTTAGTTTTGAAAAAAAAACATAGCGTTTTACACAAGGACACTTGAAAATTCTCCACATTTATTGTCAAAGACTCGGGCCACTTTGTATCTTTTAAATTCAAAAGCTAATTGGTTCAAATGTGTGTCTGAATCGAAAGAGTTTAGTTATTTTTGTTAAAAAATTCCGTGTGTGAGTGTTACAATTCAAATTAGGTATATAATAGAATAGAAGTAAATTAATAATCTGTTTTTATCGTGACTTAATTTAGCTCATCAAATTACACGGCATAAACAATTGTAACGATATCTTGAAGCGTATCTTGAGTAATGGGACAGCGCTCCTCCCTGTTGAAATCAAATTTTTGAAATACATTATATTGTAATGTGTAAATATTTAAAACGATATTTTGCGTTTGTTTAGAACGTGTATTACACTATTGGAATAGATACGCATTTTACTACTCAATTCGCACAAGTACTTTTCGGTTAGAAAATTATGTTGTTGTCGGTTTAGTGTTGTCAAAATCAAGAAAATGTTGGGTTCGTTTCTACATTGTATTCTTGTGTAGTCGGCTATTTGTTGGCGTTGCATGTAATAAGATTTTGCGATTTTGCATTCGCAATAATTCAAGTCATCTTTGCTGAAGTTTTTCGGTATTTTAGTTTGCAAAACGCAAAGAGTAAAATTTTTAAATCTTTAATTTAAACCAGACGTTTACAAGCACGCCTTCAGTCAATTTAGATTCAGTAGAATCCGAGGATGTTGCCAAGGCAACAGGCTGCCGATAAAATCTCTAAGGATTGAAAACATCCATTATTGGAAACAGTAATAAATTAATTTACAGATTTGTTTTACATCGACTGATTTAATTCCGCGAAGCATAATAGTTGGAATTTTAATAATACGATAAATCAATTTAGAACTTGAGCTTTGACAGTGGAGTCTTTTAGAAGCTTTTACGTATTTGAACGACATCGAAATTTAAAATAGATAATCCGGTTATTAATATGAATTAAAAAATTGAAAGGAAGGATTTGCGTTAAGCTTTACGGAACGAAGCGATTTTTCTTTTATACCAATTTGTACCGCTTCTCTATTAATTTTGATTTGTAGCTAAGTGGTTTCATAATTTGAACAAAGAGTAGTAGTTTTTTGGCTTTATAATTAACTTTAGCGTTCATTAAAAAGTAGAATTAATTTTAAATAAAAATCAAGCCACCTGAACGTAAGAAAAAGGTCGATAAATACAAGCGGGAGTTTCTATTTTTGTAAAAGAATAATAAAAGGTAGAGAAGCAATTAAAAAGACTACTTCGTTCTCTGTAAGATTTACGCATCATTAACCTTTTTGTGTTTATGTCAAATTGTTAAGTTTTTAGTTCTAAACATCTGCTAAATTTTTAGCAGAAACACGACTAGGTAATGCTCAATTAAAGCATAAATTGAATTATTGCTTAAGTTTTAGGTTTTGTAACGAATGCTCGGCCAATGCACCCTTGCTGACCGTATGTTTGTAAACGTAGTTTTTGCAGTATGCTATACCGAAAATTAATCATCTCAACTCGAAATTCACTATTTACTAACAAACCACTTTCGATTTTGTGTATTAAGCGTTTTTTAAAACTTTTTTAAAAGTATAGTATTGATTTAAGAGAACTAAGAGAGAAGAAAATAACTTGATAAACGGAAAAACCTTTCCGTTAATTAAAGAAAAGAGAACATAAAACCATAAAAGAAGAAATATTTTCTCTAAGCGGTACTAATAAACTACTACTCTGGACATCCGATTTGAGATGTGCGTCGAATCGAAAGTGTAGTTTACGATTCACTTGGTTTCAATTTTTAATTGCTCTAATTGAAGATAAGGAAAGAAGAAACTAAAATGTTCTTCTTAAGTACCGTTTTTTCTTAACTGTTGATAGTCTGTCCGAATGTAAACACGATATCTCAAAATCCTCTCTTTTTATTTTTATGCAACTTTTATGCAATCTACTTGATATTTTGAAAATTGGATTCTTTTTAAACGCACGGTAAAATAGAGAAATTGTCGCAACACGTGCTAGCCATTTTTGATCAGTAACGTACGGATATTTAATTTAAATTAGGTTTGATTTTCCAATAAAGTACATTGGATATGTAATAAGAAATGAAACGGGGTGTTGTTTAGAATGAACGTTTGTTAACTGACCTATACTTCACCACGTGGCGATAGTTTATTGCATGTTATTACAGTTTCTTTGTCCGATCGTATTTTCTGGGATTACCTTGCTTGATGTATGTTGGGATTTGATTACGTCTAGAAGTTGTGGGTTGTCTTCTAGAACCGTTATTGCGTTATGATGTTGTAATTGGAAGGATTAACCTCTCGGCCCTTACTTGTACTCGAGGAAGTGGTATTTGGAAATAAAGTCAATGCTGTTCGAAGGTGCCAGTTAGAATTATGTCACGCAAGATAGCGGGGACCAGCGACGTTGGGGTGTCTCGTCTTAATACCGGAAAGGGCTTTTCTTCTGTGTACTGTACCGCAGCCCTAATTTGCCACCAATGCTTTATTTTATAGCTATTTCAAGTTTAGCGTGTGTATCCGAACAATCCAATTACCAGTACCAAACCGTTTCTTAACTATAACTGGGAACTATTGATGTCGAACTCTCCAAAGGACGCCTTAATGACTGATACCAGTATGTGATCATAGCTTAAGTAACTTATCTCAAGGTTTAATGTTTAATGTTGAAGAACTTTATGTCGTCAGACAAATTACTTGTACTCGACGGTTTTTTATCCTTTTTGTTCTTATTGTTATCAAAGTAACTTTGACTACTTTGATGAATTACGTTATAAGTGAAGGTGGCGCTTATAAATAATTTACTCCTTGTTACATTTGAATCCACACGCTCTGTGTGCTAGATCGTCGCTCAAGGGAAATAAGGACCCGTCTCACTCGATAGCAACGGATATCTAGGTTTAACTATTACTTGTTTGATGTGTCGCTAATTCGTTTACATTTATATGTGTGAAATATCAACGAGAAGCACGATATTGTGTATTGCTATTGATATATTTTTATGTATGTCTCAGTATGTGTGTAACCGATTAAACAGCTTTTAAACCGATGCAACTATTTTAATTGGCTGTAACAAAAGTTTCTCGAACAAATATTCCGAAAAAAAAACGACACAGCACAATAAACACCCAGCAGGGTTTCTTTCGATCGACAACTTTGAAGTTATGGGTTTTAAAATGTCTCTTTACCGATGGAAATTAAACGCTGTTCTTGAAAATAATAATACAACTAAAAAAAGAAAAAAACCTTTGTACATTTTGAAATATTATTAAATATTTTTCATATTTTTGGTTAAGTTTTAGAAATTATTACGCAAAACGTTTTCTAGTACACATTGTTTAGTGTTCGGATAGCGAAATTTCAAATTTCCCATCTAAAACAAAATGCTTCAGATTTTCCGGGACACACCGTATAAGTCCAACATTGGGTCTATATTTAACCTGTGTATTGAACTAATTTAGGAATTCTACATTCAGCCAATATCGGCGGAATATATTTTATTCAAAATTGGCGGTGTGTTGTTTCGGTCCAATATTGGCTGAATGTAAATTATCTTCGACAACATTCAAACATTGGATCAATATAGAGCCAAAATGTAGCCAACATTTAAAGCTGGGCTAGTGCAATTTTGATTTTGACAATGCTTCATCCCAGACATGGTTTCTTTGAAGTATCGCCATATTAAATGTGTGTTTTTCTAGAAATTTCAAAATTTTTTTCACATTTTCCTCTGCACTTTTTTCGATTGTTAGCGTGGCATTGCGTAGTTTTTTTCGCGCGAGAATGGGACCCGAGAGGAAAATTTAAAAATCCAAGCAAATCTGTTTGTTTCTGAAAAACCCATATTTGAGTTTGTCCTCTGCAAAACGATCACTTAGGGTCGTTTGTATGAGCACGGCATTGCGAATTAAGCCGATCAAAGGAATTTAACAGTAATTTGCATGTTTTCGGGGGGATCGAGATCCCGAAATTTTTATTACGCAAAGAACCCCCTACAAGCTTATGCGATTTTTTCAGTTTGCGCGATTATTTAGTACTTACCTCCTTTATCAGGACAAATTCCCCGGATTTCCAACTAGTTGAATGTTGTAACTGTTCAAGGTATAACCTTACGTTAAAAACAATAGTTATAACCAAAAATTGTTTTATAGTATATTCCTGAAAAATGATGCAATAATTTGAATTTAAATATATTCCTCATTTTGCCATCACTGAGATTATGCATACTGAATTCATTATTTTTGAGTGACTTTTTTGCGAACCCCTCGATTTTACTGTTTTCATTGACCACCTACAATTTCTCTGGCTTACCCACAAAGTGGCCACTCTGATTTGAGATTTTTTGACTTTGTCTTGTAGAATTTAAACAACAAAATCTTTTTACACCATAAACATGCAGTTTTTAATAATTTTTAATAGAAACCACCTTAGGTCCATTCCATCAAACGGCGGGCTGTGTATTGTAGCTTTTTCACCACGTCGCGCTAGTTTGTATCCAACAATACAAACAGTTATCTCTAATATTATTGAACTCTTTTTTAATAGGCAAGAACGAAGGTTTGTTGGACCTCAGAAATTTGATTAAATTGTGTGAGTGATGGTTAAGGCAGATATCGATGGTTTATTTCGATGGCCATAAGAAGTTAAGCGTAAACATTATTGTTACAAAGTGGATCGGAATTAACAAGAAACAAAAATATTTGCGGGGAATTCAATTAGACTATAGATTTAATTTTTATGGACCAGTATAGGTACTTGCTTATTTCTGAAAAATATTAAGCAGTAGTCACTGTTATGGTGTTATGTCGTCTCACCGCCCATCAACTCTTTTTCTCTCTCATAACATAATTGTATTACATCTCACGACAAATTAATCTACTTTCTTTTCATCGGGTCCAAAAAGAAGGTCCCATACACAGTGGTGGAAAATTTATGTTACTATTATTTTTTTAAGCAATCTTTTGATTAATTTTTTTTTTAAAGTGGTGCGCAGAGTGCAGCAAGAACTTTTAAAATAGCTTCTCGAACGATCCAATTATATTGGAACAATATTTTTGTTATAATTGTTCCCAATTTATTGATAAAATATCATAAAATCTCAACAAAATGTACGATAAAACTCGACTTATGGCCTTTTTTATTACTAATGACTTTAATTTATTTTTGAACGTGGGTATTTTCAAAATTAGCCTAAAAATCGTTTTGAAACATAAACTCAATGGTAATTGATTGTTGGTGAATCATGAACATAAATGACAATAGTGTAGAAATATTTATAGATATATGAGCTTTCAAAGTCACGCTCTATATTTTTTTTATAATTTTTCAATTTAACTCTTGTTTAAATAAAAATTGTAACGATGGACGAAGAACGAACTACTGCATGCGTAACTGAAAATAGTCATTAGTGATTACTAATAACAATATGAAACATTTTGTAGTGAGTGGATATCAACCCCAAAAAACATTTAGTTTTTAATTTAGAATTAACAAATATTAATCGAGCTGTTAGTTTTCATTACAACTTGGTACACGAATGCAATTCTCATCTGTGTCATTTTAAACTGCTTTTAGAGATATTAATTCCCATAAAGCTCGTTTGGTGAAAGCGCACTGCAGTTTATGTCACCATATATTACGTTTCAAGCCATTTTAATTTTGTCTGGTGTCACCAAATGATATCGCATTCAACCACTTTTCATAATTTTGATTGATGTTGAATTTCAAAAGAAAGTTAATACACCGTAAAACGTTATTTAAAATTTAAAGCACGTATCGGATAAATTCTCAAAAACCACCGAAAAAAAATGTTGTCGCACTAATAGTGGTATTTAATTACCGACGTCCTGATATGTTTATTTATTTAAAACTTACTATCACAAAACGAACCTAAAATAATTTAGAACATTTTAACATTGCAGCGCAATATTTTTACATCCTGAAAAAAATGAAGAAAGACCCTTCCATTAGCATATTGCAGGTTTTTTGTTCAAATATGGAGCAGTCTGCGTTGCTTTACTTCAAAATTTCACAAGATAAATTAAATTAAATTAATTCGAGAATCTTAATTGAAATTTATCGCATACATTATTAGCATTAGTTTAATATTTGCTTAAAATTAATTGTGTTTTCTTTATAATTATGTGTGTGTTGGGAAATAACTAAGTAAAGCTTATATATAACAAATAATGCATAATCCTACGATGCCAACAGCTATAAGTAAACACTGCGTTAAAGTAGCGTAATATGCGATGTCGTAAAATAAGGGGTCGCAGTAAGAAGCAGAATCTTCTTTACTTTCGATTTCAGTTAAGGTGAATATCCAAGTACATCCTGTGAAACTTGCTATTAATTTGAGCGTGGGGGTTGGATTTTAATGGTTACCGATTATGAAGAAACAGATGCAGAATATCCAACCCAATGCTAAATATGAACTTTGTCGTACACCAACTACAAACCTTGTCGTTATTAAAATTGACGATGTTAAACCTAAAATTGTTCAATTACCTTCGTTAAACTTAAACTCGATCTACTCACCACCGACTATAAGATACAAGGAAATTTGATACCTGGTTGACAACTTCTGGTGTAAACACTACCTACCACTACCATTAACACACAAAATGCGTAAGCTATTATCAAAATACAACAGCAATTACCTGTAACAATATGCAAATTGCAAAAAAAAAAATTGGCGAAAGTATTATGATAACTAACAGGTCCCGCATTTTTCGATTGCGTAATCGGAAAAGGTAACTTCAGATTGCAAAATCATGCTCAGTCGCCCATTTTGTTGATGCGAAACTGATCCGCGAAAATTATGATCAACTCCAGTTCTTTCTTGTCTATGAGGCATCTCCGGAATATAAATGTCATTAATATAATAAATATTTCAAAGCGTCTTAGATTTTCCTATTATTATTCATATATTTTCATCTTGACTTACTGAAATTGCATCGGTTAAATGACTATAATATTCATAGTGTAGTAAATGTATAATTTGTTTAAGACTTTGCGAAGCTCATTTCACGTAATTGGCAATCTCGACCTCGGAGAGTTTCGGTTGAAGCTATGCAATTGCATATTTACTTCACAATTCCCTCGTTGACTTTACTTAGCAGATTACCACGAGCTTGCACTTTCTTACATTTATTTCTTTTGTAACGACAACGGTTACGTTATTGGTGTTCCTCTTCAAGTGTCATCGCAAAACCTGATTTCATCCTCACTCTTAACGCTCACATTTCAAAATAAATGGATTGTGTAACCGACGAAACTTTGTTAATGTTACTGTTGTTTTGTGTACTTCCTGGTGGAGTATCAATCCCATAATTCTTTGGGTTACTACCTACGTGAAGTTTGTTGTTTAAATGAAGACAAAGATTAACATTTTCTTTTTTTGTGCGTAAGTGTGTGAAAAATGAGAAAAATCATTCGAAGGTATCGTGTACAAAGTAAAGATCATACGGTAAAATAAAGTAATTATTCCCATTTGATGTTTTGATAGAAAACGCTGCAACCACGAATGCATGAAAGCATTTTGATCACGTACACTTCATTTCATCTTTGAATAAGCGAATTACATCTCTAGGTTTCTGAGAGAGTTTGTTTGATTGCGTGCCAGAAGATTAAACTATCATTATAATTTCCGGTTACGTTTTAATAATGATCATCCAATACAATAAGCCCCGATCGAAGAGGTTAAACGTAGTCAAAAATTATCGTATTTAATTTAAAGTTGTTAACCTTCTAGGTGGAGGTTGGGTTGAAAATAACGGTCTCAAACTTTTTAAATTTTGTGACCCACACGGTTTTTTAATTTACGTATTAGCCTCGATAAAGCCCTCACAGGTTTGGGCGAAACGTCGGCCTATTATGTAGTCTGAGACCGTTATTTTCATTCTTTTATGTCTTATTTCAATTCTAAGATTTGTTTTGTATCCATTCTTACTTGCATTTGTATTTTGGTATTTTTTTGTGTTTGGGGTTTGTATGTCATTTATTGTATTTTTAAATCAAAAGTCCAGATATTTTCAACTTGTTTGATTTACCCATATTTCTTAACTTATTGTTGAGTGTAGTGATTGGTCTACTAGGACTGTGATGTTTGGTTTTGTATTTCTTGATCTTTATTTGTGGAATTCGGTTCATTATCTGCTTTCGCGTAAGTTTTTACTTCCAAGAAGTTCATTTATTATTATTAGATAATAGAATTAGAGAGAATAATGCATCACCTTTGCATTTCTTAAGCCACGTAATACAACTTGAAGCCTTCCCCTTTCAACTTTTACATTGAAAACACCCATGATTATTGTTATCTGCTAATGTGTTACATGTTTCTGTTTATACAGTGTGTCCATTTAGTGTGTCATTGTTTGATTATGGGCCCCCAGGCTACTTGTCTGAAAAAGTGTGAGCAGGTTTCCCAAATAGACTAAAAGTTGCACATTTTAAAAATATTTTTATATATACAAGGTGATTCGGAAAAACTTAGTCAACCAAAGTTATTTATTTATTTAATCGTATGGTACATTTTAAATATTGTAGGTTGTGATGTAAGTGTTATGTATGGTGCCCCAGAAGATCAGTATAAACCTGTACCATGTGGTGACAAAACCGTGTATATTTTTGCACCGTCGAATAACTCGTGAAATGTTGCGTACATTTGACACGTAATTCATATCCCTAGCTTCAGCGGTCTTCAAATTATTGACATTATTTCAAAATTTTTAATAGGTGTACGGTATCAAAGAATTGAGTGTTCCGTGTAAGTTATGGAAGAAATAACTAGTAGAAAGGGCTGACACCTTTTCGGGATGGTAGCAACATGTAAGCAAATACATATGGTATTTAAGAGCAATATGAAATAAAAGTAAAAGATGTTGTCATGACGAACAACATCGGTTTGAGTCATGAAGCACAAAAAATTGAATTGTAAGGTAATAAAGAAATGACGAGAAAAATATAAGAAAAACTGGGGAGAAAAAATACCGGAAAAAATAAGGAGAAAAAAATTTAGAGAAAAAAAATTAGAAGAAAAAAATTAAGAGAAAAAAATGCTTTGAAAAAATTAGGAAAAGAAAACAAAAAAGAAAACTAAAAGAAAAAAATCAGGAGAAAAAAACTAAAAGAAAAAAAAAGGAGAAAAAATTAGGAAAAAAATGAGGAGAAAAAACTAGAGAAAAAAAAAATAAAGAGAAAAAAATATTAAGAAAAAATGAAAAGAAATTAATGAGGAGACAAAAAATTAGGAGAAAAAAATTAAGAGAAAATTTGTTATCAACCATATGCTGGTTGTGCAGGTACCATGCCACTGGTACCAAAAGATGCGAGTTGTCGTGACGAACAACATTGGTTTGAGTCATGAAGCACCAAAATTGAATTGTAAAGGTAATTTGTCTCCAAAAATCTGTTTAGGACATGATTGTGGTGGGGGTGCGTCGTACCATGCCCAATTTCTAATCAGCTCTTCCTTGTAGTAGACCAGACTTACTGTAAAAAAATAAAAGTTCTAGATGCTTCCTGTGAGGCGCTATCGCGCGTACTAACTTGCAGGCTTGCTTGCTTGCTTGTTTACAGACATAGGTTTTTTGGACTTTCTGGATCACAGGAATGAGCTATCAAAAAAGGTTTTTTACCAAAATACGGGAATTCTGAGGCCAACAATCGTATAGCGGGTATTTTTCAGTTGGGTGGATGGTTAGGTCAGAAAATGCGAAAAAGTGGGTTTTTCCATCTGGACAATTATAAGTTGGTAGCAACTTAGCTGCTACAAGAAAAATTATTTTCTGAGGTGTTAAAGTCTGAGTACGGCCCTAATAAGAACGATTCTTAATGCCCGAATAATTGTACAGAGCGTCTAAAAAATTTGGTTCAAACTTAGGCATTACAAATACTGTAAACTCAATTTTTTCAAATAGAGACCACCATTTTTTATATCACTAGTGAATTCTCCTCCGAAAATCAATGGGAAAGTATCCAACATGTCCTATACCTGAAGTAAGCAGTTTTTGATGTGTTCGATAAAATCCAACTTTTTTTTGTAAAGTAGACTACGAGAATTGGAATAACAGGTTTATTATGTTTATTTCATTGTCAATATTACCTAAAAGACAGTTTTAGCCTTCAAAGAAGCTCCTATTTGTTAGGGGGCTAAACGTCAGGCAATTTTGCACTAAAAAGGCAGAGGGTTTTCTTTTTAACTTCTACATTGAAGATTCTTAAAAGAATTAATATTAGGAACAAATTTAAGTTTTCCGTAGTTAGGACGGAATTGCGTTCTGCCGAATCCATAATATAGAATAAAATTACAAGAAACTAAGATACTATACCAGTATACACGAGGTGCATGAAAAGGTCACCACATGCAAGTATTTTTTTATTCATGCTAAAGCACCCTTTAGAAGATATTATCCCAACTATCGAAGTCTACTTTACAAAAAAATTAATTGTATCTAATAAATCAAAAAGTGTTTATATCAGGTGTACTATATGTTAGATACTTTTCCATTGATTTTCGAAGTAGAATTCACTTGTGACATAAAAAATGGTTGTTTCCATTTGATAAAATTGTGTTTACAGGTATTTGTGATGCCAAAGCTTGAACCAAATTTTTCCGACGCCCTGTACAATATTTTTGGACATTAAGAATGGTTCTTATTAGGGCCGCACTCAGACTTTAACACGTCAGAAAATAATTGTTATCTCTACAATAACTTCTATGGTACACTAATTTCTTTGATATCATATATTATAAATTTTGAAATATTGCGAATAATTTAAAACCGCTGAAGCTAGGGATATGAATTACATGTCAAATGTACGCAAAATTTCACGAGTTATTTGACGGTGCAAAAATATACAGGGTTTACCATTTTAAAAACAACTTTGGTTGACTACGTTTTTCTGAATTGTATATATGAAAATATTTTTTAAATGTGCAACTTTTAGTATATTTGGGAAGCCTGCTCACACTTTTTCGGACAAGTAGTCTGGGACCCCATAATCGAACAATTACACACTAAATGGGCACACTGTATATGAAATAAAAAATATATTGAATACTGAAAAAGTCGCTGAGTAGCTCGTTGTCGTAGAGTGGGTCGCAGGAAGGAAACGATAAAGGTAGTTGAAGAGTTTTAAAGCGACAGCGTGCGCCACCTACAAGAACCTAATCAGCAGTAGGACTATAAAATTATTCTGACGAGATTCACCAAAGTAAGTCGAGACATCAACAATTTTAAAATAATAAGAGGCATAGTAGTATACAAAGTTTAAATTGAGAATAGACGCAATGAGTTTATTTAAGCATCTGACTCAAAGTTAATGACCACACGTAGCGACACACTATATACTAATAAGTTATTGTAATTGTAATTTATATTTTAGAAATATTTCGCCCTAATCAAGCACTTTGTTATCATGCATACACCAAACGTTTAAATTAGTACTACAAAACTAAACAAATGATTAGTCGACTACAAAGACCTCTGAGTTTACAAATGGTAAATGCAATGTTTATTTGGTATCTTAAAAATGTAAGTCGTGGGTCAAATAACGTTTGATACATGCATAAAAACGCGTTTTGAAGATAACTGTGATTCCACCGTACAATTAATAAATATACAAATTTAAATCTAAACTGAAGTATATCGGTGACAGCTTCACAAGAACGGATTTATATCATCACCACATTAGATTGGACTAATAATCTGTTGTGATATCGGACAGCCTCGCTTGAGTGATGTTCCAGGTATCGGTGACGACGAAGGCACCATGTCAAAGGTCCATACGGCATACACATACTCTCGAGAGAGAAATTCGGTAGAAGAAAGTTATTTTAAATTAAAGTTCTAAAAATTGACGAAATGGCTATATAGCCAATGTTACATTCACTTACGGCGTTTTCCAAACGTTGCTGGATCAAAATATGTTTAAAAAATTTTCAAGGACATACTTAACAACTAATAACAATATTTTAGCGGAATAATTAGAAGAACCATTTTAATTTCCTAAAGGAGCTCATCCCACACACCTGCGTCTGAACTCGCCAACCTTCACAACGGAAATGAATATTCTAGTTACGTATGTGTAGGAATATCGACAAGGTTGGTCAAGGTACCGAAGTAGGTTTGGTTGCCTGTGGCCAGGGGCTAATAGTAGGAAAATCCAAAAAGAAACTACGATAATAAAAATTACCGTCACAAATGTTTTTTGATTTTACTTTCAGTTGAATTACTATTGCCCAATTAGAATACGATATACAGTTGATAATCGATTTCTTTGACTTCTTGTCTACAAGGATTTTAACTTCCGACAATATATGGTTTTTTTCTTGCTTTACTCAGTCCTAGTGCATTTATGCCTAACTCTATCTCTTGGACAATATTGTGTATTTTCCCATACTTGACATACTTTTGACGCTCCAGGTGGCAATCTTTTTGTCTTTTTCCAGTTTCGAGTGTTTAGTATTATCATGGGAATTCTTTCCACCTCCTGCCCATAATCGTTTATCTTTAGAAATTAAAATTAAGCAGTAGTTTTTTTTTGTTCTCGCTTTAGATAGGATTTGGGAGAGGACGTTTTGTTTGGAGTGGGCACAGAATATATGGTATTCGCCAGTTACTATAAAGTAATACCTACGAGGGTCGTCCCAGAAGTCGAACGGATAGATGGCGCTACTAGGTTGAAAACAGAGAGCGCGTTCGACAACACGCATTTTAGCAAGTATACATGACAAGTTTGAGCACGTTCGATCGTTTAGTATTTGAACAGTAGCGATTTTCAGTGAACGTGTTTAGCGTATTCATAAAAATGGAAAAAATTGGCCATCGTTACGTGATACAATATTTTCATTTGAAAGGGTTAAATCAACCAATATCAAAACCGAGCTAGATGGTACTTTGGGAGAGTCTGCTCCATCATTTGCGACTATAAAATATTGGGTGGCTGAATTTAAACGAGGTCGAAAGAGTTGCGAAGATGAACATCGCAGTGGTCGCCCAAGTGAGGTCGCAACGCCGGAAATGAAAGTCCTGATCCATCATAACAATGCTCCCTGTCACACGTCCGTTGTCGCGATGGCCTAAATCAACGAGTTGAAGTTCGAACTGCTACCCCACGTACCTTACGCTCCAGATATGGCACCCTCAGACTATTTTCTTTTTCAAACCTTAAAAAATGGTTGGGTGGTCAAAGATTTTCGAATAATGAAGAAGTGAAAGCGGCGGTTGATGGCTATTTTGCGGAGATTGACATATCGTACTACAAGCAAGGGATCGAAGCATTCGAACATCGCTGGACTAAGAGTTGAAAGGAAACTATGTAGAGAAATAAAACCGATTTTTGCCAAAATTTTTGTTTTGTCATTGTTAGGTTAGGTACCTCTGGGATGACCCTCGTACACATTCTAAAACTATTGTAGGTGAAAAATAAACTTGAACTACCCAATTACTTTGTGGGGCAAAACTATTATTCGATAAACTCGTGCTTAAAATTCGCGCATCATCTATAGTTATGTACGTAACATGTTCGGTAACAGATTCTTTCGGGAATGAGTGGTCGTTTGCACGAATTCCCGAATACTGTTTACGCACAAGTTGCGTATGCTATTTTTTACACGATTTTTTTTCTAAAATTGCATTTTCAAATCTCTATTACTGTGACATCATATCACAAAATTTACATAATTAGTAAGCCGTGACTATACGCAAATGCACATAATGAAAACATTTGTCATCTGACATCCAGTTAACCTATTTAATTGTCAAACTTTTATTTGAAAATTTGAATTGTTTTACAACATTTACAACAAATAAAATGAGCGTAAATTGTATTCTAGATAACGAACAATGTAAGTAAACAACAAATTCGTCGTACAAAGCTTATAATAATGTGGAGTGTTTTTTGGTCGTTTTTGAAACACATGTTCGGTATTACAGCGTTTCGGTGCCTGCTTGACAATTTGCTTTGCGTTGTCAACATATACCAACCTAACAAATATTTCCCTAGTCCCTTGGAAACTAAAAAACACCGCGGTGTGGGAAATTGATCTTTCCGTGCATCGAAAATAACAGGAAATCAGTAATCTTAGGCTATGAGTACAAAATAGTTATTTACAAACAAAGTGAGGGAAGAAGGTTTTCCTGCATGAGCTAATGCTAGAATAGTATTCTCGCAAATGGTTTGTACCAACGGAAGCAATCATTTTGTGTTAAAATCGAAATGTAATAGCATTATCTTTCATTTATAAAATTTTAACGTGCAATGAATTGACGCTTCCTCGAGTGAAGTACGGAGATATTTTTGTCAACATTATAATTAAAATTTGAGATGACTGAAGGAAGTATTTCCAGCAGTCCTCCTGAAAGACATACAGGTTGTGTCTCGATGATAGCATGTTAGACGAATAATGAGATCGAAAAAGCCGACTTAGCTGAAAACTTGTAACTTTATATAAATGGACATGGTCTACTTACTGAAAATATTTTCATGCCGGTTTCGCTTCCGGTTATACCGGAAGTAGATACCAACTTTGTTATTTTCCCAATATTTATTTTATTTTCGGTTTTCGCATACATAAAATTGTACGTCTTCTACTACCAGGTTTGGTGTGCCTATCTCTTACTATTATTAAGAAAAAAAATAATATGGGGTAATTTAAAAAAATGACTTTTTGGCCATTTTAATTTTCTTAACTACCGTTACTCCCGGACCTCCCCTTGAAATAAATTTTAAAAATGTCTAATACTGAAAACATAGTCCAATATCATGTCTAACCGTTGTACAAGTTTTGCTTATCTGCCTTTTATGTTTCATGAAATATTAATTTTTCTGTAGATTCAAATTTTCGTTGCTAAGGCCTGAAATTATTGTTTTTCCTTAATAATGGTGAGAGATCGGTATGCCAAGACGTAGAATTTTACGCGGAAACCAAAAATAAAGTAATAGTTGAGGCATTGTATTTGAAATAACAAAGTTGGTATCCACTTCCGGTACAACAGGAAGCCATGAAAATACTTTCAGTAAGTGACCATGTCCATTTGTATAAAGTTACAAGTTTTCAGTTGAATCGATTTTTTTGGTCTCATTATTCGTCTAACATGTAATCGTCTAGACCTAGACACACCCTATATACATACTTATTCCGAAAATTGTTTATTGGCTTATTTTTAAGAAATTTCCATAAACATATCATTGTGACCAAGTTGTTCATTGCCAAAACTTTGCTTATCTATTCAAGACAACATTGATATCTGTAAGTATACAAAATTAGTAGCATTGATAAAAGGTAATCGTCGAAATACAAAACCAAAAGAATCAAAAGTTTTAGCCGACCAAATCTGATAGAAGTTCTAGTTGTACCAAATGTAATTAACCGATGATAATAACGTTTAAAACAATTACAGAGATGAGTAGGGGTAACTCGCCCTTAGATTGTGTTAATTTAATTTTAAAACTTTTTTTATTCTTGTTGTTTTCCAAAAAAAAACTGCGCTCATGTATAAAAAAGTTTTTTCCGAACTTGATTTGTAAATAACTATTACTAACGCTTTTCTGTGAGGCGTTGTGTTTATTTGTGTTATGATACATACTTGAATTTATTTAAAAGTTTTATTGACCTGCGATATTATCTTACAACATATTTCAGACAACGTATTAATGAAATACGAAACAAGTTTAAATTTGTATTTTATAATTAAATTAGGTTCTAGACGAAATCGTAAAATTTTTCAACGAATAAATCTATTAATTAAAAATTAAAATATATTAAGTATTATTCTCTACTAAAAAAAAATTGTTGGTGTTTTTAAATTTTGTAAAACTTCTAAGCGTAATGAAGTTCTTAGTTTTGAGGTAATTGTATCTGGTTTGAAAGAAAGAATCCATTAGGTGAAAAAAAAAATTTAATTTACAGGACACTGAAGGAATTTCTTGAAAAATTAAATATTTTTTATTTTAGTAGATTTGTTTTATTTATTGCGCTTGTTTTCTCTTTACTAAGTATTTTTGCTAATTGTGCGTAATTTATTTTAGAATTACGCATTTTGAAATTTAAATAAGATTCGTCATAAATAAATCACTCAAAATATTAGTTAAATCTAATATTGGGATTAGTGAACAACATTATTTTTGGTTTATGTCAAAATATTGTACAATGGATTTATAGATTGTTACAAATTGGTTTATACTTTTTAAGCATCTGTCTTATTCACTTCTTTGTGGCTCGTTGGCACAAAATTCTTTGAATTATTTTTTATCTGTTAATAGCATTGAAGTGTCAAGTACTTATTAAAAAAACAAGAATCATAGTTTTATTTTGTTTAAAAATTCGCAATAAAAAATCCTTTATTACTCTTCCTTTAATTTTGGAAAGTAATAGCAGTTTGTTCTTAGGAAAATTGAACAGAAAACATTTTGAATTCGTTTTTACTATATTTACTATTTAAAAAAACAGTTTCTGTTCTTTTTATTCATCTTGGTTGAAATGGAACTAGTAGTAACTTTTTGTATTAGTAGTACTACCTTTGTCTTTTTGTATCCAGTGGTATTAAAACACTTCCCTGAAGTTTTAAACTTTTTCAAACATTCATTGCAATTTATTTTTTAAAAATCGATTTTATTTGACTAGAACTGTATTTTGTTAAAATAATCGCTTGTATTTCGGGGATATTGGTATAGTGCTATCGTGACAACGTGGTTGAAAATAAACATTAAAGTCTTAATTTATTCAAAAGTTTCTTTATAAAGTTTTATAAAATTTTTGTCAAGTCGCACCTTCACAGTTTCACGTCGTGTACACGTCAAAAAGTTATTTTAATTAATTAAATTAGGTAACGGGAGTAAGTAACAATTTGCTACTCTAGTAATTAAGTTGAGAAAGTTTCTGTAATATAACAATTTTGTTTTCATGCATGTATTGTATAATCAATATGTTTACCTTTCCTTGCGAAAGGAATCGTGCAGTGATTTGCTAATCACATGTGTACAGTTTAAGTTAGTACAAACTTGAAGCTTGAAACCGAACTTTAGTAAACAACTGGAAATCAATGGAGTAAGTGTATTCACGAAACTAATTTATGGATTTGCCACGAAACATACTAAACAGTACACCTGCACAGTACACAATTTCGTCTTTAATCGCACTTTAATACAAACAACTCGCTTTTTGATTATATTGTTCATAAACGAAGCTGTGTTATCTTATATTAAAGCAGCATTAGTTACAATGTCATTCAACGTTAAGTACATCTTAATGAAGTTGATTTTCTGTTGTGGCACATCACGTACAATTTTAGAAGTTTCGAATATGCAAAAATATTTGCATCTTTATTCATAATTAATATTCGCGATTCCTTGATATGTAAACCTTCTGTATTGAATTTTGTGATTGATTTAAAAAAACACGAGTAAATTAATTTGAGAGTAGAGATATTAAAGCCCTCCACAGTTAAAGAAAGTGTTACTATCAGCGCTTTAAAATATTTAATGTTTTTACTTTTTGCGGTCTTCATTAGGGCTAACGTGAAACCATCCCTACTTGTGCATGTTAAAAGGTAATGATTAAGACCACAAAAACGTTTTGGAAAATTTCATTTAGAAATATTTTACACTTAAGTTTTATGACAGTATTCAACGGGTTTTAAAGGAAATATTCGAACTAAAACTGTTGCTAAATAGCGTTTACAAAATAAATGACAATTCAAAACTGCCTGCCTGAATTGCTGAACTGTTTCACTTGTAAATTTTTAGTTATATTCGGAAATATGTATATATGTTTGAGTAATCTTTCAGATTTTTTCACTAAATGGTTTTTGCAATGATAAAATGTATTGTCGCAGACATAAATTCGCCTATATTCTGCACACACAGTGAATTATAGATCTATAGTCACATTCACGAAGCAAAATAGCTATCACGTTTTGCTCATATCGTTGCACGTGAATAGCCGTGTTTACACGAAGAATATGATCGCGAAACGAATCACTACGTCAACAAAAATAAAGTGTCGATGTCCTACAAATACAGATCAGCCAATAGCGAAGCAATCGTAAACAGTGCACGTCATTGCAGAATCACATAGGTTGGTGACTGTTACTATATTATAATTTTATTTTATTTTTATTTATTATTATTACACAGTACATTTTAATAAGCTATTCCTAAATGTGACATAGATTCCTTTGTTGTCAAGGGGAAACCATTTGAAATGCTTACTTTATCGAATGTGAAGTTTAGTAAAGACATTTTTATGCATGAATCGTGTGGTGGAGAATTGTTTACAATTAAAACAGGTTAATACTGTTCGAGTTACTCTGCCTTAATTTATTCATTTAGATTTTTCAAAGCTTTGTCTTGTAAAAATAAAACACAAATCTGCACATTAAAATTAATTTTTTTGTACAATCGAGCTTAAACATATTAAATTTTAGACACCCGCACTGACATTAACATGTAATCATAAAAACGAAATTAAAAAAGCAATTTTACTAAAGGGCAAACATAGATCTAATTCGTCTCGCTGTATTAACTTTATTTATTAGACTTCACATATTTAATAAATAACTACCCAGCTTTATGAATTGTTACATAACGAAAATGTTTTTAATATATTTTCTTTCTCTAAACTTAATTAAATTCTGAATGTTCATTTTTGCATTGAAATTCCAAGAGCAATAACACATAATAATAACAAATGTGTTTCAGTAGTTATTAATTTTGTTGAATATTTACTAGAATTTGAACATTCTTTTCGCTATACGTATGCTTTTGATGTTTGTTATTGTTGTCAAAAGCAACATTTTCTCTACTGCACACGAAATACTTATTTTCCTAACAAGTGTCGAAAGTAGCAAATATCGTGCTAGTGTTGATAGCTAAACGAGTGCGACACGTAGCGTAGCACGAGTGATTCTAAACACGAGCACAGATATTTGCACTTTCGTACGAGTCAGGAACATTATTTTTTAGAAACAAAAGAACACCTGTACTTCTGTACAAGTTATCTTGGCTTTACCGGCAACGTGTGTTACAAGCATTAAAGCTATCGCTTAGATAGCGCTTTGCACTTTAACACACACATGCCGTTACAGTTAACTGTTGGCATTTTTCTTAGTTTATACTATTCATACGTGTCAATGTTTACACGAGATGTCGCAAGACACACATTTTACTTATTATTTTTTAGATACCTACAATACAAAATTACGTTCTTCTAAACTTAAAAATTAGTAAGTGTTGAAATCTGGTCAGCAGCTCGGGGATCTTCCTGAGCAACTAGGAGCTCATAGACACAGAAACGAACCGTAGGATGGTAGAGATATAATTATAGAATGATTAGACTTTAATAACAACGACATATAAATATAGACACAAATAGATAAATAACAATATAAATTAATCAAGTAAACGTTTAATATAAGAATTTGTTATCAAGTAATATAGGCAAAACTGCCCGAATGTGCATTTGCCGAATTATTAACTACGCCACCGGAGAAAGGCGTGGACACCGTCTAAAAAAAATGTTACGATTGCAACTACCGATAACTAACCAAAAGCTACACACCGATTCCTGAGGCAATTAATGTCGTTAAATTGAATCAAATAGCAAGTACGTTTGCACCGTCACCTCAACAGCAAATCTAAAATTGTCCGATAGCGCAACACATGAAACGAACTTTGAAAGATCTTTCCAATTTTCAATTATTCAATAACAAAGCGCAATAATTATGTTGGTAAATTTACTGGGGCGTACAAGTACGTTAACGCTACAAATATACAGGAGGTAATATATGCGAACAGCATGCAAAACATGTTAGGTAGATGTCAATGACGATCAGGTGTAGATAGTCGACAGTTGCAGCATCCAGAATAGATGTACGATAGTTTCCTAGAGAAATGGATAAAAGAATACGGAACCAGTTGGTATGGATAGCTAGGCTTGTCTCAAATGATCATGTAAAAATCACTGCTTATCTTGCGTGAGGTTTTTGACAGCAAAAGTGTATAGCAATTGTTGTACAACGATCGAGCTCTAGGGAAGGTTTAGTTGGATCAGTACATCCACAGAAATAGCATCCGCATTCACGGCTTCGTTGCTTTATTTAATACTTCATTTCTATTCATATGCCCAACAGGTGGTGACGCTAACAAGATGACGAGTGCTTATCCCTCAATTGTAATGGGATATTTGCCTTCTGTTTTATCCGTCTAATATGAAATTAACACATTCTTATCTTTTAAATTATGGATTAGAAAAATCTACCAACATACTGGGCCAGCAGTTAAAGTCAGAGAGAAAGAACGACGTCCTTATCAAAATGTTAGTTTGATGAATTTTCTGGGTAGGAAACCCACAAATTATAAACTCCCTAGAAAACATCCGAAATTGAAGCAAGCACCAAAAAACACGGGCGCAACCACAATTACATAAACTGCAGGCATACAGTTGCCTGCAAATCGATTTTTAGGACTCCAAAATTACGTCACAGAATATTACCTGTACGACCTTTATCGTGAAGGTTCTGTTGCAGTTAGAGGATCTTTGGTGAGTGCATTGAAACGAGCAGCTACAGACCAAAGGAAAGGTATAATTGGAACTTTATGTGTGTGTTTCTGTTTCCAAAACATTTAATACTGTGGTAAACTGTGGCAAACTTCGTTTTCTAGTGAAAATTTGTACTTTAACAAACAATTAAATTAGTGTAAGAATCGACTGGATAACAATTTATAAACATTTCTAAGGATCGTAAAAAAAATGTATGAAGAAGCCCAGAAATGTATACTTCACAACGCGTGATGTATGCATGGAACTTTAAAATGCAAATAACTCCGAAATCGCACAGCGTAACATTATAAACATATAAACATTTTCTGTTTAGAAATTTTCAATCTTTCGTTTGAACCTAATATTTTAATTTTTCGGCTTCATCCGATTCTCTTTTCTCCTAAAATTTGCGCTAAAAACCGCATTGAAAACGTTAATTATCAAAGAGACCTTTGGTGACATTATCAATATGGGCAACGCGAAATTTTAGGAGGATTCTGAATTTACCGGCGTCGGAAGAACGTCGATCCTCACGTGCAAACGGTAAAATAAATTGAAGTGCTACGTAAACACATTTATTGCACAAGAGAACCGTTACTTTCAAGAATATGTTAAAGTGAAATAAAAAAAAAACTACACGTAACGTAAAACAATGATTGCTGCAAGTGTAACTTATTAAAAGTGAATTAAATAAATGCAGTGTACTTTAGGGAATTTTGACAAGGAACCCACGATAGCACTAAGGTCAGTGGTACAGTTATATCAACTTTAAAAAATTAATTACGTTTAACGCGCATTAAGAATTAGGTTAAAGTCATTCACGTTAGTAACTTTAGTTGGTACCAAACGCAAATAATTAGGGGTTAATTTTGATAAACACAAGGTAATTAATTTTAAAAGCTGTACGAATGTTGGATCATGTGCTCATGTATAAATTGCTTCAATGATTGCCGGAATTAAGTGTTAAATTTGTTTATTTGTTAATTTTTCCTTTTGATACACGTGAAGAAGACGAATGTCTAAGAGCAAACAAAACAAGTAGAAAATTGCGGTTATCATTTAATAATTTAAGAGAATTACGGATTGCAGATGCTGGCCATTCAGTATGTCTTATATCTTTTTATTGCTATTAAGTGCTTTAAATGTTCGGTGAATTCTGCGCTTCAGGTTGATAATTTTAGTACTTTTCTGGTATGCGTATCTCTGAATATTTAGGAGTTGGTACTTCCTTGATTTGATATAGGTACGTCTATTTTTTTTTGTTTTTTGTAAAAATGCATATATTTTTTTATTTTTAGTTCTTTCTCTAATCATACTTGGTGTGTACTATAACATTTTTATGATGGCGTTTTCATTTTGTTCAAACTTTTCTGTTCTACCGTAACTTATCAAAAATGTAGCGCTTGATGCATTCATTGTTACCTTGATTAATTCTATTAATTAGTTCTAGTCGGAGTCGAAATTTATAACTTTCTAGGACTTGAGTACATGCCCAAAATCAAATCGAGAAAGAGTGGGTTTGGAAATAAAATTATTGTCTTGCATTTACAAATGATTGACTTATACGGGGTTTGTAGGGGTTGCTATTACAATCGAGAAACACGTACAATTCGCATTCGAAATAAAAAGTACTTGAATTTTGAATCAGGTTGAATTTTTTTTAAGTTAGAAACACATTTGTCTGACGTGTTGTGTTGCAACAGGACGTAGTATGCATCAGGCGAGCGGTTTATTGTATCAGTGTTAATGGATAGCGTGCACAACTATGTGATGTTATGTGTTGTGTTATGATACCTCAAAATCCCGATCGTCCAGATTTTCGTCACACAACATATCATGTCAACACAGAGTGTCAGACAAGTTTACACGCGTCGTTGATGTGTTAATTAAACACAAGATTTAGTATTCTTGTGTAAACCTTGGAGGGATGCTATAAATTTAGAGGATACCCCACGAGCATATAATTTATAATACAAGGTATTTCTATCTAGTGTATCGAACGCCGCTTTAAAATCAATAAATGTGTTAATTTTTATAATGTTTAAGAAATTGAATATATTATCTACAGTAGAGTAGCCAGCTCTGAATCAAGCTTGGTATTCGCAGAGTATATTTTTATTATTTACCCACTCACTTATCCTTTTTAGCAATAACCCTGTAAATAGCTTAGCAATGGAATCAGAGAAGGCTGTTCCTCTATAGTTACTAACATCATTTTTGTCCCCTTTTTTAAATATCGGGAAAATAATAGAACTTCCAAAACTTGTAGGAACGTTTGCACTTTTAAAAATAAGTAATTTTTCTAAAAAATTTGTCGGACTATTTTTATAAAATGCATATGGTACTCTGTAGGGGTCAAGTGCTTTACCGTTTTTAGGCTTTTTAATAACATATTTTAGTTCATTAATGTGAAACGGGTAATCTAATTTAAAGTCTAAAATTAAAGGAGCTGCGTAGTTAATCTTAGGGTGTATTCAATAAATTATTAAAATGTTTGAACCACTCGCCTGCCTACCAGTAAAACCTGAACATCTAATTTTTCTAACTAATTACCAAAAACTTTTTACTGTCATACACAGCTTTAAAGTTTGCATATCTGTATAATACTTTTATTTTATTAAAACATATTTGTTTATATTCTTTATTAGTTAGCACGTACATATCTTTTACAATATTTATATTTGTTTTTCTAAATAAATTTAACAGGACTAAATAACTAATCCGTAATATTTTACAATTTTTATCAAACCAGACTTTATTAATTTAATTTTTATTTGACAAGGAGGTTTTTAACTTTTGGTTCCCCACATTAGCAGATTTTTTGATAAATGGAATTAATTAAATCTTGGGTATTATCAGTTTCCAAATTAATATTGTTCACTAATTTTTCTAATTTTGATTTATAATTTATATTATCTAGTGGGGTCCACATTAACTTTGGTAATAGGTATAGTAAATTTTCTTTTTTAGTATGAACATCAAAGTTTAAAGTCACTTTTTTCTTCATCAGAAACGAATTTTTTCTTTTAAACAACATATATCCATCTCTAACCATAACTCTTTCGTTCATGTCTACTTCAATTATCGTCTTCTTTATTTCAAGTAACTTTTTCCTGCTCTGTCGATTTTGTAATGTTAGGTCCCTATTTACCAGATACCTGTTCCTTTTAGTTTTCTCGCATTTTTCAACACTATTTGCACATCCGACTGTTTAACAAACTTAACTAATATAGATCTTCCTGCAGCAACGGAGTTTACTCTGTCGATGATTATCAGGTCTGCAAGTAAAAAACTGGTTTTTTATACATTTTCTTATAGATTTTGATGTCCTAAAACCGAAAAAAATATTTAAAAAATTCTATCACATCAGTTTTCTTTACAATTCTGATTTTTATATTTGTATTGTTTAAAATTCTAATTTAGTTAAAATTTTGTGTTTTAGTGAATGGGGGGGAAGATAAAGAATTTCTGGTGTTAGGAAGACGGTTGCACTATTATTGTGTCTAAATAGGTTAAGTTAGATGATTTATCATATTGGTTATAACCAAGAGTGAGTATTATATTACCAGTACGATTGAACATGTTCAGCGTGTTTTCAGAGGCAAACATTCAGTTAGACATGTTCAACAGGTTAAGTCATTTATCTTGGTGACCCTGTCTTGCCACACTCAGTTGACATCCAGCATTCAAACGCTACTGTGCTCTTGTTTTTATATATGTGTTATGGCTCATAGAGGTTGTGTAATTTCTCCGGACAGCTTTTGTTATATTTGTGTTGAATATACAGTGAAAAGTCAACAAAGAAATGTAAGTGATATTGTGAAGAATGTTTATTTTGCTTACTTCAATTAATACTCAGTGGGCTCCTTATAAGGTGTGCAGAAGATGTGAGGAAGATCTGCGCTTGTGGTTTAAGAGTCCTGTCTACCTTTCAATTCCCATGTAAAATTCCTATGTCACGGGCGACACTCTCAAGGCTACAGTTTTTGATAAAAATAATTTTGGATTTCACTATCATAAACATGGATTTGTTACTTAACTTATGTCTGAGCCTTTTTTTCTCTAAAATATTTTGATTTGTTATAATTTTGTTTTGAAAACAAGAATGTTTGTGCAGCTTTTGTCGTGAAATATTGAAATTCTTCCCAATTTATTAATTGATCTTGAATTAAAAAAAGCGTCCGTACTGAGTTGGAAAGAACATTTTATATAAGGGTGTTATTTTGTCGCTTCGAAAACATGTAATTTTTCCTACTACAGAACGTGAAACTAGTTTTTGAAACGTATCCGTGACCTTGTTTTAACATTCTTTCTATAAAAAAAATAGTATAGTTATTAGCGATTCGATATAACGACTTTAGCAAAAAAGGGTAGTGAGGACTCTTAAGGGTCAGAAAATTGCATTTCGTTTTGGCATTCCTATGATATGGCGTGAACAGAAAAGTCACACAACCGACTGCTATTCTTGTTCGGTGGACGTGAAATGATTTAATACGAAAAATAAGAAGAAAATATCTTGCCCTAACCTTGATTCAGCTATTCTTTTAGTGTCCCATAGCTCTGAAATACCAGTTCTTCACCCACCTCCTAACTTAGATAATATCCTGAGTGATGCAGAGGACTCAGAAACGTTTGCTCCCCAGACCGAATCTTGCTCAGATTTTTCAGTTGACGAGGGACCTCAACTTGTTCTCATGACCTATCCAGAGACTTGTGTCTTTCAAGAGATGCAACCGAATTGCTAGGTTCAAGCAGAAATGCATTATCTCCTCGGAATGTAGAACGTCCCATAGATACAAGCAGTAGATCTTATATACGGGTTTGTGTTTTCTTCAGTCACCGATAGATGGCGTTATGCGTTGACTTTCCAGTTTCGTCATTAATTGAATATCGCGAAATAATGTTACCACACGACGGAACAAAGCAATAATTTAAAAATAGTCTTTACATACTTTTTAGTTTAAATATTCAGTTTATTTGAATTAATCTTTAATTATAAATTGAGTGTTAGGTATGAAAATAACAGGAAACTAAAATATTATAATGTAACACGTATCGCCACCTATCGGGAAGTTCATATGCAAATATAGAATCATCTGGGCGTTATACATTCCGGGGGAGATGATGTATTTCTGGTTCAAGGCTAAAAAACGAAAATCTTTTATCATCTGGTATCTCATTTTCCTGTTACAGACATCGAGAGAGAGAATTTACTCAGTATTTGATTAAAGAGGGAAATCTGGTTTATTGTAATGATGTTCGTGGGCTCATGAAATGCTTTGAAATAGCTTATTCATTGATTTATTCAAAACTAACCTCAAAGCAGTCTTGCTGCATAATGGAAATGTATATGCATCTCTTCCGATGGGACACTCAGTTCATATGAAAGAAAACTACAATGACTTAGCTACGATTCTTGAGAAAATTAAATATCAAGAACATCAATGGATGGTTTGTGGAAATTTTAAAATACTAACAATGTTGTTGGGTCAACAGTCAGGTAGTACAAAATTCCCTTGTTTTCTATGTTTGTGGGATAGTAGAACTAAAGAGTTACACTGGACAAAAACTAACTGGCCACCACGACACGGTTTAACTCCTGGCGAGAAAAACGTTATCAATACCACTTGGGTTCAGCCAGAGAAGGTTTGACTGCCACCTCTTCATATTAAATTGGGACTAATTAAGCAGTTTGTAAAATCACTTCAAAAATATAGGGATTGTTTTAGACATATATGTTGTAAGTTCCCAAAATTGTCCGAAGCTAAGTTAAAAGAAGGAGTTGTCACTGGCGCCGACATAAGAAAACTTTTGTCTGATACCCTCTGTTCTGCATCAATGGGATAAATCAAAAAAGAAGCATTGGATTCTTTCAAAAATGTAGTGCAGAAGTTTTTGGGCAATACTAAAGATCC
The DNA here is from genome assembly GCA_030710515.1 of Abscondita cerata. Classification (NCBI taxonomy): domain Eukaryota; kingdom Metazoa; phylum Arthropoda; class Insecta; order Coleoptera; family Lampyridae; genus Abscondita; species Abscondita cerata. The sequence continues at coordinate 144,505 of JALBCR010001243.1, forward strand.
TGAATATAGAACTATTGTACAGCGCATGCTGACATCGTATAAAGCTCAAGGGTGCAAGATGAACTTAAAAGTTCACTCCTTACACTCCCATATTGAATATTTTTATCTACAATGTTGTTGGGTCAACAGTCAGGTAGTACAAAATTTCCTTGTTTTCTATGTTTGTGGGATAGTAGAACTAAAGAGTTACACTGGACAAAAACTAACTGGCCACCACGACGCGGTTTAACTCCTGGCGAGAAAAACGTTATCAATACCACTTTGGTTCAGCCAGAAAGGTTTTACTGCCACCTCTTCATATTAAATTGGGACTAATTAAGCAGTTTGTAAAATCACTTCAAAAATATGGGGATTGTTTTAGACATATATGTTGTAAGTTCCCAAAATTGTCCGAAGCTAAGTTAAAAGAAGGAGTTTTCACTGGCGCCGACATCAGAAAACTTTTGTCTGATACCCTCTGTTCTGCATCAATGGGATAAATCAAAAAAGAAGCAGAACACCAGAATGTACGTGATATCGAGAGACGTTACCAAGGAAGATAGGATTGTTAGCAGACTATTGTTGTATGCTTAACCGAGAAACCAAAGAAGGAAACCAAAAACGAGTTCGGAGAAGCATCAAAGAAAAGAAGAAAATGTTTCACAAGTAAAAAGAGTAAACATAAAGTTGTGTATAAATCTAAATAAGAAAAATAACGGTTGATAGGTTTTGATAAATATTATGCTGTGTGTTTGTTGTAATAAATTATTGTGTTCTTATTTTGCAAAAAACTATATGTGATGGAGAGTAACGTAAGTTATTTTTGAAATCAGCGTACTTTAAAACATATAATTCAGCAACAATATCTCATGCAGCTGAAAAAAAAATATTTTTTTTGCAGACCTGTGAATCGGTTTGTGTATAGTTAAAGATTTCACACATAATTCTGATACAAATGTTTCTAAATTATCTTCATCGTTTAAACCTTGCACTCCTGATATTACTACATTTTTAATTTTATCCTTTCTTTGCATAAACTCTAAATTCTTCTAATTGTTTTGTTATCCTCCTTTAAAGTAATTATTTATGCTTTGAATCTTACATTTTCGGTCGTTATTGATTCTAGTTTTTTTATACTATTTGTGTCGTTTTTATATCACTAACAACAGCAAATTTTTCATCTAAAATTTTGGTAAACTCCTTTAGTAATTCTCATCCATTTCAGAGCAATGTGTTTAATTCTGGCGAGTTTCGGCTTCTTTTTCGTGATACAAGGTTATCTGATTTTGGTGTACCAGTTTTAGTTGAGTTTTCTTTAATTGTTCTTTTATCATCGTTCATAGTACACAAAAATAAATGTAAGAAATTTATCGGTACATTCGGACAGATATAAAATTATCATAAAGTGTGCATGCAAGTTTCGACGTCACTCTGGGTTATGAATCACAAACTGTTATTGTGTTCCGCAGTTCTCATAATTATATTATTTCCTTAATTGTTACGTATCGGAACAAATTGAAAATTTAACAATTAAGTCGATAGTATTAAACGATGCACATTCATCAACAATTTTTACACCTGTTTAAACCACTTTTATAAACATTTAAAGTAAGAAAGATTTCTATTTGAAAACACAATCTACTCTTCTCATTTAAATATTGTTAGCGATGAAAATAAGCTACATACCAAAAAAACGTAACGCCACAAATATGGATATTTATGTATACAAACAAATTTAAAACGAATGTAACACGATGTCAAATGTAAAAGTTTCATCTAGATATTGTCACGTCAGAAACGAAAAGATAATGCGTTTTGAGAACCACTATTACCGAGAAAATAAGAAAAAATGTATATCTATGAAACGCGAACGATGAGGAGTTATATCGCACACTTTAAAAATTGAAGCGTAACTATAAAAAGAAAATTGTGAAAAACAGGACAATATACTTACATATTTCTGCGGTCGACAGTACAAGTACAACAAAATTAGAAAAAAAAACATTTTGATTGAAACGTAACTTATTTGTTAGCTATTCGGAGCTGAACGCATTTCCCCCACAATTTCTTTTAAAAAGATGGTATACCAATAATGAGATGTCATGGAGAACTGATCCTTCGGGATCACATAAACTTATCAGTTTAATAATTTCCCTTAGTTTGGTTTTAAATTGTTATTAGAAAAATCACGAAGGTTAGCTTCGTTAAGAATCATTTCGTAAAGATTTCCTAAGGGAACACTTTGTTTATATCTTAAAGACAGCTTAAACAACCAGTCACTCTCCATGCCCAAAGTGATTTATTAAGCGTTAAATGTTTGATTTAGCTGCTTGCCGTAAATTAATAGACGCATATTAATCTCAATTTCATTCAGCAGCTTCGATTTAATAACCATTTGCATTGTGCTCTTTCCAGATTGTTTAAGCGCTACTTCATTATGTAAACAACTTTAAAATAAATGACGAGCGAAACTGCACGTGCAAAACTAAAACTCGATGCGAAATTGAAACCTTCATTCAATATTATGCATTTTGCAATATGTTGCACACGAATTGAAATTGCGAACGAGGACATACTATAGAAATAAATTTATGAACCGCAAACGTAATTTTGGTTTTTCACGAAATTTTATTCAAAAAAAAAAGCGAAATGCCAGATGTTGCACATCTACAAAACGTAATCATAACTAACATAGTCACGAAATAAAGTGACTAAATTAATAAATGTGTTTAAATTAATTTCAACCTTATTTAATTTTAGAATTATTAATGATCTGTTAATATAATCGATTGTGGATTTGTTTGTTATAATAAGTCCAAATGAGATCAATTTATGAAATAATTGAATTTTTCGTAAATCGATTATTAAATTTATTAATTTCAGTCATCTCAACATACATTGTTACAATCAAGGTTGAATTAACCGAAAATGAAACTATTTTATTCTAAACTGTTTTTAGCTTCCCGGGTATAGACGGTTCGATGACGGTTGGTGAGAGCTTGTTTAGTTAGCTCTTTCTTGTGCGGGTTTAGTTCCGTATTATGGTGGTTTTTAATACCGTTACTTGACTCGCGGGTTGCCGGTATTTTGGCGCGATACAGTTTCTTCCTCTGAATCCAAAGGCGCCCTTACGTAGGATTCAGGAGCTTATGATTTCGGACGTCCTCTTCTCCGGATGAGTTTGGCGGGAGTAATTGTGATAAACCATGTACTGACATTATCGCTGATGTGTGGTATTTTTCAATTGGTTTTGTTAGGTCCTTCAGGTCTGCGGTTTTGTATGTGGTGGGTGGGCACTGTCATATAATTGCGTATAGGTGAGAATTTGGCGGTGGTGCATTTGCTGCTTTACTGACGTTGGGAGTGTTAACCCATACTAGGTTACCAGATTTGTACACTGTTAATTTTTTTGCGTTCTGCCTGTTCTTTGTATTTGTCTTGGTTTTTCTCTTTTATAACGTTTATGTAACGTATCGTTTAAGCAAGATGCAGGAGATACAGCATTATTTCTGGGATCAAGTTTTTGGAGAGGATAATTATAGCCCTCTGATTTCTAGTAACATCGTCGGTTGTTCTTAGTTCATTGCCGAAGGTAAGGTATGTGGTAGAGTAATGTGTTGCATGGCTGACCATTGAGGTTCCATAATCACTGCTTATGCGTCTAAGCATCCTATACCGTAGATATATTTTGTCGATGAGGGTGCGTACTTTTCTTTTTTATTTCCAACTGGTAGGGGATCAAATATGTATTTGAAACTTTGGGTGCAGGTGTTTGAAGTAAACCCACGGGCTTCAGGTTAATTGCTTTGTACCTCTGACATTCTACGCAACGTTTCACGTAGTCTAGGAAGTATTTCTTCATCTCCACCCAAAAATAGCGTGCTGCTATCCGGAGACATGTCTTCTCTCCTCCATAGTGTCCTGTTGTTGTAGCGTCATGATATTCTTGTAGGATGGTTTTCCTTTCTTGTTCCTGGGCGTCTTCGGAGTCTGCTTCGGGGGAATATTGATAGAGTACTCCTTGTGTCATTACGTATCCTTTGGAGGTCCACCTTGCGTGAGCCATGGGGATGGATCGAAGCAATCGATGATTTTTCGTATTTCCGGATCATTGAGCTATTCCTTGCGAATATTTTCAAAACTGCGTTTTGGAATGTCCAGACGGATGGTGCAGATGTCACATTGCGTGTCGACATGTGGACCACAGGATGATCGTGAGAGTATGTCTGCCACAACGTTACTTTTTCCTAGGGTATATACTATGTAGTAGAGTAGACCTGAAGTTGTCTTCAGACTCATTAGCCATTTGAGGAGTTGATGATCTGTGGCGAGGACAATCTTGGTGGTTTCCACGTATCCGCGAAATTTACCCGTGCTCCATATAAGGGCTAGAGCTTTCCTCTCTGCGATCGAGTAGTTTTGCTCTGCTAGTTTGAGCAGTTTACTAGTATATTCCACGGTCTCTTGTTTGTTTAATAGTGGAATCTGCTTGTTTTAATATGGGCGCATCCGTGAGCAGGGCTTTTAAATGCTGGAAGGCGGTTTCTCTTTCCGTCATTTATTCCCAGATAGCATTCTTTTTGACTACTTTGATAAGGGTTTGGAGATGGCTGCCAGGAACTTGTGTACCAGGAACACGTAACCTGCATCAATTAAAATTAATAACGTTTTGATTTGTCTTAATCTAAAAATTTGAATCCAAATGTAATTATTTAATGTTGAAATATTTAGTTAAATTAATTTTGATTGAATATGCGATCACGTATTTACTGATTTAAAATTTATTTATTTTGAACCATTTCTTTATTTATATATATATGTGATAAATGTATCTTTTAAATTTGTATGTTTCCGAAATATTTTCTCTATTTTTTACATTCTGGCCAAAGAAGTTAAATGTAATGGCGTCTCATTAATAACATCAATTTGGTATGAATATTGACGAAATCAAAGGAAAATCTATCCGTTTGTTTTGTATCTCATCTCGGTAAGTCTCATTTTTATAAAAAATTTGAGATTACTACCTCAGAAATGAACAAGTGAACATTACAACACTTAAAGATTTATTTACAAGTTCGTAAATTTTAAACAAAAACACTATCTCTAATTGAAGAAGTAAACACTAGGAAGCACACGAGACAATTGTCTTTAGATAAATGGGAAATAATTTGACGCAAGCACAACAGTTTTTTTTTCTGAATCGACGTTATGGACGTAACTAGTTCTCGGGGGTGAGATGCCCGTTTTACCGCTGCTCGAACTACGATAGTACTTCTTGCCTTTTGCTAAAATTGTTTCCTTATTTCAATGGCCCTTGCGGGTGCTTTGTTGGCGAAAGCTTGTTTAGTTAGCCCTCGTACGGGGTTAGTTCTCTATTAGGGTTGTTTTTAATACTGTTACTTGACTTATGAGTCATTTTACCTAGTGAAATTAATGATGATCAACTATCCTACTTACCTAAAAAAATAGGCTTCAGTAAAATGATTATTTAGCTATGTAATTAAGTAGGCTAGGAACTAACATCACTCTAGAGTATGCTATTGAGGTTCCCACATGTTCTGATTATCATGGTCTGAATCGGAAAATTGAAAAATTGTATCTGTTTGGATTTTAATTGTCAATTACACAATTTAATATTTATAAATTGCCGTTTCCTGTCTCTTCGAAATTTTCTATATCTAAATGTGCGGCACGAAGTTTACCGTATATAGTTAGGTAGTTCGTAGGATCGGGTATAAGAAAACTATGCAGTGTAGTGCATTGTACATTGAACACTTGTGGAGTGAACGGTGCGGTAATAAGTGTGTGAAAATAATCAGTTCTTGGTATCATGGCAACTTTAGGAATTTATCCAAGTTTGTGAAGAAAACTACCCTTTGGGTTTAAAATAACATTTACACAATAGCACATTTAAATTTAAATTTGATACTTCCCAACAAAAAAGGATCAATTTCAGATGAACTGCACTTTGAACAGAAGACTACTTTAGATTTACAAATTATAGCTAAAGAGTTCAATTTATAATTTTATGAATAGTGTTAAAGCAATTATAAATAGTAATTCTTTGATCCAAGATAACAATGAGACAATAATCACCCGTTGTAAACTTTGATAGGTTTAATGTCATATCTATGAAAGAAATGAAAATAATACTAAATGATTTGAAAAGTGTTGGTGGAGATGAGTATGGGATATCAAAGAACATCTTAGTAGATACATGTGCAGTAGTGGGACACAGATTGTTGGATATTGTAAACACATCTCTAATGAATGGTGAGTTTCCGGTGGCATGGAGGGCATCATTAGTAATTTCTGTCTAGAAAATAACGAATACAAACCTGTGTAAAAAGTTTAGACCAATAAACACTGTTCCACTTTATGAAAAGTTTTTGAAGCCGTTGTGAAACAGCAACTTCAATCTTTCTGTGAAAATAATAACATAATAACTATTAAAAAAATTGGAGGTAAAGGAACTGTTCTCAAATGGATTTGTACGTATCTAACAGATAGGGTACAAAGGACAAAATATAAAGATAAAATTTCTGATTACATAACAGTAGAACATAGTGTCCCGCAGGGTACAGTACTGGGTCCTTTGCTTTTCCTTATTTACATCAATGATATTGTTAAAGAATTAAATGAAAGTAAATCTATATTGTTTGCAGATGACACAATGATATATGTTACAGGTAGGAATATTCAAGAAATGGAACAAAAGTAAATGCTGATCTAAATAATGTCGATAAATGGTTATGCAATAATAAACTTTGTGTAAATACGTCAAAGTTAAAGTATTGTGTTTCTTAAAAAAAAATTAAATTAAATAAAGTAAATTTTGACAGTATTAAAATTAGTAATAACAATTAAAAACTGATACATGAAAACGAAGTAAAATACCTAGGTGTAATATTTGATGCAAGTTTAACATTTTATTCACATGTTAATTATGTAATGAACAAATTTTCTAAAAAAATAGATTTTTTATCTAGAATTGGAAACATTTCACTATCAATACAAGATTATTATTGTATAACAGCGTAGCTGCGCTTCATTTAATATTTTGTTCCACAGTATTATTCAATTTGCTAAATTATAAAATAGATCAATTACAAACAATATAAAATAGAGCCATGAGAACTATATTACAATGTAACAGATACACACCAATTCAAACTATGTTGAATGTACTTAATTTCATGTCCGTAAAACAAAAAGTAATGTTTGATGTCTGTATATTTATTTTTAAAATTAAACAGAAATGTTTTCCCAATTATGTTTGTGAAAGGGTTTCATATTTTAAAGATCTACATAAATATAACACAAGAAATTGTGGTGACTTTGTTCTCAAAGAGTGTTATTCTAGTCAATTGAACAATTCAATATTGAATAAAGGTCTAAGTATATTTAATAACCTACCGCCAGAGATTAAAATATGTGATAATATTAATAAATTTAAAACTTGTGTTTGAATTGTGATATTTTGAAGTTCTTGTTTTTTGTGTATTTAATGTTATTGGATTATACAGGGTTATTCACGTTGTACGACACGAAAGATTATGGCTATATCCTTTAATTTTGAGATTAGTTTTTGTGGAATAGATAGGGACCATTAGAGGTACATTTTAAAATTATATTCATGATATACAGGGTGTTGGAAAAACATAAAACATATCAAAGTTTCGAATTCCACGATTAAAATAAAAGTGAGTTTTATAAAGGTTTACCACATCTAAACCTAAGTCTAATAAAATTGGAAACTGATTAATCAAAAATTCCAAAAATAATCTTCCGTTTAAATGCTCATCAAAAAATAGGGACCAATTAAATAATGACCCATAATTCCGCCTCAAACATTCACTGATCATCTGTGTTGATTATCAAGTATGCGAAATTGATGCGGGTTAAAATCAGAATAATAATGGTAGTTATGCCTATTAACGGATCCATTATTGTGAATCGTGCACTCGTCACTAAACAGAACAAGATTAAAAAGTTTTCATTTTCTGCCACTTTATCCAACACCCACATACAAAATGCAACTCGATTCCCGACATCATTTTCCGAAAGTTGTTGGTGAAGCTGGATTTTATAATCATGATAATGATAGTTTTTAAGAATCTTCGAGACACTCGCTTGACTGATGTTTGTATTTTGTGCAATTTGATTTTGTCCAATATGGGGATTTTCGATTACAGACGCAATAACTGTATGTTCAATTTCTTCGTTTTGTGTCACAGGTTTTCTTTTGGTGGGTTTTTGTACTGGACATTCCCAGTTTCTTTGAATTGAGCCAATAGTTTTCAAAAACGGATTTGTTTGGATGATTCCTGTTAGGAAATCTCTCAGCGTAAATTCGTGATGCCGATAAACAGTTTTGCAGGCATTCTCCAAGGATAAAAATCATGTCAATTCGTTCTTCTTTGTTATAGATTGTCATTTTTAATCAAAATCAAGAACAGAAGTCACAAACTACCACCACAGACTGAATGACAGAAACCAATTGTTATGAAAAAAATTGTCATAGCCGACTATATCATAGATAGACTATGTCATATACTCACTGCTAATAAAATAGTTTTGAATTAAACCTGTTGTTTGTTGCTTCGAAAATATGCATTTTCCATGAGAACGTGAACAGTTAGGTATAGGGAAGTGTAATAGTAACCGATAGAGAATTAAATTCTGCAACTGCTGATGACTTAAAATACAGGGAGTTCTATTTGAAATAAACAAGTTATTATTATTTAAAACTTGTAATTATTTAGTCACATTTTTTGAACACCCTGTATACGTTATTAAATTTTTTACAAGTACGACACAAAACCTACTCAGTTAGTAGAACTCGGGTCAAATTTAGTCTCAAAATCAGGTATAAAAATCGAAAATTCAAACGTGTCAAGTTGGTACTACATTTTCACAAAATACGAAATATTTAAAAAACCTTCAGGTTTAGATGAGGTAAACCTTTATAAAACTTACTTTTATTTTAATCGTGGAATCCGAAAATGTAAAAATATATGGGGTGTTCCATTTAAAAAAACACAACTTTGATATGTTTTTGTTTTTAAACACCCTGTATATCATGAATATAATTTTAAAATGTACCTCCAATGATCCCTATCTATTCCACAAAAAAAACTAATCTCAAAAATCAAAGGATATAGCCATAATCTTTCGTGTCGTACAACGTGAATAACCCTGTATATGTAGCTAAAAAGCTTAAGAAATATTACATTATTTCAACAGTATCCTATATTTTAAAATTTAGTTCTTGAATAAACTTGGTATCTATAATTACTATTTGAATACTATAGACTCAAATTAGTTGCTTCGTTTATAATGCGAAAAATGCAGAAAAAAGAAATCCTGAAATTCCATCAATATGAAATTTGGTATATGGCCATAATCGACTACTCTAAGTTTAACTACAATATTTTAAAATGGCGACACTTCCGAAAATTAACACCATCTTTGTTTTTTAATTGAATGGTTCTATTTTGACACCATTTCTAAATTCTGCATTAAATTTTATGATCAGCACCATGATATTGTCAAGACATGTGTAATAGTTTTCGGCATATGTAACATTTAATCTAAACATTGGAGTTGACAATGTCAAATACTTCATTCTTTAAATGGCAGCCTGACTACAGAAATGGTTGAAGAATAAAAATTTTGAGGCTAGTTTAATAAATAGTATGCATTGCTATATCAGTTTTTTTAAGTTTTTAAGTTTTTTGATGAAACTACACTGTTGTTCCAATTTTTTTTAAAAATCGCATTGCCGTAACAATAACAACCTATGGTTACTAATTTTATATTTTTGTGTACTAAATAATTACAGAGATGGGGTAATTACAATATCTTCAATAATAACGTATTTTTCATAAGTTTTGACACTAAATGAATTGGTTTGACATTTGTCTTTTCTTCAGTCCCTTTTGTAATTTTTCTCGAAAAATGTACGAAGATGAATAAGAAATTTAAAAAAGGACGAACCTCGAATCAAAATCTACAGAAGAACTTCTCCAGAACAGGGCGAAAACTAAATTTCCTTTGTTAGCGTGATTGTACCATCCTCGGACTATGTCGCCAATTTCAGTGTCGTTCAAAATGTTGCAGTGAGTAGAGCGTGATGTACGCTTAAAAGTATGATCGCAGTACAAATTTCATTCAGCATAGTTTCAAACTCAATGTATGGGGATGCTTCTTAAAACGTGCTTGAATCTCTTCACCAAGATTTAAACGAATAAAACTCCCCAAAGTGGCATTCGTGACCTCTTAAGAATAGTCAGCAAGATTTCTGAATCTTATAAAAAAGAAGGGTTTTTGGCCTGAAAAATTTTCGTCTGGAAGGGGTAAAATGACATCATTAGAATGGATTGACCCTCCTAATCTCCTGATGGCAATTTCATTGAAAATGCATCAGTCAAGAGCGCCAGTTTACAATTGGTAGCAGCATTCAAACTTATTTGATAAATGCCATGTTCTCTTTCCATTGATACGTTAAAAACTGGCCGAAAGTATGTCAACAATGGTGGCGTTTTAATTTATCGAATTTTCAACGAATTTTTTAAAAATTAAGAATGATACATGTTTTCAAAAATCACGGTCATTGAACAGACTATAATCATTACGTAGTTTGTACGACAAATAAAATAAAGGGAGAATTCTTTAAACATTTTAAAGAAATTAATGATACGATAGACATTTAAAAATACCCTTCCTTTTGTTTTAATTTATTTTGTGTAATTAATTAATTTATTATGAACGAACTTAAATATTACTTCTTCAAAATAGAATTTTCTCTCTTGTTTGCATGAAATGATTAATTTCAGTTTTTTCTTTACAAATTAAACGAGGAACGCAGAAAATTTTTAATGAAAAGTTAAAAGTTCGTTTATATGAATATATTTTGATCGTGTAAATAATTTTTATTGCTAATTATAGATATATGGTTTCATAATACCTAATTATTCTTGTAATTGCGTTCGTCTTTGATCTCAAAATTAATTATTTTTATTTCGTTTCTTCATTTTTCCGAGTTTCCTTGTTATCTGCCTCTTCTTCTAAATATGTTACTGTTTTTTCTGCTTAGTTTTTGTAAATAATATGCATTTTTTTTTGTTTTCAGGCGAAATTGGAAACAAAAGCTTTGAAAGCTAAACGTCCGGGCTTTACAGATGATCGCTACAACGAAACTTCTTATTATATCGAAAATGGTGAGTAGTTCACTATATACGAACTTCAATAAATTGTGATCCTCTTTGAATTCGTGACTATGTTTTTGATATTTTTCGATATAATTTATTTAAAAAATGAAAAACGATCTCGCGAAACATTTTAATTTCATTATCCGCTCTGCAAGTTTAGAAAAGTTTCACTCGAAAGAATTGCGTTCCTTTATTAAATTTGTATTTACCGAGAAGAACAGTATAATGCGCAATTAATTAAAATTTTCGAATTAGGTATGATTCTTCAAGTTTTAAACAAAATATTGATTTTTATGAATACCGTTTAATTATAATTGTTTATCACTGATTTTTCGGTTCTTTATGTTACACACGGTATGTATTTTATGTACGTCTATCGATTTTTACATGATTTGACAATATCCCGAATTTTATTGCTATGTGTAATGAAATCTAACGAAATGATTATGTAAATTGTGACCTATTTGGGGTTTCACCTCTGAAATAATTTCTTATACGCGTTTTAATCTTTATTTTTAGCTCTGAGAAAAGTTTATCCATATTACTTCACGTTCACAACCTTCACAAAAGGGAGATGGGTTGGAGAACGTATATTGGACGTATTCGCAAGAGAATTCAGAGCACATCCTGCTGAGGAATACGAAAGATGTATACGAGCAGGAACCTTAACGGTAAACTATGAAAAGGTCCCAACTGATTACAAGCTCAAGCATAACGATCTTCTTGCTAATGTCGTCCACAGGTAGAAACCAAACTTTATATTTATTCAAATTCATTAGCTAAAATTGTTTTATTACTCAAAATTGTACCTCTTTGATGGCACCAGTTTATTACGCTCTCGTAAAATGTTAATTTAAGAAAAAAAAGTCTCAGTTGCGTTAGACGGAAAAATAATTTACTTCGCCGCGTTATTAAATAAAAATTTAAATATTGCGTTATTTATCCCCAATAAGGTTGCACGAAGTTGATGGGAAGTAACCACCGGGGAAATGTAGCTCTGGATGAAACAGAAGGAACAAAATCAGTGTATCATTTATATAGCTACAAAAATGTTCACTGTTGGGATTTACACTTTTGTGTTGCAGTTCTATTCTTATCCCAACTCTTTTATGCTCTTAACATTTAAAGTAGACGCACTTAATATTAACGATGGTTTGCAGTTTTTTTAGCTAATAAATTTTGTGAACTAATAATGACAAAATATTTTGTATTGTACCTATATGTATGTTTTCATGTTGCAAAAATGCTTTGTAAGTCTAGTTCATCTTTCTTCAGTATGCAACGTTCTTCAACAAACTGATGAATAGAGTTTCAAATGCATTTTGAATATGTGTGTTATTCTACTGTATTGCGTATACAGCTAAAAAAAAAAGCATTATGACAACACAATGTTACAGACATGAAGTGCCAGTTACTTGCCACCCGATCACCATTGTGCACTTGGACGAGGACGTTGTGGTGGTCAACAAACCTGCCTCTATCCCCGTAAGTGGCCATAAGACTGCCATTATTTTCCGTACACAAAATAGGTGATAATGCGCCTGATTATACGCTTAGCATCGCTGATAACAATTGCACTAGCTTGTAGACTAAAAAAATCTAACCCGAACCTTATTCTAAGTTTTGAAAAAATTTCACGCATCCAGTATTGTTAGAATTGCTCGTTTAATTAAAATAACAAGTATTCGACCCCTCCCCCAAATATAACTTTTTTCTACGCTCTGAAGACAGAGTGATTTATACTCTAAAATACTAAGACACAAGTTTACACGGTTGTTGGTACAATACCTACAATTTTACGTTACTTATTAAGAGCATTAAAGTTAAGCTGGCAACGATATCTTTAATAGTCGTAATAAACCAAGCGTTTGTTGCAGAATACAACGTTTACAACCCTTATCCATGTTTGTTTAGGTAACTAAACTTTATTAAGTGACAGTCACTTTTGCACTAGCAAACGCACTATAAAAAATTTGCTTTATTAATCGAAAAAGAAAACGACAATGTACATAAATATAGTAAGCTTGTATGTAGTTTTCGAAAAAAAATGAATTTATGAGTGGGCTAATTAGCTTTATCAGTGACGTATTAACACGTTTTTTTCTGGTAGATAAGTAGTTACGTTCAAGAAAGTGGTAATTAACACAAACTTTTGCAGTTAGTGACCTGTATGTGTAAACATTTTAGATTCATGTGCAAAAGTGCATATTACGTTGGAACACATGAAAAGTTTATTAGTTTTGTTGGTTTATTACAGACACGAAACCCCTGTACTAGCAAATCCAATCAAGCTCATTCACGTTGATGAGGATTTAATTGTTTTGGACAAACCGTGTTCTCTTCCGGTGAGTACGCTGTGAATACGGTCCGACACATTTTTAGTGTAAATCAAAAGTGTTGTATTTGTTTTAATGATACTTGAATTTTATCAGTATCAGGTGAGTGTTTTACTAATCTTCAACAATGTGTACAAATCAATTATTGCACATGGTTATCGTAATTTGGAAGAACATCCAAATGTTTTAACAACTACATACACTCCCATAGTGTGTCTTTGAGCATACCAATACGTTTTCAAATGCTGGATGCATTGAAATCTTAATTAACGATTACTAATGTTATAAATCTGAAATAAAGCTTGGTAGTATAGTTTTGATAACACGTGCTTTACTAATGATAAACATTAACTTAGGGTGCATTATAGAAATTCATAATTTAATACTCCGACTAAGAAAAAATTGAAACTTTTAAGGAAGTTATCGAACAACCAATAGAATCTAAAATAAATTATAAAATAAACTGTTTTGCTCTAAATAAAATCACTCTTTGAAAAAAACCAACATACACAAGGTGTCCATCTATAAATTAACACATTTTAACAACTTATAACTAGAGAACGGAAAAAGATATCGATAGGCGGTTTTCAGTAAACTTCATAAATATACTTCAAGTTTTTATTGACATTGTTGCCACATCTAATTTTTTATGGAAATTGACGAAAAAAATTAAGTTTTTGATCCAAAATTGTGAGCTTAGTTTAAGTAGGACATACTATAATTCTTAACATCATTGGAAAGGCCTTTTCTTGTTCTTTCCAAAAATCTATTTATTGTTGGCATTAACCCACGTTTTTAGGGAATAATTTACTTTTCATGAAACCATGTCAAGAACTTCCAAATCTAACACTTATAACTAGAGAATGAGACAAGGTATTGAAAGCCGGTTTTACTGAATGTCTTAAAAATGTTTCAATTTTTATCTAACGTGGTTGCCAAGTCTCAGATGTCTAAAAGTTTCTTTAAAAAAATTACTTTTGTCGAATAAAACTACTAGTATGTCTAATAATTATCTACAAATCTTTATTCATAAATTATCATTTAAAGGAATATCTTAAGCATTTTCAGTACATATTTTCTACTTAATGTTCCTATTTTTGTAAATTGACTTACCAAGCTAAAGCTTGTTTTAGACAGTAACATTTTTCTAAAAAGATTTGGTAAAAAAATTGTTCACAATAAAAATTTGATCTAGAGCTCACACATACTATTTTAGACGACAACATTTATTTTTACAAAATTGTGTTACAAACTTGCGCATTGAGTCATTTTTATATGTTGGTATTTAAATATCACCAAATAAATTTGGTTACTTTTTACTTTGGTCAATGCATAGATTGGTCAATGTTTTGGTGAAATAATTCGAATCTTTAAACTAAAAGACGAAATGGTGAACCAAAATAAAATACTATTATTGTTGGCAGCTGCATCCAGCATAGTATTGTGGATGAAACAAATTGACTCACGACGAAAAAGGCGCAAAACACGTAAGGTGTGGTCAGAAAAATGGTTATTAGAAGGTCGAGGAACTTTGGCTATGATCAAAGACGAATTACGATTAGATGACTCAGAATCATATCGTCAATTTCTTCGAATGTGTGAAGAAAATTTCGATGAATTGTTATCTTATGTTAAAAATGATATTACAAAACACGATACAAATATGAGACAATGCATTTCTACAGAAACCAGGTATGATCTATTAACTGTACAAACATCTGAAAACAATTAAGTCTTCAATTTCTAGATTATCATTAACGCTTCGATTTGTGGCTACTGCTGAAACATATCGTTCGTTGATGTTTTCAACAAGAATTCACGAAAGTACAATCAGCTTAATTATACCAGAAGTCTGTTCTGCTATTTGTGCAAATTTGAAAGAAGAGTTTTTAAAGGTAATGAGTGTGGAAATAATATAAATGATAATATAAATATATTATTTAGATGCCAACAACAGTAGAAGATTGGAAAGCTGTGGCACTAGGTTTTGAATCTCTCTGGAATTTTCCATACTGTATTGGTGCAATAGATGGGAAGCACATCAACTTTTGTGCTCCTCGTAGTGCAGGATCCTTTTATTACAATTATAAAGGGAACCACAGCATTGTGCTTCTTGCTGTTGCCGATGCATTTTACAAACTTTTGTATGTGGATATTGGTGTCAATGGAAGAGTTAGTGATGGAGGTGTATAGCGAGAATCTTCTTTAAAAAAAGCAATTGACCAAAATATATTAAATTTTCCTCCGAATAAATGTTTACCCGGTCAGAACACTCCAGTCTCCTATACTTTCGTGGCGGATGATGCATTCCCATTAACCACAAGAATAATGAAACCATTTCCAAAAAGAGGACTAACCCAAGAACAGAGGATATTTAATTACAGGTTGTCAAGAGCAAGACGAGTTGTAGAAAACAGTTTTGGCATACTCGCAAATAGATTTAGAATCTTACTAAATACAATTCATCTCAGTCCTGAAAAGTAGAACTTGTGACACTAACATGTTGCATTTTACACAATTATTTAAAAGAAAAATCAAAAATATGTACAAGTAACATCAGATAATCTCCAATTATTCAACATTAATCAGTTTCAAGGAGGAAACAGACCAGCAAATGAGGCCTTATATGCAAGGAATGCATTTACACAATATTTCGTTAATGAGGGATCTGTAGCCTGGCAAAATAATTTATAATGAAAAATTATATTTTTATTAAGAAACCACACCTAAATATATACATTTTACTTTAATTATTTTATTTATTCTGCCTCTGTCATTTCAGTTTCAAAAATTAAATTTTCTATATTGTGTTTTAACACAAGCATTGTTTTTTTATTTTGAATTGCTGCAATTCTAGTTGCAAGGTATTTGCTGTAAATAATGTTTTCATCATCTATAGGATCACATGCAGTATTGACAGCAGAAGAAATGTGTTCCAGAGCTAAAGATGCTTTTTCGTAAAGGTTTGACTCAGAGCCCTTCCTTGGTCGTTTTCTTTTTACTTTAGTCAAGCTCGAGCACATATTCATACTACTTTGAGTGTTTATATTTTCAATCGGAGAAGTCACCATGCCATTTTCGTCGATTTCATATTCTCCTTCTTCTAGTGAAAAATGTATACTCGATTCTGGTGATGGAGTAGGTTGCACTTCTACTTCCGGAGCACAATATGATGATGTTGATTTTCTAATTTGCAAATGTTCGTTTAAAAATAGCATCTTATTGTAATACCAAAGTGATGGTTTAGCAATCTAAAAGAAATCAAATGCATTTAACATTTTTTAAATTTAATATATGTACCTCATCTTCTCCTGCACCACTGCGACTACTTTCAATGTACTTCCTCCGTTCTGCACAATATGTATTCCGTATGCCTTATTTCATTTAAATTAGCGCAGATGCTTTGTAAAGCAGCACTTCTCTGATGTTTATTGTGATAATTTGGATGCTTCACGGCATATAAACATTTATGTTTTTGATATTCTTCTATCAATAAAGAAACTTGTTGGTTTGTCCAAGACATTATGCTAACTGCTAAATTTAGGTTAGGATTAATACCACAAAATCATAAATAAGAGGGGGTAAACTTCTAGGTGGAATACGCATGCTCGAAGCACAAAATTTTATTAAAAATAGGACAAGGTCTATTTTGAACATATTTCTGTTAACAGATCTAGTACGGTGTGTTTTATACGATCAGATTTCTGTTGTGAACAATTTTTTACCAAATCTTGTAAGAGAAATGTTACCGTCTAAAACAAGCTTAAGAGTGACTTAATAAATGATATTAATTTATCAAGGGTGCTTTGTAACGCAAATCGAGTTGACAGAAGTGTCAGATTAGTAATAGTTAGTGCAAGAAGTTCTTGACATGGTTTCATGAAAAAGTAAATTATTCTCTAAAACGTGGGTTAATGCCAACAATGTATACATTTTTGGAACGGAAATGGCATTTCCAATGATGTTAAGAATTATAGGGTGTCCTATTCAAATTAAGCTCACAATTTTGGTTCAAAAAACTTAATTTTTTTTCGTCAATTTACATAAAAAAATTACATGTGCAACAATATCAACCGAGATTTGAAGTATATTTATGAAGTTTAGTGAAAACTGCCTATCGATATCTTTTTCCGTTCTCGGTGTTATCATATATATTAAAATCTGTCAAGGTGGCGCCGCCTTGGTGAGTGTCCGTCCGTCCGCACGATTCTCGACTCGAGTTTGTTTCGTTTCATTACTGTTACGCACAGCTTCAACTCAAATGCTTATCGCATTGTCAATTTACTGTAACCCTTCCTACTGTATGCGTGCGTAGCATGTTGGCTCATGGACACCTTGTATTGTGATTACTGAGAGAGCAGGATTGATTGGATGCTTTGGAAATACGTACGTATAAAAATTAGGTTGTTTTAAATGAACCACTGTATATATTTTTTTCTAATTTATATCATAAAAATAATATCTATAACGTTTTTGAGATAAATGTTGCATGATTAGCAGACCCGCCGGAAGAATAGAATAACTTCAAAATAAGTAAGAACAGTAATTTTGCCTTACACCACATTTCTACAAGCTTTTAACAACTTTTTTCAATATTCAATGTTGTCAAGATGCATGTTAAAAATTGGAACCACTTTTGGTGAAAGTATTGTTTAATGTATAGCGTAAGTCAGCTTTAAATAATTAGCTTGAAATACAGGGTGAATTTACCACCAACGGACGGAAACAGTAAAAGTGTTATAAGCCTCTCTACCATTAATTTAATGAAAATTGCAAATTGCACAAACACTTAGACATATGACTTCCTTATACCATTCGAACGAGGACTTCTTTGTTAATGTTATAAATTAGTAAAATACACGGTTTTTCATTTAAAATAAGGTTTATATTACATATTGAATAATCTCATAATTAAGCTGTAAATTTTGAACACTCTGTAAAGAGATGTTTAATATTCAACCACGGAATACATTCAGTAATATCCAACTATTTAGACGTAAGAGTAAATTTGTTATGATTTGTTGGATTAGAAGATAATGACTTTCTTCCAATACTTCATATTTTAAGAAAAGTGGACGTAATCAAAAAACGCAATAATATACATGGTGTCCTATATGAAAAACTTTGAGGCGCCACACTTTTTGGGACATACTGTATATTTGAAAATAATTTTAAAGTGTAATATTTATCAAGGTGTATGCTACTAAAATAACAAAACTCATACTGTTTGCCTATAAATCTACGCCTCGTTGATGATGATTTGCCCTGTATATAATATACCACATTTCGCCAGTGAAACATCGTCGAGAAGTTTGGGCGGCTTAGTTGCAATTAAATTGTAATTTAAAAATAAATTAAATGTCAGTAAATCGTTCAAAACTAATTTAAAAATTTCTTGAGAATCAGTGATACGAGGCGTGTTTCTAAAGTAAGTACCGTTTTGCAATAAAAAAATAACAAATAAATATTTTTTATCAAAATTTTTTTTATTTGAAAGACTATACTTTACTCTACTTTTCTACATAATTTCCACTAACATTAAGGCACTTATCGTATCGTGGGACCAGCTTTTGTATTCCATCGTCAAAGAAGGACGCCGCCTGCGTATGGACACAATTTCATAAAGAACACTTCTTCAGACAGCACGAAACTGTTCAGACAAGGACGAAATCGTGAATCGTTTATTCTCTTTCACTTTAGACTCCACTTTTTGAATGAAGTCATCGGTAATTACTGAAGGTCGCCCACTTCGTTCTTCATCATGAATGTTTGTGCGGCCATCTTTAAATGCCCTAACCCATTTCCACACCATTCCATCACTCATAATGCTTTTACCATAAACATCACTGATTTGGCGATGAATGTCAGCTGATTTAAAGCCTTTAGCACTGAGAAAACGTATTACAGCACGCACTTCACAGTCGGCGGGATTCTCAATAGTCGGCGGCATTTTACAATCACGCAAACAGATGTAGACTTGAACGGAAGATTCCGTAATGGCGTCCGTGGCTTCCCAACAGATGTAGCTACACGACGCGCATGCGCTAAACCGAGACCACAGCGCTGCGGCGGCGAAAATTGAAAACGGTACTTACTTTAAAAACACGCCTCGTACATCCACTAGGCTACAAAATAAACTAATAAGTTTTAAGCGATTAGTATCTCAGAAACGAAAGTAAGTACGAATAGGGAAATGTAAAAAGAAAAATATTAATTTTTTTTTATAAAAAAAAAAAAAAAAAAAAAAGTTTTGGGTGTTATTTTTTTATGTTAAAAATTTTTCAAAAACCCCCCCCCCAAAAAAAAAAAAAAAATATTGTTGTTTTTTAAAAACAACAACAAAAGAAAAAAAAAAAAAAAACCCAACCAAAAAAAACCCCAAAAAAAAAAAAAAACCCCAAACAAATTAATTTAGTAAGAAAAAAGAAAAACAACTTAAATCCACCCTAATAAAAAAAGAATAACACCCCCCCACAAAAAACAACCAAAAAAAAACAACCCCAAAAAAAAAATTATTCTAAAAAAACCAACCAAACAAAAAAAACATTAAAAAAAAAACAAAAAAAAAACCTAATTAAATAAAAAAACAAAAATAAAAAAAAAAAAAAAAAAAACAAAACAACCCACACCACACAAAAAAAAAACTATTAAAAAAATAAATTAAACCCAAACAAAATTTTAGAGAAGAAAGTTTGAACATGGTACTTTTATCCCTCCCCCCAACTTAAAAAGAAAAAGAAAAACCAAACATTCTTTTCCCAATCCAAAAAAAAAAACAAAAAAAACAACCCCCCCCCCAACCAAACCAAAAAAAAAACGGTCCCGGCCCTACCCCCCCCCCCCCCACGGACCAAAAACCACCATTCCTTGGAATAAAAATTTTGGAAATTTTTTTTTTTGAATTTTTTTTTTATGTAAAAAAAACAGGAAAAAAAAAAGAAGGAAAGAAAAAAATTGAACGAAGGAAAAAAGAAAAAAAAAAAAAAAAAGGAAAAATCCAAAAAAAAAAAAAAAACAGCAATCCTTTGTTAGTAACCCCCCTCCAACAAAAAAAAACCTTTTAACAAAAAACCCCAACAAACAAAAAACAAAAAAACTTCCCAACAACCAAGAAAAAACAAGAGGTAAAAAAAATTTCCTTGAGGCGGCCGTTTTTTTTTCCCCAAACACATCCCCCCTTTGTCCTCCCCCTTTTTTGTGTGGTTATTCCTTCTTCCCCCCAAAAATTTTTTTAAAAGAAAAAAAAAATTAAAATTATTTTCCCTGAAAGAGAAAATTTATTTTTATAAAAAAAAGAAGGGGTTAATTTTTTTCTTATAAATAAAAAAAACAAACCTATTGGCACTTCCTACTAACTATCAATAATTCCTGTAGGTCTTATGGATTGACATTGTTTAATGAAAGCAGTGTACTACTCCACCAACGTAATAGTAACCTCGGAAAATATGTGAAATAAGTGTTAATAATAAGACTTAACCTCTTTTCAAAGTACATCTGGTCCATAACCTATCTATGCCTTTAGACCGGTTGAACAACTTAAATTTTTATAGGATTTTTTCTTTGTTCTTTTTATGGAAGTTCGAGATGATCCTCAAAGACTGGAATGATTTTGACTGGATGAAGGAGGATAAATTGATCCAAATCAAAACGATATTCTTGAATAAACCATTACAGCAGATCACATTCTGTGTTTGTAACTAATCTTCTTCAATAATTTACTTGTTTGCTATCACTCATCTTGTATATTAAACTCACAAACTTTTCTGCTAAGTTGGAAGTTACATTAGGTACTTCACCAGTCTGTATTAGCAAGCAGTAACCAGTTCTTGTCGCAATGTCTCTTGTCCAAACAATCACATAAGCAAACATTAGCTAAAGCACCCGAGAATATGTCCTACAATTTTTAGAACGTTTTCCTGTTCTTTTTCATCTGCTTTTTGAATTAAATTGATTTTTTTGGTATCTAGCTTTATTCCATACCTCGTGGTTTTATTTGTTGGACGAGTTTCAAATTGTACCAATAAGCTTTTTCCGGAAAAGATCGAATTATCTTGGATACCTTGACTGTTACCGCATATGTGGGATTATCTTCATTAAAAAAGGGGTTTACATTCTTTCGATCTTCTTTAGGAGTGTAGCTAAAAATCATAGAATTTAGACCTCATAATTTCAGCAATCAAACTTTTCAATAGGAAGAAGAATAGCATTAGACCGATTTGCCTGGCCTTGTCGATTACAGTTTTGAAATCTTCTAATACAGTATTAGGATCTCCACATAATGTCCCATCGTCAAGAGAGAACATAATGAGTTCAGATATTAGCACTTCTACTATTGGCTGCAATGTAATACTGAAGCAGAACGGCCCTAACGGGTTTCCTTATTAAGAACCATCAGCAGATTTAATAGTGTCTTCACCATAAAAGAGTTTAGAAGGGGAAGAATCGCACTGATACATAAAGTTATACAGCGTCATCCCCAAAGTTCGCACCAAATGGGAAACTTATTTATTATGGGTTTTTTGATAAAAGTAATTTTTTATTAAAGTTTGTGCATCTCCTAAAACTAAAAATGCACCAACAAAATATGGTGAAAGACGCGCAATTTTGGGGTCAACAAAAATTAAAAGAACTTTGCACCAAAAATGTTGAAGTTTTTTCTAATGAATAAAAAATTGGCCATAATTACCACAATAATTGGGCAATTTGTAAATTACAAGCTCTTTTAAATAAACTGTTGTATATAATATGTCGTTTAATTATCATTTAAAGCAAATCTTTTTTCTTATATACATCATTTTAAAAAATTGGAAAAATTAAAATTTCTCTTAGATAGCTATGGTTTCAAATCTTGATGTTTTTGAATGAAGAACAACTTTTAAATTATATTTTTTGATATTTACTGAAATAAGGGCACTTTACTCTTGACTCAAAATCAAATTTTCAAATGCACCTCGTATATTTCGCGTCTTTCGCCACATTGTGTTGGTGCATTTTTAGCTTTAGAGGATGCACAAACTTTTATAAAGAATAACTTTTAACAAAAAATCCATAACAAAGAAGTTTCCCATTTGGTGCGGACTTTGGGGATGACGTTGTATAACTTCGGAATCTCCCGTTTCACAGCTTGTAACAAAGAGTCCCTCTTCACACTATTGAATGCGTTTCTGAAGTCGATTTTCAAGTTAACCTTCTCTGTGTCCAAGTTTCTTGAAATGAAAAATCTGACAGTGTGAATGATATTCTCACAACCGTCCTTAGTTGCAAAGCCTAGTTGAGTTTGACGAAGATCCTGACCTATTCTCTCCGAATAATACTTGCAACCTAGCTTTGCCACAAGGCGACGGTAAGTGTTACCAATAGCTATAGATCTTAAGCCGCCATCCTTCTTAGAAAGTGTACATAAGGTAGCTCCGAAAAGTAATATCGAAGGTAAAACAAGATCTTTTAAGATAAGGTAACAACGCCTTGTTATAGACTGAAAAGTACTAAACTAGCAGCTCCAGCTCCTTTCAGAACTAGATCTTTAAGATGTTGAGGCATTAGTCCATCTATTCCAGAAGCGAAACCGTTCGGAAAACTTGAAATTGCAGCAATATTAGGAGGTTCAATATGATCTAAACCTCTTGATGGCAGGGGATGTTTCTTTCTGAGCTCATCTAAGATATTTCTATCTTGACTAGCGAGGTTATCCGAAGAGGATAAAATTCTTATTGCACCTCGAATGTCACCGTCACTTACTTTCAACTCAACTATTTTCAGTAATCTACTATCAGAAGAATCCCTGTCAATCCTAGCTGTCTTGGAAAGGCCGACCAAGTTATAGTTAGTAATATTTTTTTTACTTCAGTCGTCAACGACTTTCTCTTCCTTATAGGTACGCGAAGGGCTACGTATGGAAACAAAAGAAGATCATGCCATGATTTTTCATCATTCGTCTCAGTTGCTGCGTTGATAAGCGTAGTCAATTTAGCAGCAGCTATAGGTCGGTCTACCTCCTTTAGGTATATCATCATAATCATTATCGGGAAAAGTGAAAACCGGCTATGCCGATCTTTTCTCCCATTGAACACAATTTTGTTGTATCATACATTTTGTATTATTATTATTACATTAACTTTTGTTTTGTTATTTTTCAAAATTTTTTTGTTTATAATGTACTATTATTGTTTATTTAACATTTGTTTGCTCAATAAAAGGTTATTATTATTAGGTTATTATTATTATTATTAGTATGTTTGAGTTTACGAACATTCTGCTTCAGGGAAGATATTTTCCTCGTGAAATCAGAAGGGATTTCAACCACAACCTTTTATTTTTCATCTCCTTAGAATCGACGAGTTATGGAAGGGGTATGATCTCTAAAATTATTGCGTGGTTTTTTTGTCTCTTTTTCTTATAAAAAAATGTTATGTATGATTTTGGTTTTACATCGACTTCTTCAATCTTTTTTTTTTAATTTTCTGGTGGTAGAGTAGATGTTCTCTACCTGTCGCAGCCTTGAAGGGATAAATCACTATCTGGTACTTTTATCAAAAAGTATGTTTACATATATTTTTATTCGAATGCAGCCTTAGTGGATCTAGAAGTAATGTGGAAAATTTATACTTATACAATAAAAACTCATTATTTATATAGAGAACTATAAAAACAATAATAGTGTAAACCCTAAAGCACTCAACTTAATTTAATACTTTTAAGTGAAGTCTGTTAAATTTGTCTGCGAAGACAATTTGACGGATGTTTGTTAAATTTTTGCTAATTATATTGCATTCTTTCCTCTTGATTAATGCTACTTTAACGAAACGTACGATATTTCTACCATGTGTTTTAGTGAATAGAATGTTTCCTTTGAATTATTGGTTTTAATGCATTTTCATCTTTTGAAATAAGTAGGTAAACTAGCAACTATATTTGCAACTAATTTCGGTGCGCCTTTGCATCAATAATGCGAGGAAATTAATTTCTAAGGTGAAACGTACGTGCTAGAGCATTGAATTCAATGCAAATTAACTTTAACGAAATTACTCGAAGTTTGTAAAAGAATTTATTTTTTATACTTATATTCACTACATTTGATTTGGATAGATCAAAAGCGAGAAATGGTGACATTGTCTATGGTTTGAAAAATAAATATTATCTATTCTACCCAACCAACAACGTTCAATAAAGTAGACGAAAGACGGCTTTATTTGTCGTTGTTATCACCAATTGAAAATTGTCTTTATGCTTTCAACAAAATTTTCTTGTATTCCGCATTGACCAAAATAAAATTTCAAGAATGAACATTAAAAGCGTGCTTGAAGAAATGCGATTACCTTCACATAAAAGCCGGAAATAGTATTGATTTCCTCTCAAATAACAATAGGTTCGAGAAATGGATTAACGCTCATTTAATTTAGCTTATTTCTTTTTGTAATTGAGGTGATTAAAAATGAAATTTTAAAATTAAACCGAAAAAAAGCTATTTTTAACCTCATTATAAGAATGTAAATTAGTGCTTGTGTTCTGCTTGGCATTGCTGTATCCTTAATAAATTTGCATGTTTCTCAAGTCTTACCTCCCATTAGTACACTTTGAGGTGTCTTTGTCAACTTCCTTTCAAGTTGCATGCTAATGTTAAGCTCTGTAAATAATAAAACGCCCGAATACATATGCATGCTTGTTTCGAATTATACTGTACACTAAAAAGATAATAATTACAATAGAATATAATTAGAACGCCGCGTCTTTACATCAAATATTCTCAATTAAGAAACTTTTTATTTTATTTCATTTACATGTATTTTTGATGTTAAGGTACATCCGTGCGGAAGATATCGCCACAACACGGTGGTTTTCATTCTTGCCAAAGAATATAATTTAAAGAATTTGAGAACTATTCATCGATTAGATCGATTAACGAGTGGACTTTTATTGTTCGGACGATCTCCAAAGAAAGCTAGACAAATGGAACACCAAATTAGAAATCGCCTTGTTCAAAAAGAATATATTTGCCGAGTCGAAGGAGAATTTCCAGAGTACGTTGTTATTACAAATCGATAACGTTTTAATCTAATGTTTCAGAGGTATAATCGAATGCAAAGAACCTATCGAAGTAGTTAGCTATAAAATTGGTGTATGCAAAGTATCGCCGAAAGGGAAGGATTGCATTACGATCTTTCAAAAATTAGGTTACAACGGTAGAACCAGTATTGTATTATGTAAACCAAAAACTGGAAGAATGCATCAAATTAGAGTTCATTTACAATATTTAGGTAATTTATTAGTTCCTCTCTCATAAGAGCTACGTTTAAAAACAGTTTATTTAGGTTATCCTGTCGTAAACGATCCTTTATATAATCACGAAGTCTTTGGTCCTATGAAAGGAAAGGGAGGCGATTTAGGAGGAAAACCGACGAAGACTTAGTTAGAGATCTAATTCATATTCATAATGCCGAAAATTGGCTCGGAATGGACGGCGATAGTGATTTATCTATGTTTAATTCTAGAAAAGGAGACTTAGAAGATTCGTTATCCGAAGTTCTGGAACCTAAAGGTTGGTTAAAATTATTTATAATTTTTTTTAAAAACAATTTGTTGTGGTTCAGGGGACGACGAACCCGAACAACTCTCTAGGGAGCCTTCACCTTGTGATGAAAATTGTGAAAATAACACGTCAGTGCCATGCGATTCGACACCGCATCCTCTTCGTTGTAGAAGCGATCGCGATAAAGTTACAGTTGCTACACAAACTGGACACGAAGCGCCTGATCTCAGCTTTAATCCCGATAAAATGACTGTCGATAAGCATTGTTACGAATGTAAAGTTAAATACCGAGATCCTAAACCGCAAGATTTAGTCATGTATCTCCATGCGTGGAAATATAAGGTAGGTCGTTACGATTTGGGCTACAATCAATTAAATACAAATCAAATGTTTATTGTGTGGGTGTATATTGGAGTTTTGAAAGGGTTATAATAAATGAGTAAGTATGAAGAGAAAACTTATTTTAAAAATAAATGAGACTTACCTATTCATTCATGTTGAACCTCGGGTGTTTGCAATTTATAGTACATTTACCCGCTTTCAAATTGTTTTTTGCTAAGGGTTGGAAACCGAAATAGTCGCAATGAAATTCATTTTAGTGATGTATGGATAAAACATTTTCTTAACATATTATTACTTACTCATTACTGATATTCAATGGTCTAATACTTTAAGATTTACAGTTACAGAAGATTAAGTAAAATTTATTTTGTTCGCCGCAGTTTCCTACGACCCTTGCTCATAGGAAGGTGATTCGAAAAGAAAAACTCTACTTTAGTATAATTGCGACGTTTCGCATTGAAGAGTCGATGCTTCTTCGAGCACTAAATTTTTATTAGAAAACAGACAGTTAGTTAAAAACATCAGGTAACTTTACAGGTATATATAGTCTTTTTTACATACAGGGTAGCTTTTATGTATGGAACCAAGGCTCTGTAGCCAAAACGGTTGAAGGCATCATTCTGGAAATTTTAGGGATCAAATCTGAAGCTATTTCACATAATTTGACACAATCAAAAAATTTCTTTGCTCGATAATTTTTTGACAGGGCCGCCATTTTGAATTTTTTTAAATAGCAAGATGAGTCATGTGATATATCATTTGAAAGCTTATTTTATTTACTTTGTAACTGAGTTTGAATATTTATTATGGTTTAGTGTAAGCTAATATGCTGATGTTTTGGGCTGATGAACTACATCCATTAATACTGCCAGTGAATTATCCTCTGTAGCCACTGTTGTTGGTCGGCCACTTGTGCGACGGTTCTTAACACTCCCAGTGATATTATACCGTCGTAAAGTCTTGGTCACAGTAGATCTCACTATAGGATTCCTATCAGGGTTTTCAGCATTGAAGAGTTGACAAACTTCTTTATGCGTGCGTTTTCTATCGCCGTAACAAACCATCATAAGAATTTGTAATCTTTCTGATTCAGTTAGCTGATTCATTTTACGAGACGGTTCTAATTATTGAATAATAATGAACTAGTAATGAGAATAACTGATGTTTTGACGTTACCTAGGTAACGTGTCAAAAGCATCGCCACCTAAATTAAAAAGGCGATAATACAAATAATTGCAGAAATAATTATTAGAATAAATTTTTAGGTATTTCCTCCAAATACAACTTCAATGTTTCTAGTCAGTTGCAAAGTAAATAAAATAAGCTTTCAAATGATATATCACATGACCCATCTTGCTATTTAAAAAATTCAAGATGGCGGCCGTGTCAAAAATTATCGAGCAAAAAAATTTTTGATTGTGTCAAATTATGTGAAATAGCTTCAGATTTGATCCCTAAAATTTCCAAAATGATGCTTTCAACCGTTTTGACTACAGAGCCTTGGTTCCATACATAAAAGCTACCCTGTATAATAAATATTAGAATAAAATGGTAATAAATATATTAGTACATATAATTTTTTTTGGTTTCCCTTATTTCTTGGACAAATTTGATAAAATTATTGATAAAGTTGTTTAGTTATGATTATTGCATTAGAGTAAATAAAATAAAATATTAATCACTATATTTACAGGAACATTTCAAAAGAAGCTTGATCATTAGAGAAACAATAATGATTGATTGCAATGCAATGAAAATTTATTGTAAAATTTGAGATAATATTTAAAAATAATTAATTATTACTTACGTGCTGAAATAAATTAGTTTTTTTTAAGGAGGTGTTAATTTGGGACTAATAAAACCTCAGTACTTATTATTAATTGATTGTAAGAATCATTTAAACATTTAAAAATAGTTTGTTTTACCATGAAAGGATAAAGTAAACGCGACTGTAGTAATTAATAAAACTGATTATAATCACAAACTTAGAGAGGTTTTAATGGATGATAACGTCTATGAAAAATTAAATACAGACCCCACTAACATTATACAAATTAAAAATAAGAAAATTGTCAAAAATTTACTAGATAGTGGCCACATAGATGTTACTACCTACAAAAAATTAATTAAACATAACAGTGTTCCACCAAAATTTTATGGTTTAATCAAGATACACATAAAGATAATCATCCATTAAGGCCTATTCTATCTTGTATTGGATCGCCGATTTTTGTACTTTCAAAGTTTATGACCAAAATATTAAATAATATTACACCAGTTTTTACTCATAGAATCATTAACTCGTACCAATTAATTAATAATATAAAAACGGTCAAAATCCCCGAAGGCACTTGTATCTTTTGATGTAAAATCACTGTTTACAAACATTTCAGAAGAACTAATTATTGATCTAATTCAAAATATTGGAACCACATAAATGCTTTTACCACACTAGATCTAACGGAATTTATCAACATTTTATCATTCTTAAATAATTCAAGTTTTTTCAACTCTAATAACGTAACCTATAAACAAAAACTTGGCACTAAGATGGGAAACCCTATATCACCAATTTTAGCGGACATTACCATGCATGATTTAATAGATTTCGTTATCAAGAGACTACTATATTAACCCTTGTTTATTTATTCTTATGTCGATGACATTTTGGCATGTAGTCCTACCAACCAAATTGACCAAACACTTATCCTGTTTAACAGTTATAACAACTATCTATTTTTACATTAGAAACTGAAAACAATCATAAAATACATTTCTTAGATATTTTAATTATTAGAGACCTTGCCAACCAAACATTAAAAATTGATTGGTATAAAAAAGATATTGCCTTGAATAGAACAGTCAATTATATATCTAAACACCCATTAAACCAAAAATGAATACTATAATAAATATGAAAAACAAAATTATTAACACCTGTAGTGTTGAATTCATCAATAACAATATATAAAAACTAAAAAACATTATTAAAAACAACAATTACCTCAACACCTTAATTAACAGAATTTTATATAATAACCAAACCCCAAAAAACAACACCCTTCCAACAATAGACAACACTCAACTTTCGTAACAAAAAATTATAAATGTCCCTGGACTTAGCAATAAACTTAAAAAAATGTTAACCACTGACAATTTAAAAATAACATTACATAACGAGAACACTTTATATAACAAATTTTACACAAAATAAAGGACAAATACCGATAAATCATGCATTATATATAAGATTGACTGTAAAGATTGTAATGGGTGCTATATAGGACACACAAAGCAGTATCTAAAGAATCGATTAAAAAACCACAAATATGATTGTGACAATATTAAAAAATCAAAACAACCTTGTACAGCATTGGTTTCACACCACAAAACTTTGAATCATATTTTTTACTTTAATAACCCCACTTTATTAGATTCAGAAAATAATTACCAAAAAAGGCTCATTTTAGAACTGATTTTTATAAATAGACACCAGATTAACGTCAATTTCAAAACAGACACAAACAATGTAAGTACTATGTACTTAGGTATAATAAACAAAATCATTATCTACCTTAAAACAATAATTAAACTACTAAAAATCCTAACTAGCTACCTTACTTATACAGGGTGTCCCACCGGAACGCCATCGATAGATTATAGAAAACTGTACATGGAAAAATTTGAAAATTTGGTAGTATACTAACATCGACAGGGGCAGTTCCGTTAAAATATTTTCAAGATGGTGACACTTCCGGTTATAGGAAGTAGGTGTCAAGTTGCTTATTTTAAATGGAATACCCTATATATTATTCCATTTTCGATTTTTCACAAAATTGTAGACACATTTTGTGTATAATGTTCTATACCTAAGTCTAACTGTTTTGGCCTTATTTTAAATTTTATGTCAAAAATGACGTTTTCAGGCCCAAACAAAATTATAAAATTTTCCTATACTAATGCCTTTATTATTCAATTGGAATAGGTTTCCTTGTAGCAGGGGACCTATTTTAGTGGGCTATGTCGATATTTTGATAATAAATTAATACAGGGCGATCAAAAAAAAAGGATTAAAATTAAATTCAAAAACACGTCAAAAGTCATTTTTTTTAATGCAAGCACCACGTTTTTATAATTTTATCTTATTTAGTATCAAAAATAAGGTTGAATTTGTACAAGGTTGTCTATTCAAAACATTCATGGTTTTCGAAATATTGGCAATTTAAAATTTTTGTTGTTGCACAAATGCTATTGTATTTCTTTTAATATGAATGGTGATTCCTAGTTGGCCATGATGGCGTTAGAAAACAATCATCTGTCAAGGATATGTCAAACTGTGTGTATCAAACTAAGAAATGCCAACAGTTAACTGTACCGACTATGAGTGTTAAAGTGCATATCGTTATCAAAGCGAGAACTTTAAATTCTTGAAACACACGTGTGTCGATAAAGCTAAGTAATTACTTGTTTAGTATTACACACGCAACGAAAGAACACCTGGCTTTATCGACACACGTGTGCTTCAAGCATTTAAAGTTATCGCTTTGATAACGATATGCATGATTATTGAAAATTTTTGTTTGTTTGACATATCCTTGACAGATGATTATTTTCTAACGCCATCATGGCCAACTAGGAATAACCATTCATATTAAAAGAAATACAATAGCATTTGTGCAACAAAAAAAAGTTAAATTGCCAATATTACGAAAACCATGAATTTTTTTAATAGACAACCTTGTACAAAGTCAACCTTATTTTTGATGCTAAATAAGATAAAATTATAAAAACAGGGTGCTTGCATTAAAAAAAAAGACTTGATGTGTTTTTGAATTTTTGATCCTTTTTTTTTGATCACCCTGTATTAATTTATTATCAAAATATCGAGATAGCTCACTAAAATAGGTCTTCTGCTACAAGGAAACCTATTCCATTTAAATAATAAAGGCATTAGTATAGGAAAATTTTATAATTTTGTTTAAGCCTGAAAACGTCATTTTTGACATAAAATTTAAAATAACTCCAAAACAGTTAGACTTAGGTATAGGACATTATACACAAATGTGTCTAGAATTTTGTGCAAAATTCAAAAATAGAATAATATATAGGGTGTTCCATTTAAAATAAGCAATTGACACCTACTTCCGGTATAACCGGAAGTGTCACCATCTTGAAAATATTTTAACGGAACTGCCCCCGTCGATGTTAGTATACTACCAAATTTTCAAATTTTCCCATGTACAGTTTTTCTATAATCTATCGATGGCGTTCCCGGTGGACACCCTGTATACAAAATACTACCAAAATATCTACGAACTACCCTCCAGCAATTAATTGTTTTTTTCATATTAAAAAAAACAATAACTAACTAATATAAACCTAAAAAATTACGTTTTATTTAATTAGCAACCATTATATTACAGTAATAAATTAATTTGTTACAATTTTTAACAATTTTAAAATAATTGAACTTTAATTCAGACTCATATCTTTTATAGAAAATACATTAGTTATCTTCAATGACATTCTACTTGCTATAAAACCGAGGTTATTACTAAAAGTTCTTTCATGGTAAAACGAACGAATGATAAGTGCCGACGTTTTATTAGTCCCAATTAACACCTTCTTAAAAATTCATTTATTTCAGCACGTAAGTAATAATTATTTATTTTAATTATTATCTCACATTTTACAATAAATTTTCATTGCCCTGCAATCAATCATTATTGTTTCTCTAATGATCAAGCATAACTAAACAACTTTATCAATAATTTTATCAAATTTGTCCAAGAAATAAGGGAAACCAAAAAAATTTATATGTACTAATATATTTATTACCATTTTATTCTAATATTTATTATATGTAAAAAAGACTATATACACCTGTAAAGTTACCTGATGTTTTTAACTAATTGCCTGTTTTGTAATAAAAATTTAGTGCCCGAAGAAGCATCGACTCTTCAATGCGAAACGTCGCAATTATACTAAAGTAGAGTTTTTCTTTTTGAATCACCTTCCTATAAGAAAAGGTCCGTAGGAATCTGCGTCGAACAAAATAAATAGTAACAAATACAAAGAAAGACCATCTCACCAAATATTAAGTAAAATTGTGAATTTGTATCTTTTGTATAATTTTAATAACGTTAAACCTACGTTACTTGCGCGCGTTAGGCTGTTTAGGCCGGTTTTAATGTAGGAACGGATTGATGAACACAAGTACACTATTATAACAACAACTACTACGAGTTTAGTATTATTATATTTACAACAATATTACAAATTATAGTTTCTACATGTTACAATATAAATTCTTTTGATAGTGCTTATTCAAAATTTCTGATTATATATTTTTTAATTTACATACTGTGCTAATCTAATTTAAATTTTCCAAGGGATTTTTATTATTTTTGTTGTTGGAGTGTTATACACTAAAGAGTTATAATTACGAATTTGTTTTAAACGGTATCTTAAATTTTAATTTTTCTCAAATATAATTGTCATCAATTCATGACGACATAGTACCAGTCTTTCGTGTAAGTTTTATTATACAATAATATGACAGTTTGCTTGTAAGGAGACTCGATTTGTCACAATTGTTTACTATTTCTAATTATAAAACCTAATAGTTTGTTACTAAGCAGGGTATTAATAAATGGCTATTAAATTTAAGCTTGTTATCAAATGTTATACCCAAGTCCCTATGTTTAAAAGTTCTTTTAGCACATTATTATTTATATTACAATCATGTTGTATTACATTAATTGATCTTTAATAAGACATTATAAACGACTTGTCAATGTTAAGAAATCAATTGTGTCAAGGTCTCGGTGAATCCCTAGTTTGTGATACAGGTTGTAAATATTTTTATATCGTCATCATATAACAAGATTTTACGATTTAGTAACTTACACAAATCGTTTATAAATATTGTGAACAATATGGGTCTAAGATTTGATTCTTGTGGTACCCCACTGAAACAATATATTTATGATTACTATACATGACATGTTATGCTCTTCCGTATAAATACGAAGAAACAACGTTGCACAGTTTCTCATCAATTTCATTTTCATGTAACTTCTTAGCCAAAATTCAGAAATATATTGAGTAATATTCATCAAGTTTGTGATTGTTGATTACTGCTTAGCAAAAACGTGTTGAAATGTAAGTATTTTACGTATCATAATTCAGGTAATATGATCAGTTATTAACGACTCAAATACCTTTGATAATATTGATATAGGTCGATAATTCATTATCAGATTTTATACCTTTTCTATTACTTTTATCACAAACTTTCAAGGAATTATCACGTTTTTTGCTTAAAATTATTCACATACCCCCAAAATGCGCGTGGATTATTTTTAATTCTTCTTTCAATTGTTGTAACATAATTACTGTGCGCACTACTGTATAGACGTTCGACGTTTATTCTTTGTTTGAACAATTGGTAAGTATTTGGATTTAGGGTGTTTCTGTAGTGACCATATAGTTTGTTTATAATTTATATAGGTGCCCATAGGTGTTCGAGTTCAACAGTTAGTACTGTAAATAGATACATTTTGACAAAAATAATAGTAGGATACCACCTATGCCATGTAATTGTAAATAGTATAAAGTACATTATGGTCTTGTTTTTTACCGAAAATGAATTGTCATTATATTGTTTATTAACATTTAAATGCAAAAAAAGTGTTTTTTAAATTCTTTTTTCAGTTGAGTAATGAACCAACGTCAATGGTTTCAAAAGAAAAGTTGTAGAGGATCAAAATTCGTATAAAACTCGTCTCGATCGGATAATAATTTAAATTTTTTAATAGTGAAATATTTACGTTTTTCTTTAAAAATTCGTAGACCCGTCATTTTTTGAGATGTAGCGTAAATCTTTCAAGAAATAGGAGTACTTAATGTGTGCAAAAGTTTGAATTATCGGGCAATTAGTTTATGCATAATTGCGATTTAAATTTTTAATGCAATATTTTCAATCGGTGGTCCGATTGTCAGAAATAAAAGTTAGTTTTGAACGTGAAATAGAAAGGAACAAAAGATATGTTTTGGTTTTTCGATGAAATGATATTTGACACGCGAAAAATGCATGCAAAGATGACTGAAATTGACCGTCACTAAATTTGAACCAAACAAAAGTTGTTATTGTGTGTAAGTGTTATGTATGGTGCCTCAGAAAATTAGTATAAACCTGTACAGTGTGAATAATGAAATTACAAACAACTTTTATTTGAAGAAAAAATGTATAAAATGAATACTTGTGCAAATGTTTTAGGAATGGGATAGTCTATGTAGATTAACGGCCCTTTTGACTCCAGAGATGATGCCCAAAATCTAGTAAGAACAGCGGTATTATAAATAAGACAGGTGGTTTACTTAATATTCGGTTTACATACGGATGAAGGCCGCCCGGCTACCGACAGAACTTTTTTTGCTTTATTTGTCGAAAAAAGTCAACAAAAGGGGTGTTAATTTTCGGCTTGAAACTGTGCATTAATTATTACATTGAATTGAATTCAATTATTAATTATTTTATCAATAATTCACATATTAACTAATAAAGTGATGACATTGGACTTCA
Organism: Abscondita cerata; assembly: GCA_030710515.1. Lineage (NCBI taxonomy): Eukaryota > Metazoa > Arthropoda > Insecta > Coleoptera > Lampyridae > Abscondita > Abscondita cerata. The sequence continues at coordinate 179,488 of JALBCR010001243.1, forward strand.
AGAAATCCTTGTAAGGTTTGACGTGATTTTGCTGTTTACCAAAGTGCCATTGAAGGAATGTCTCGACACGACATCCAAATTATCTTCAAACCAACCAAGAAAATTCAGCAGATCATCAGAACAACAAATGACGTTTGAGACCCTCTCTCATCAGCCGGAAAGGTATACATAGGAACCATCAACCGATGGTTTGATAAAGGATAAAGAGCTCAAGGCTCAAAGCACATAGAGCAAACTGCCGTCTGGGACACAACGAGAAGTCAGTCAACAGAATGAAGAAACCTTGAAGGTCAACCAGATCTGGAATGCGATCCTCAAAAACATCCTAACGGTACCTTACGAAGATCCCACGTATGGCTCGGTATGAAACATTACATATAATTATCAATATTATACGGTAAAACGTAGGGGACTTTTTTATTGGGTTATGTCTATTCTGCGTCGGTTATTTTTAAAGAGATTGCTATACAAAAAACGTGTGTAAATTGTTTGCGGTCTTGTTTATTTTCGTCTTGTCGTTTTTCTGACGATCACGTCGGTCTTTTTACGTATCTTGGCGTTCTTTTTGTGGATATTGTCGTGGTCACCTTGAAAGACGGTTTTTGATCAGAAAGACTGTTTATAAGCAAATTATTGTTGGTGTTTTATTATAAATTATACGCATTCAGAACACACATATTTTAGTGCTAAAGAATTTGTACCAAAAATAGTTTGCTTGAATTTATATCTAGGTCATCTGTTTTACCTGGGCAAGTACCTGAATTTGATCTACTACACCAATTGCGACTAACAATCTTTTGTGCTATTAGTACTTATTATTATTCAGCTTATTATTACTATTTTAAATTGATTTGCTATGTGAGTATACTGTAACGTGATTCGTAACGATGTTGTTGTCTATTAACTGAAGTCCTTTCGTACATTAAATGGTGTTAAACTTACCGTGTCCATCTGAAGTCCCCTCCCAACTTTTATTTAGAAGAAAGATGGTATGTCTACCTAAATGGGAGAAAACAGATTTTGCGATAACGTCGTTGTGTGCACTCGAAGTTTCACCAGATGGTCAGTAAAATCACGAATTTAACTAAATCTACTTATACTAAAAGAAACTAAAATAACATTTTACACGTTCTCAAATTTAATTTAAGCTATACTCAGTATTTTTCTATGAAACTCCAGGATGAGGAAACAGACGAATACTCATACATGAATACTAAATTAAATTTGATTGACTTCAATCCAGCAGATTGAAAATGCCGAATTAGCTATTTAATTCCAATCAAACTTAACTCGATTCTCAACCACCATAAGAGCTTAAATCGAAAACGTCAATTTAATAAGGAGTTTAAAATAAACTGAAATCATATTGAATTACAGGAACCTCTTTGAAGAAGAATAAACCAATGAATTAAATAAATATCAACCAACAATTCCAAATATAATTAAGTTCAAAGTGAAATACAGGGTGTCTCCAATCTCTCAGTTCAAAATTGAATATGATAGTTGACACCAAACTGAACATTATGATATAAGGAATCAATGGCCGGAAACGCATGTTTAATTTCAAAAACATACATTTCTTAAAATTCCTATTATTTATTGCAAAAACGTACATTCCATAAAAAGGCATTACTGCAACATTAGAAAACAATTGCGGATCATAGCAATTGTTTAAAATTGCGACCACCAGCCTCAATGCAGACATGACACCGCTAGAAAATTTTGTACAACTCTTTCAAATATTCCTGGAGTGTGTTGTATAACTAGTTGGAGTTGTTTCGTTGTGTGCTACTGGCTAGCGGTTCCAGTCGTCGTTATGATGAACTCGTGTCTCATGAAAATGAAAGTACTTCACACGAACTATGAATTTTCGACCTTGCTTTGAAATGTAAGTTTTTGAAATAAAACATGAACTATGCGTTTCTGGCCATAGGTTCTCTATATCAAAATGTTCGTTTGGCGTCAACTAGAATATATCCAATTTTGACCCGAGAAGTTGCAAAAACGTTGCAAACTTTATAAAAATTAGTAGAGGTCTTTACAATAGTGCCTCGAATAATTACAAAAATGGGAATAAAATCATGAAACTAGTTATTAGTAAACGTACTTTTTTTTGCATGAACATTTTTATAACCGAAGACTGTACACACCGTTAGAAATTGACACAGCCCATAAAAAACCTATCGCGGGACTATACGAATTTCTTGTCATGAACTCAAAATAATTCTAATTTTTTGGCACATTCAGGATTTATTTATTTAAGCGTATGGTTCATCTTGGTAAAGCATTTGCTAAGAATACCACGAGAAAAAAATTTTTGAAACTGCATAAAGATTAAGCAATTATTTGGAAAAATGCGAATATTACAGTACATCCTAATACATTAGTTACAAATAACTTCAGTTGTTTCGTTTATCTAACTTTTATGTTTATTTTATTTATGTATACATGTATTTTGCAAACGGTAGCGGTAACATCGGTGACACGTCAAAATTCGTTTGAATCCATTGTTATAGGTACTTTTTTTTTCAAAATTGAGTAACGAAGGACGATTTTTGTAAATTGTGTGATATTGCCTGACGTTTCTTCACTCGTCCGGCAATTATCATATTTTAGGTTCCGTCAATTGGTTATACAAATAGCTGTCTTAGTTTTTTTTCAAAACGAACATAAAGAGTCGCCAAGGAATTAAATCCTCATGCTTGTAGTGTGCTCTCTGATTGTCTAAATGGCTAGAATTGTGGTCGTACCATTTCCACAACTTGTGTCGTGGATCTTATAGTTATAATGGAACCCATATCATGTGGTAACAGAATTCTTTTTATCAAAATTATTTGTATCTACGTGGAACAAGCCTACTTTCAACAAGACGGTGTAACATGCTACAAATTCCGAGTCGTTGCGGTGGAAATTTGAAGCAATGAAAATGTGGATTGGTCCACTTGTTCATTCGACTTTTTTACTTCTGTCATCCAAGAATGTAATGCTATTGATTTCAATTTGCGTTTACTTTACGGCGGCGTCTATTTTGGGTGACCCTTTACAAACGAAACTTTCTATCAAGGGTTGCAAATTTAATTTCTGTTTCAACATACTTTGACCGTCTAACTTAGTACGGAGTAAAGAGCTTTGGAAACAAATAAAGCAGTATGAAACTGTCTATAAAGTTCAAAAAATTTGTAAAATGTAATTTTAAAAGTAGTTATTATGACGTTAAAAAATAGTTGCTTCAATAAGAACGTGTTCTAACTAAAAAGCGAAACTTTATTACTGATACAATATGTAATTTCTTTACTAAAAAAAAATAATTGTAGCTCATCTTGAATCAAACCCACATTTGGTTTTGGATACATTTTCAGAAACTGATATTTCATATATTTTAACGAATTCCAATAAATTACCTTCCATAACTATGTCTGTAGATATATAGATACCAAAAAAGGTCAAGTTAATACAGCACCCCAATTTGAGGAGTCTCAAAAAATAACTGATAATAATTTAACATTGGATTTTCTCGACCGCCTTGAATATGTTACAAATCTTTGTTCATTTTAACACTTGAAAATAATACTTTACAACAATATATTACTTAACCTTGTTCAACTGTTTAAATTTTTTATAATAATAAAGGTTAATAGCTGAAAAATAATTACATTTATAGGCAATGGCATCGATTCAAGATATACTATGTAAAAAATATTCAGTTTGATAAAATTTAAATTGTTGTTTGATTTTCACCATAACTAATTAAACGGTTGCAAACTAATAATATAAATTAGAAAATTATTAACGACAATATTTTTTTCCAGGGTCCTGGTTGGGATTACGAAACCGAATTGCCCGAATGGGCCAGAGTCGATTGGATCGATTCTGATCCGTCAGGGTGATGACAATGATGATTATACTTCCTTAGTTTAAGGCATCTCTTATCCACTCAGTCTTTCCAAGAAGCTATTTTTAGGACAAATCCCTTGCATTCGGGCGGGGTCCAAACAATCATTCTATATTAATTTTTGCTCGATATTTAAACGAACGTGCTTAAAAATCTTACTTTGATTTTGGCGGTAGTAAATTAGAATCTAATTGTGTTTTTTCTTTTTAGTTTAGAATTTAAAAATAAATAAACGTAGATTTTTCTTTTAAATACTGCTACGCTGCTTTGTAAATTATGTTACGTTGGTAAAGCCAACTTTGTACCATCTATGACTGTTCACATCTACATATGCACAATAATATTTACTTATATATTTTTATACTCTACTCTATAAATTTCATTCACTTACTTAACTTCGCCTACCATTCAAATTGAAACAAAAATTCTTTGGTAGGTCATAAATACTTTTATCAAATAAGAAGTACTGAGATACAGTCATACTGTGCCTTAAATTGTATATTGGTATAATTTTAGTTGATCATTTATTCATATCATTCTCTCGCGTGGACCCTCGCTTATTGTAGTGTTGTTACGCAATTATGAAATCCATTTATTGTCAAGGAATGTTACCATTTGTGATAATTATGAATTAGTTAATGGCGCATATAAATTAGAAAGTAGTAATTGATTTGCAACTTAAAATAGGTATTATAACGGCTTTATTTGAATAAAGCGCAATACAAAATTTTAAAATGAGACATATGCATAGAGTGGACAGAGGCGAAAATTTTATTTTAACTACCACTTTAAATAAAAAATTTTGTATGTCACAATGCTTGTTTGTATAGTTGTATATATTTGAATGTTGTGATGTAACAACTGGGACCTATCTTACTACAATAGCATTTTATATTGTTGCAAGTTAACGCAGTAAGTATTAATACGGTCAGTTAAAAATTGTTTATGTGTACAAAACACTTACCGTTGATAAGAATATTTCGCATTTTTGTAATTTAACAAGTACGCTGAGTAAATCGAATACAATACATATATGTCTTTAACTTATGAATGCATATCGATAGATACTTTCTGGTGAAATGATTACATTTAAAACAAAACAATCTCAAAATGAGCTTAAAAAAGGAGTATATAAATTAGCTTTTTTAAATTTAACGATAGCGGTAGTCTTTTGATCAGCAACAATATAAAGCAAAATTTAAATATACTTTTTGCGCTTGCGCTTCCACCAAAACCGTTTGTTAAATATTTTCTGTTGAATGTTTTTTTGTTGTTAAAGTTTTAAAAGTAGGATAATTAATACACCGTTAAGCTCGTATTAAGTAGAATGCACATTAGTGTTTGAGTGATCGTTGAAGATGTTTAATGGTGTATTTATTTCTATTGATAAAAGACATTTTAACTAAATTATTATAATAAAAAAGACAGTACGTTGTATTATTATTACTTGACGAATTATTGAAAGAAAGTTTGTTTAGGAGGTATTTTTATTGCAAAAGTTATTGAGTTGTGTTAATTCGGAGACCTTTATAGGAGAACACTTTTAAAATGTATATTTGCGTGGTTTATTAAAAGTTTTCTCTACACGGGTCTCTTGTTATTTACTTATTTTATATATTGTTTTGTTCGTAGCTTGTTATAATCTGTGATGGTTATGATTTATAGAGCTATGACAAGGTATTTTAGAATAGTATTAGTGTTTAATGTAGTAATCTCATTCTTCTTGTAGTTTGCAGTGTGTTATTAAAGGAAATATCTCACGAATTGATTTTATTTATCTTTATTAGCGTGAAATTAAAGTAGGTACTCTTGTTATTTATTATCGGAACATAAGTGTCATTTAGAAGCAATCAAACTTAATTGGTGTGATCTGAGCATTTAATTTATGTTCGTTTTTTTAACAACGATCAAAATCGAATAGATGTTGGATTTATTAAAACTGTTTTGAAAAATAACTACAGCGGAAAATGACTAACGTACGCCCCCAGCAAGAACTATAGCCACAGATAGGCATTTAAGCTTGCCATTGCAATAGTAAAGGATGAATTCCATTGGTGACACTCGTGTTCTTATAGTAGAGGTACAACTTGATGAACGCTTGAGCTTTATGTAGTAAATCAATAACAACATAATGTCAACATCCGTAATGATAGAGTCCTCTATTTTTTGAGTCGCGTCTGGAAGCGTCTTTTAAGATTACCATCACCGTTTAGTACTTAGGGAGCTATTAATACCTTTGACTTGGGCTGTCGCAACTTTTTAACGTATGCTACGGGGTCGACTGATTCTGTTCGTCTTGGTGCTAAAAATTCGCATGGTAGTCGAATTCGTTCTCCGTAAATTAGTTCAGCTGCTCATGCCATTAGCTTGATGAGGGTGATTGTAGTGCATAGGTGGGATTCAAATTGTCTGCCTCGATCAGTCGTAATGCGGAACGGCGTTCCAAATTGTGCAATCAAACCGTCGTAGAATGTGCGGACGATCGTCTTGGCTTCGATGTTTTCTATGGCGAAGACTATGCCATCGTGAAAACCTATCAATGCATGTGAAACGGGAAGGGGTCCTACGATGTCGATATGGACAAGTTCGAGACCGGCTGTTGGGTTGGGCTGTATGCTCCCAATAGGTGATTTAGTGTGTCGCATTTTTTAGAACGTTTGCAATAAATGCATGTTTGTGCTCAATGTCGACAATCTGCGTTATTTTTGCCCGTACATAAGTTGTTTGAGCAGGTTGGTCGCAGCTTTTATTCCAGGATGCTCCCGATTATGAATAGCGTTGAAAATTTGGCGGCGGTAATCGATTGGAACAAAAGGTCGGGCGTTTGCGGTTGATAAATTACAGTAGATAGCGAAGTTAATGTTTGGAAGAGTTAGGTACCTGTTTAAGTTGTAATGGATTTCCGGGACTACGTTCGGATGTGTCTTCAACTCTTCATCGTGTGAAATTTGTGAAATCTATCGTAGACGTTCAGATGTTGTCAATACCAGTCAAGGCATCTGCGACAATATTTTCTCTGCCTGAGATGTGCCGGATGTTGGTTGAGTATTGAGATATGAAATCTAGGTAACGGAATTGTCTCAGAGTGCAATTGTATGGTTTCCGTTTAAAAGCGTATGTGATGGGTTTGTGGACCGTACGAATCGACAATTATCTTCCTTCAACCATGTGTCTGAAATTTTCTCATTAATTTGTGATTTTCCGTTGTAAAGTGGCTCGGATGTCGTTACTGGATGCATTAGTGATTATGGTTAGGGGCGCTTCATGTGCGGATGAGCGAGAAGGGTAGGCTTGAGCAAGTCCTTCTTTGAAGGAATTGAATGACGTGTCAGCTTCGATGTTCCAATTGAGTCCTTCAAGATTGTCTTTCAACATGTCGTTGAGTGGCGCCTAAAACGCAGCTGCTCTGGGTACAAAGCGCTTGTAGAAGTTGATCATCCCCAGGAATTGTCGGAGTTGCTTTGTGGTGGTTGGCTTTGGATAATTTTGTATGGCGTCTACTTTCTCTGGTAAGGGTTCTGTGCCTCCAGCAGAGACAGTGTATCCAAGAAAACGTGCTGATGAAACACCGAATGACATTTTAGGGATTTATTAATATGACGTATTTTGATAAACGTTCGAAAATAGTTCGCAAGTGGCTCGTGTGTTCTTTAACTGTATGCAAAACGAAAATCTAGCCCTCGTAATACTTCACCTATGAACGTTTCAAAGTCCAAACAACATACATGAGAATTTGAAAAGGCCAAGAGGTGTGATAATAGCCTTTTTTGGTGTCTTCTGCGACAGGAATTTGGTTCTATGCGCGAACTTAATTGTTGAGAAGATTTGTTTACCAAGTAGAGCTTGAGATAAATCTTCGATGAGCGGCACGGGTTAGTAATTCAGGATGGTGCCTGCGTTAGGAGGACGATAGTCACAGCAAGATTTACAGTCGTTTCCATCTTTATGTATACGAGAGATGACCAACTGCTATCGAATGGTCATGCGAGTTCCATTTCAACCATGGCCTGGAATTCCTTTTTTGCAATGCGGAGTTAGTCTGGTTCAAGGTGGGGTGGTTTGCAGGCTACTGGTGGTTCCGGCATCGTTTTTATGAGGTGCTTGGTTGAGTGCTTTGTTGACGAGGGTATACCTGGAGGTCTTGTTACCACTCCGATTTGTTTAACTATACCCCATTCAATAGAGCAAATAATAAGCAAATTTTTGACAAAAATAATAGTAGGATACCGCTTGCGCCATCTAATGGTAAATAGTATAAAGTACCTTATGTTAATGTTTTATACCGAAATTGGATTGTCATTATATTGTTAATTATCATTTACATGCAAAGAAACGTGTCTTTTCTCAACTTTTTTTTCCTGAGTGAAAAGTTACAAACCAATGTTATTGGTGTGAAAAGAAAAGTTGTAGAGGATAAAAACACGAATAAAATGAGCATCAATTAGACTCGATTAGGTAATAACTTTACCGAGAAAAATCGGAAAAAGTGAAATTTTTGTTTTTTAAATTCGTAGATCCGTGTTTTTGAGATGTAGCATAAATCTTTCAGGAGATAGAACGTAATAATACGTACTTATGTGTGCAAAACTCTGCAATTGTCGGGAAATTAGTTTATGCAATATTGCGATTTAAATTTTTTAAAGCAATATATTCAATGAATGCTTGTGTGGTTGTCCAACTGTCAAAAATCAAGCAAAAATGTAAAGTTGAAATAGAAAGGAACAAAACGTATATTCTTATTTTTCGATAAAGAGATATTTAACACGCCAAAATTAATGCAAAGATGACTGAAAATGACCGAGTGTGTGAAAACGGCGGAGTAGTGGGGGTACTCGCCTGCTAGAGCCGTTAGGGGGGACTGCAATATCTTTTATCGAAAAATGAGAATATACGTTTTGTACCTTTCTATTATAACTTTACAATTTTTTTTATTCCTGACAATCGGACGACCACATGAGCATTCAGCTTCAATGAAATATATTGCTTTAAAAAATTTAAATCGCAATTTTGCATAAACTAAATGTTCGACAGTTGTAGGGCTTTGCACACACTAAGTACCTCATATTTCCTGAAAGATTTATGCTACATCTCAAAAATGACGGATCTACGAATTTCAAAAAAGGAACTGAAATATTTCACTTTTTTAAATTTTTCTAGGAAAGTTATTACCTGATCGAGTTGAGTTAGTGCTTATTTTTTTTGTATTTTTATCTTCTACAATTTTTTTTTTATACTAATAACATTAGTTCATTACTTTTCACTCAGGAAAGAAAGTAAAAAACACGTTTCCTTGCATTTAAATGTTAATTAACAATATAATGACAATTTATTTTCAGTATAAAACATAAATATAAGGTGCTTTATACTATTTACAATTACATGGCGCAGGCGGTATCCTACTATTATTTTTGTCAAAAATATATCTCTGTTTACTGTACTATATTCGTAAGTGGGTTAATGAGTTTGCGGTTACCAATGTCCACTAAACGTTTGTAGTGGTGTAGGAAATCTGCTCCTATAATTGATTTCGTAACGTCCGCAAAGTTCGTACAACGTTTTGTGGCGTGGATTACTTACAAGTTTGCGTGGGAACACGGATATATGGGTTTTGGTGTCACGCTCCGTTATGAAAAGGCGGCGCGGGATGTTTTAGGATCGGTCGTTGACCGCAATTAACGACTGCTTGATCGTTTCCCGAGCTTGAGTTGCAAGGTTTCTTACATTTCCTGGCTTTGGTACCAAAAACTTGATAATACCAACATGTGCATGTATTGTTCGGATTGTTCCGAGTGACGAGATACCGATCGGTTGCGTTGGCTACCACGGCGGTGTGTCGGTTTTAGGTACAAGATTTCATTTTTGTGCTCGAACATTTTTTGTCGGGTTTAATCATAGGAATATATGTTGTGTTTGTCTGGAAATGCATCTGCGATAGCATCAGCCAATACGAAACTTCGTCGAACTTCTTTTCTGTTTGTGTTGCCACGATGGCCTGCGTTGCTGTAGGTAATAGTACCATACAGAAGGTCCGCGGTAGGCCGTCGGAAACGTGATGTTTTTCGTTTGGGAGACGCTGAGCCGATCGATAAGTCCCGAATTTAACGCTTCGTATTTGTTATTGATCACGGATGCGTATTTCTTGTCGATATTGGCAACCACGTAATTGTACCGAAAAAATTGTAAAACCACATTTGTGGATGTTTGGGTCAAAATGAGGGATTGCGGGCTCCAACTCTATCAATGCCAATTGTGGCGCTGGTGGAGGTGGTGGTTGTCGTATCTGAAACAGCGATTGTTGTTGTTGCGTTTCGGTTCATCGTGGGCTAGTATTGATATTGGGGAAAATGACCGTTGAAAAAGTTTGCAGCGGCATCGTGTTGGGCATCAAGTAACAAAAATTGAGTTTTATACTTGCTGTTATTAGGGAATCTGTAGTTTGTGAATTGCATGATTAGCAATAGTACAACAGTGATCAGATGTAGGCTATCGCTTGTTGAGAAACTGGCGGAAGCGTTACCGTTCGGGTTCTGAATGATGTGCTCGTCTTTTGATTTCGAACCGTTTCGCATGTGACCTAGATAAATACGAAAAGCTATAAAAACTATTTTTGCAAATGTACATATTTTAAAACTTAGGAAACTAATCGTTGCGTGATTTAAATGTTGATGGCGAAATACGTCGCCAAGGTATCAGTTTAGGCGGAGAGTTTATAAACAATACTCGTTACGCAGACGATACAGCTCTGTTCGTTCAACTTATGGAGGTTATTCATGACCTACTCGTTAGATTGAACACAGAATGTCAAAAGTATAGCCGATCTATCAATATAACCAAAACAAAGTTTACGATAGTCAGTAAGTACGAAACGCCAGATAATTAGGCTTTACTAATAAATAGGGAACCACTGTAGATAATAATATGCTTAAAATAGCTCGACTGCTGGATAAATGACCCAGATATAGAAATAACATCCAGAATCGAACAATGCCGCAGTGCTTTTATCAAAATACAATCATTACCATATAATTCACATCTAGATATTATGGGAAGAAATTTGGTAACTGAACGTAGGCTAAATAAAAAATACACACGAGCACCACAATCTTTGATATCCACACTGGTAGATTTTATTACCAACATTTAGTCAATAGTTCTAGATTTTAAATTTGTGTAAAAGGATATAATTTTTGTTTGTAACGGGTATTAACATAAACCTTGTGGAAACCTTGTATTTTATTTTTAAGGACTTATAAATATGCTAATATTTACTCACGGCACCCAACGTTTATTAATTAACTGATGAATTAGATGTGATGTAACAAAACCATTACTCTACAACAACTTAATCGCACAAAAATTACCCACCAACACATACAGAAACAAACACTAGCGCATCATAACCAGACTTAAACAAAGTAAGCATCAACAGCAAAGCCACTACTTCCAATCATCCGCTCAGTAAGAGTAATACATTTCCTTGATCAGTTTGGATGAACAACATCAATTACGCATCAATATCGATGTCGTACTTGTTTGATACATCAACAACCTCAAGAATGACGTCTTTGTGGAATGCTGAACGTTGAAAACTTATAACGTTTCTACGGGACCTGTTGGGTCTGAGATTTGTTTGTCTGAAACCCGACACTGGCAGAATTAAATGTTTCAATCTTCGATAGCAGTGTAGCTTCTCCGTGGGGCTGGTGTGAATAATTGCTCTGATTAAATTATAATGGTTAAAACCACAAATATTTATTTACAAGTCTAACTTCTTGTACATTAGCAATGACATTAGTAGTAGCTAATTAGCTAATGGTTACAGCCCCTTCGGTATCAGAAATAAAACTTAAATTACTTGCAAAAAGTATGTTCGGTTCCACACACATTAACATAACAGTTTAATATTATCGCGATTTACGGATATGACGGGTTTTATCATCCGTCTGAACCTTTTATCGCGGAAGAAACGTCTTTTCTCTCGAAGACTTCAGGAAGGAATGATGAAAAGAAATTTAAAATATCCAATTTATAACATGGTTCCTGTATAACCGAAACTGGCATGATAATGCTAATATTTTCAATAAATAGTTCACCCTTCAAAACCCATACTATCAGCTACGTTTAGCCGAGTTTGAATCCATCGGTCCAGTTCAACCCGACCTGCGATCTTCAGCTCGACATATGATACCACGGTGTCGAGTATCATCACGCAACACATAGTAAGCGACTGACTATGTTGCTGACCTACGCCGCTTTCGTTTATAATTGTAAATTGTGCAGCTCGATTACAATATGTGCAAACAATAAACGTTAGTAAAACCGATTCGATTCCAAATTCTTTCTCTGGTTCCACCCAGCGTCTAGAGTATACACCTAAATGCCACAATCTATTTAACTCTTACTTCATGCTTTATTTCCTTTCCTGTTTCGTTTACCGTTTCTTTTACGTTAATTTACAATTATTGTATCGTAGGTATATTTTCTTTTTTTTTTTAGTTTCTCTGTGTATTGCATATTCCCATTGCCTTGTTGTTTAGTTTTTCTAGTTTCTTATTATTTATTTTGGTTCTTAGATCTTAGTTGTTTATCATTAGTGTACAATATAAACAAGTGGTAGTACTCGTCTTGAAGAAGTTCTTTGGTTTTATAGAGCAGACTTTCCCAAATGTTTAACTGCTAGATTAAGTAAAACGGTTTTCATTCGAATAATCGCAAAGAATCCAGTTTTCTCCACTTTTCTGATTTAAATTGTTAAAAAAGTTTGCGAGTAGTACTTTTAATGCAGGTTGATTCATTGGTAAGTGTCCATACGGTAAGATTAAAAGGGGACATCAAGAGGATTCTAAGAAACATATATTGTGCAGGTCTCCGATCCTTCATAACTAAGATACAGGGTTTTCTATTAATTTTGTTTATTTCTTTAGTTGCCCATAACTCACAAACCACATTGTGAGTTTTCTTTATATTAACAACATATTTTCCTTCCCCGTTAAAGTATCTAATAGCGTATAAACATTAATATTAATCTAGAGACGGACTTTGCTTAAAAACTACAGAAAAAACTGAATAAAATTCAAATAAAATCAATTTTATTTCCGAATTCATAAATTTTTATCTTAAAATAATGAAATTTGTCATTTTGAATCTCTCTTTAGTTTATCGTTTAAAGTCTAAATGTAATTAATCGCCATATTTAGGATAAAATACATAATTCAATACATACATATCTATATTGGAAATGAACACCCTGTATTTCACCAATTTGAAAAACTGTTTGTTTAAGGGTTTACCGTTTCATCCCATTGTAATCGACATCGTTAATTTAATCAGCATGAACCAACGCGCGGAATGCGTAAAGCGCATTCAGCATAACAAACCCGATTAAGAAATGCTGACGACAAGGAAGATATTTACACGACCCTTGTACAAGAAGCAAACAACCTGCTTATCGCATATAAAATAAAGTAGGATCGATAGACAATAGAGGAAACTTAAGTTCGGTAATCAATTCGACACCCAGTTCGCATCGACCAGTTTGTGACGCTGACCAGCGGTCAGCACCCAAATCGGCCGGCGACATGTAAGAAACATACCTTGTGTCGAAAAATAATAGTCTCAAGCATTGGAATGATATGGCCAACTGTATCCTGAACATAATCAACCAGACAGAAGATATTTTCTAAAATTGTACAAAAAATTTAGAAGTAATAAAAGAATTTTTGTGAAAACTAGAACTCCAAAACAATTTATTACAAATGAAGAAGTAGAAGTAAATGTGCTGGAATATTTCGAAGCGTACAAAAATAGTTCAACCAGAGATTTGACAAAAGACAGTGGTATAAAATTATGTACCATTTGGAGAATTTTGAAAATATATAAATTTATACCCTTTAAATACCGACCGGTACAAACATTATCACCTGGTGATACCATTTGCCAATGGATTGTAGATATGTGTAGGCAAAATTTTAAGTTTTTAAGATGCATTTTGTGGAGCGATGAAGCTAATTTTTCAAACAAAAGAATGTTTGATGCCAAAAACATGCACTATTGGTCTAAGAAAAACTTATTTATTGTTCATCCCAGAAATCCTCAAATAAAATTTAGTATCAATGAGTGGTGCGGTCTAATAGGCAGCCAAACAGTTGGACCAATTTTCTATGGGGGTACTTTAATAGGGAGGAGATACGTTGATGTGTTGTCAGAATCACTAGAAACATATTTAGATGATGATATTCGAATGTATTTCCAGCAAGATGGAGCTCCTCCCCATCAGTTTCACGAAGTCAGAGTGTTATGAGAAAGGCATTTCCAAAATAGATGAATGGCAACAAATGGTCCGATACGTTAGCCCCAAGATCTCCTGACATAACTTCATTAGACCTTTACTTTTGTGTTTTTTAAGGACGAAGTCTACAAAAGAAGATATGCGAACATGGCTGAACTTCAAAATAGTATTAGAGACATTATAAGATCCATAGATGGCAGAACAGTTCTAAAATCTACAAACAGTGTTAAAAATGCTCGAAAATGCATTGAACAGAATGGTGATGAGTTTGCACATTTAATGTAGTTTGTTGTATTATTTTCTTGTTTCATAAATAATATGAAAAAGTAAAAATTGAATCTTATTTCGCAGCAATTCACGCCCAACTAAAAAGAAAAATATGCTGATAATTTGCTTATTTTCAATTTTAGGCCAATATTGCATATGACCTTTTTTGTTTTGTGGGTGATTTGCAATTGTTACAGTAAGAAATGTACAGGGTGTTCCATTAAAAAAAATATTTTCCTCATTTTCTCTTAAACGCTACATTTATTTGTTTTTTTTATTTCATCATCGTAACCAGCGGAAAAAAAACTACTAGTTTGCTAATTTAACTGACTTTGTGTCTTCACTAATAACAAAGTTACCAATGGTGAGCACTTAGTTTAGAACAGCCTGTATACGCTATTAGATACATTACTGGACAAAAATATGTAAGTACAAAATAAGTAAAACACTCTGTATTTTCGTTGTAAAAGATTGGAGACATGTACAATATATGGTTTTTAGAATCCTGTTGATGTCCTCTATCTAATCCTAACGTATGGGCATTTATCTTGTATAATGGGCAATATACCTACTTGTAAAATTCGGCGATTAAATTTTAAAAACTTTCTTGATATAAAGATTATAAAAGTTTGAGAGGTTTCAATGGGTTATCTTATCATTTTATTTCCAATAAGTACACGAGATGTTCCAATACTTTACTTGACAACCGATAAAAATTAAGTAAGCAAATACTGAAATTTAATTATACACTAGATGAAGGAAAGCGAATAGTTTTGTTTAGTGTAACCCAAATTACCAGGTAAGTGATCTTATGTGTTTGTTTTAATAGTTTTTATTCAATAATGCTGAAGAAATTTGAGTTTAAATTTTATTGTTCCTTATAGAAAAAAATGTTAACATATCTAAAGTTTATAGGTAAACATTAAATGCCAAAGAATAGTATCAACTGTGTTCTGTATTTAGGTTCTGCTAGCAACTAATTACCATTAATTTGCCCTTCTGATGTTGATTTTACAACATACTAATTTATTAAAAAAATCTGTTTTTTCAATAGTGTTAAAGTTCTAAATGCAAAGTGGCTAACATAGATAATAGTCAGAATGTTGAAATATCTAATTTTTACTTTGCATCAACAAACATTGAAACAGTAACTTCTCATAGAATATTAAATAACGTAACATGTTTTATTTGCTGCCATTCTGTACTGGACCGTATCTAGTTAGGTACATATATTAATTTTGTCAATATAAAATTCCTCTTGTTTGTTTTTAGTTGTAATTCAACAATATATTGCTTTCTTATATTTTGCAGTTATCAATGTCTTCAATAAATAAAAAAAACGTCAACAACTTCTAAAAGAATTTGAAGTTGAAGGTCAAAACTTTTGGATTGAATATGCCGAAGAACATCATACCGATGAAATAGTAAATGCGATGTCACATGGATTTATACGCGACGAACCTCTCTCAATATATTCATGTAAACTAATATAAACGTTTAGTGCATGATTAAACTTTTTAAAAGTTGCAGACAAACCTCCAGATACCACATATATTGAAAGACTCAAAAAAGCTTTTAAGGAGATTTTGCAAAGTCGGTTTAGTATCGTGTGCATGACTAAGAAAAATGATACACCGATAATTGCTGGGTTTCAATGTTTTGAAATAAACCCTATCAACCAAGTAATTTAAAAATATTTTTTTTCTGAAATCGTCACTAAATCGGCAGTAAAGGAATAAAATCGGCACTAAAGTAATTTATTATTGGGTTCTTGCTGGTAGAATGTGTAAAATGTATGTATTTTACAATCTGCATTTGTAGTGCAAACATTGGTTGTAAAATGAAACCAGTTACTTCTTAAAGAATGATAAAAAAATTGTCAGATTTTGTTCAAATTAGCGATTTTGGAAAAAAATTAATATGTATCCCATGCAGTAAGTAGATAATAATTAATTAATTTTAGGAAATCGAAGACTTTAGAATAGGAGAAAAGCTTTTGCGTTACATGTTATCGTTTACATCTATATGTGCAGGTCTTAGCACTTCCACTTATTTAGTAGATCGAGGATTGTATGTTTTTCCCGATTACCGAAAAAAAGGAATTGGCCGTTCTCTAGTCGAATGCTGGTGAGTGATATAATACGATGCTCTGCAATGAAACATACTTTTAAGGAAATTGGTATGTAAGGACGCTGGACAAGAAATAGCTATGGGTACGTTTAGTTCAAAGTACTCTCAGGGAGCAGCAAAAAAGGCGGGGCTTACAGAAATGGGATTTCGTTTCTATGAAGAAATTAGAAAAGATTTTCCATCCGACATTCCATTAGGTGTTGAGAATCATACCAAGGGGTTATCATTATGTGTTGTATATCCTTAAATTTGAATATAAAAACCAATATTTTTTGATTTCAAATAAATATTTTATTGTGTGTCATAATTATAAAATCTTTCTCTGACCATATAACAACTTGACAGCCAGCATGCTACGCACGCGTACAGAAGGAAGGGTTACAACAAATTGACAATGCGATAAGCATATGAGTTGAAGCTGTGCGTTACAGTAATGAAACTAAACAAACTCGAGTCTCGAACCGTGTGAATGGGCGGACACCCACCAGGGCGGCGCCACCTTGACAGAATTTAATATACAAGGTCATTGATGGTCGATGGTATGCTGGACGTTTATGGAAAACAGAGAATAGGAGTAACCTGAAAATTTGGTTATTACCATAAACAGACACGATCCATCTTTCTAAAATATTTTCATTTTGGCGGCGTTGCCGCTTCTACTCAAAAGTAGTAACAACTTGTTAAATTTAAATGAAACACCCTATATATTATTTAATTTTTAGAATTGCAATTTCTTACTGATAATTTTTTTTCAATAGTTTCCTATACCTATCTACACCGGTTTTCGAGATAATAATTATTTTGTTATTTTTTTCAAAATATGATCCCACCAAAATTTTAATTTAGCTGCTATTTGAACCCATACAAGGCTGAAATTTTAGACGCAGTTTGAAAAAGCCTTGTATTTAACAGCTACTTAAATAAATTTATTTTATCTTATACAGGGCGGATTAAAATAATGATTTTGACGTGACATACAAAAATGGTCAAAACTTTATTTTTTCAAATGGAACACCTTGTACATTACTTGAAATTCTGATAGACACATAATATACCTTCAAGTTGAATATATATATATATATATATATATATATATATATATATATATATTTAAACGATAAGTTTTCGACATCTAGTGTCGACTCGTGAAAAGCGTTCACGTACGTAAATGTTAGCAACTTTGCCGACAGGTATGTAAAGCAGTTACATAGTCGATTCTTCTATAATTATAGCCAACATAACAGTTGGCAAGTATAAAATTTCGAATCGCTTGCAGTAAAGTACGCAAGAGGTTGTACAATAGCAAACAAACACTGAGAATCACCCGACAGCTGTTTCGTCCTTTTGGGACTCATCGGGGAGTGAGAGAACTCGAGTGTAAGTTCACTATTGTACAAACGCGCGATGTCGACTATATGCCCTACTGGAGGGATAACAATATTTAAACGATAAGTTTTTCGACATCTAGTGTCGACTCGTCAAAAGCGTTCACGTACGTAAATGTTAGCAACTTTGCCGACAGGTGTAAAGCAGTACTTTACTGCAGGCGATTCGAAATTTTTATACTTTCCAACTGTTATGTTGGCTATATTATATAGAAGAATCGACTATGTAACTGCTCTACATACCTGTCGGCAAAGTTACTAATATCTATATATATATATATATATATATATATATATACCTAAGTCATTAATAGTTGTTGAATTTGAAAAAAAAAAAAATAGTTTGTTCATTTTTGCGAAATAAATGTATCTGAAATAGTTCCTCTTCATGGTTCACAAGGTTTTTTGTATATATATATATATATATATATATACAGTATGTCCCCTAAGTTGGAATCATATGAAAACTTTTTTATTATTAATTTTAGAAAAAAAGTTATTCTTCATAAAAAGTTCTGCATGTTCTAAAATCTGAAATACAGTCATCAAATATCAATTTTTTCAGTCGTATACGAGGTTTGTCAAAAATATGAATTTTACTCAAGAGTAAAGTACCTTTAAATTTTTACAATATCGGAAAATGTTATCAAAAAAAGTTAATCAGAAATAAAAACTACGTTCAAATATGCAATTACATCCATTTACATTAAAAATTAAGTTTATTTTGTTTTTAATAATATTTCTATTTTGAATGAGCATTTATCTCTTTGTGATTATTTATTATTATTTATGACAATTTGACTAAAATATTATAATATACTTTTACGATGCTGTGAGTCATTTTATTTCTACAGGGTGTTGAACTTTATTTTTCAAAAAATGTTCAATAAATAAATAATTTTATCAATGTAAATGGTTGTAATTGCATATTTGAACGTAGTTTTTAATTTTGCTCAACTTTTTTAATAAAATTTTCCGATATTGTTAAATTTAAAGGCACTTTACTCTTGAGTAAAATTCATATTTTTGACAAACCTTGTATACGACTGAAAAAATTTGATATTTGATGACTGTATTTTTAGATTTTAGAACATGCACAACTTTTATAGAGAATAACTTTTTTCCTAAAATTAATAATAAAAGTTTTTCATATGATTCCAACTTAGGGGGACATATTGTATATATATTGTTTTGAAGGTTTAATTGGCATCCGTTCCCAAACAGCATAAGACGGCATCCGCTGTATAATACACAGTATACATATAAAAGTCAAGTTGGCATTCGATGCGACTAACGGTAACAACGGCATCCGTATTAAAACGTTTTTGATGTTTAGTACAGCTTGGACTCTGTATTTGAGTTTTAAATCATCCTTCGGTATAAGACAGAGTCATCTACAGTGTTGCCGATCTTCTTACCTTGTGTATTATTTTTAAAGGATATTGCTTTCTTATCTCCCTTAGTTTCACGTAAAATTTGCGATGGTTTAGAAGAAGTTATGATGTTATGGAACCACACTATAAATTTTTAAAAACTTTTACGTAATACGTAATGCGCCATTTACTTGTTTTTCGTTTTTTTCTTACCTGTTTTCTTTTATCTATGTTCTTGATATAATTTACATGTACATGTATTATTGAGTGTTATGGGTTTGAACCCCCACTCTTACTTTGTAATTATTATTATTATAATTAATTAGATATAACAACATTTTATTCATTATTACCACCTGCCATTAAAATTAACAACAATTACGTTAAATAATTTACGTTTTAGACGTAATGAACTGTCTGATATTGTGACGTATTAACATAAACGCCAATAAACAAACAAAACAATGATATATGACACAGGTCAAGAAATTCGTTGAACAAAATTCAAAAGCATTCCTCTAAAAAAATACAAAAAATTCACCCAAACAAGAAACAAATTAGCTAACGCAAAAATAAAAGTAATGACCTATACACGACGCAAGGAAAGATCTCGAAATGTAGAAAAATACAAAGACACCAATAAATAAATGTTAGTTAATAATAATGAACGAAAACATTCTTCTTATTCCTTACATACTATCTGCAACCCTTATGATTTTTTTTTCATTTGTTCTGTTACATCACTTCTTTCCTTTAACTTCCTTATCCACTCAATCCCTCCACCCTTTTCCCAACAGCTCCAGTCTCCCATTCCTACCTCATGTGTTTTAAGTTCTCCCACAATTCCTTACACAATCTTATCTTTTCTGTGTTCGTCAATTAAACTATACCTATTTTCTATTCTTTCATTATCTACCCTAAATTTTGCTCTCATTCTCTTCTCTCCTAATCATTTGTTTCCAATTGTACAGCTTGGTACTTTCTATTGCACTTCCGTTTTTGTTGTTACTACTCTTTCTTGCGCTTGTGAATTCTGAGCCTTACTTTCATCTCCTCATCCACACTTTTCCGTCTCGCCTTATTTTTTATCTCCTCCCTCGCGTATCGCCTTCTTTATTACTACGTCTGACTTTTCCTCTTCTCCATATTTTACTTTTTATGATTTTTTTCTTTATAACATTTATATAATATTTCCTCCTCTCTCCTCCTTTCAATCTGTTTCTCATAACCCATCGCCTTTCTTCCTATCTGCGTTCTTAATTCTCTATATTTACTTATTTCTTCATTATGTATCCTACCGCCTATCTTTGCTATCCTAGAGTTTACTTCCAGTATTTCTCTTCATTCCTTTCTCACACCTCTGACTATCTTCTTTTCTCTCGTTCTTCTCTAAAATTGTTACCCTTAACCTCTACACCTGTCTTACTATCATGTTTCCATTCTGCTCCATTTCCTTGATGTACTCTCTTACATTTCTTCTTTTGCTACAATAATTTTACCTTTCTTTCTCTTTCAAAGAATTCTAAAATTGTCCTCTCCATTTTCTTGACAATCCTAAATTTGCTTCACTCACATACTTTCCTGTATATTTTCCCTTCTCGCTATTTATTTAATGATCCCACTACCCTTTCTCCTCCACCGTAGACCCTACTATGATTTCTAACTCTTTTCATTGACCTTATGGAAATAAAATGCGCATAAAAAACCGCCTTGTTTTGTACTTCGGGTACGCTCGTATCATACTGCCGACCATCATCATTCATTTTTCTCAGTCGTATTAATTATGTTCCTATAAATTATTTAACCATTTCAGGAACGTCAGAGAGTAATGCATTACTAATAATATTTTGAGTGAAATCAGGGGAAATACGAGCGTACCCGAACAACAAGGCTAGGCGGTTTTTTGTGCGCATTTTGTTTCCATAGGGTTACATATCTTAATGTATTTAATAATCAATGCTGTTATATAATGAATCACCGACTTCCTCATCCCTGCTACCAACGTTAACTTCCCGCTTCCTTTCATCCTTCATATTACCATTCATTATCGTCCATCGTCTTTTTTAGATAATTCAACTTTTCCTTGTCAGTTTATTATCTTGTTTTTTGTTTTTGTTTTATTTTCCGTTCCATTTATCATTATCCCTCCTTCTTCTCTTATTCTCGCTTTAATATTCTCTACTATTATTATTTTCCGTTTTCCCTATCTTCCACAACTTTTTTCATTTTCCCTCAGTTGTGTCCTACTTCTTTCTCCTCTCCATCTTTAAGTTCAATTTCATTATCCCTTCTATATTTTTTATCCCTCCCTCTTTCCTCTATTTTTACCACTATCTATTATACTTATTACCTCTTTTACCTTCCCTTTATTCTCATTGTTTCCGCGTGTTTTACTTGCAATATTAACTAATTAGGTATCCTATCTTTTAATCATCCCACTATTTCTCTTCTCACGTTTCTACTACATATCTCCAAAATATCTTTTCTTTGATTTTTATACCTGCCACATTCCTGTAAATTATCATATTTTTATCCCTCTTATAACCTCTATCTTCATCTCCCCTTATTTTTTTTGTTCGCTTTCCTGCCTTTTTTCAGTTTCTTGCTGTCCACTTCTCCAACGATCTGTCCCTAACGGTCCGTCTTCATTCCTCCTCTTCAATCTACATTTTCTTGAATCGTATGTTTCTTTTCCTTGTATCTCCACGTTTTCTTGTTTTATCTTTTGTTTAACCTTGTTATCATTCTTATTCATATCTTCATCAACTCAAACTTTATTGATGCTGTTTAATTTCCGCATTCTTAGTTCAAAATAAATCAGAAATAACTATTAAAAGTTTGATTACTTCTAGAATTACCGTAAACAAACACCAGAACACGTCCACGGAGGCGGGGAGCCGAGAATACCTACAAAGATACTACATTGTCAGCCACTATTCTTCTCGAACCTTAAGCACCTTCATAAGAAGCAGTGAATTTGAACTTGTAAATTCCATAATTTGTGAAACAGTTTTGTGAAACAATATTTACAAACAAAATTAATATCTTAAAACATTCCTTGCACTTCTTTTTAAATACTAATTAAAGTTTAATTAATAAACGTTTTGAACTTTGTATTTGTAAAACGATCAAAAGCTCACAGATAAAAACATTCCGAAATCTGAGTTTCAGTCACACGTATTTGAAAAGTTACAAGTAACTCGAACTGTTGATCTACTTTAATGATTCGTTATTTAGTAGTGCTTCGGTGAGTCTTTTACGTTCGCTTTTGATTGTTTTACAAATAGGAAGTGCAAAAACAGTTATTAACTGTATGTCCAAAACAACGTTATTTATTTAAAATAATTAAAAATAAAACTTTGTAGAAATACATTTTCGACAAACAAAACACTTTGATCAATTGGATTTTAATGCCGAACAAAGCTTGTGAACCATGAAGAGGAGAAAAACTGTTATTGAAAACAAAACTATTTCAGATACATTTATTTCGCAAAAATGAACAAACAAATTTTTTTTCAAATTCAACAACTATTAATGACTTAGGTATGTAAAATAAAAATTAATTGCAATTTCTATCAGACCACAAAAAGTTAAGTAATAGTTAGGTACTGTACTGATAGATAATATACAATTTTAACACTTTAAATTCTTAACAAAATTTTACAAAACCTTAACAATTTTAAGATTATTTTTATTATATTGATTACAAACGTATATTTTAATTACAGGCCACGTTTTATTTTCAAAAATTTCTGGATATTTTGCCTTGAATTGATTGACTTCGTCTTTCTTGGGCGGGATTTTGTTTTTATGTGGTTTTTGAAAGGTTTTTCTGTTAATTGCTTTTGTTCTGTTGTCCATCTAACTTTAACGTTTTTCTTTTTCTTTGTGTCTATATTGCTTGGTTCATTTTTCCTTTCTTGCCCTGCATTTACTACAGTCTTGTTTTCACATTTATTATGTTCATGTTTTTCACTTTCATTTGCAAAATCGGTGTTGATATCAAATTCATCATCAGTGTTGTCTTCAACAGCTTCATCTACGATTTGGTCCAACTCAATGTCGTCTAACTTTTTACCTTTAAATTTACCAAAAATCTCATTTTTGGATAGGAGTAGTAGTTTGCAGTTTGATAAATATTATCAGGTAAACGATAAAACTCGGAATGTGTTTTTGGGTATGCCCCATAAACGATGCCAGTTGTTCCAAGTCATTCTTGTTCATTTTAAATATTTGGGTTATAGTTGCCAGATGTTTCCTTAATCGAGTAGATGTCAGTAATGATGCTCTTTTCTTATCAGGTATAGCCAAACTTGAATGCTTTCTTAGCACGTTATAACCTGAAATAGGATTGTCTGTGTTAGGTAAACCAAACAGGTATATGTTGTTATCTAAATTAAATTTGGGTCTTAGTTCAATTAAAAAGTTTAGAGCAGTTACAATATCTTTTCAAATAAAACTGGAACCCCTCTTCCTCTTTTTCCTCTTATAACTATACGCTTTAGTTGCTTATACAAAATTATTTCCGACGTTGAAAGAGCTTTTTCAAATTCCGATGACGATATATTATCGTAATTTTGTAAATATGCCTCTAATGTCATCCTTTGCAATTCTCCAACTCTCCTTTTGTTAAAAATCATAAGGCTGCAAAGACAACTTCTGTCAAGACTTTGAAATCTTTTGTCGATTTCATTAGCTTGTAAGTTTTTCATAGTAATTTGAATAATGTTTTGAAGATACGTGTCGAAAATCTGAAATTATAACAAATTAGTAACAGTAGATGTACATCAAGTACAACAAGACTTGCCTTTATGTCCTCTGTTAATGGTATAAGACTTGGTTTATTGAATTTGTTATTAGCCAAGTTTTGACTTGCTTCTGTTGAAATTTGATACGCCCAGTCAGTTTCAATAAGATGCGTTAAGGCTTTAAGGTGTTCTTGTTTTTCTTTACACGGATTCTGCTTCTGAATTTCAATTGAATGGGCGGCATTGATAGCACGTTTAAGTAAAGTGCCCATTTGTAAAGCACATGAAGGGGACATGTAACTTGAACAGTTAGAATCATATCCAGAAACAACTTTAGTTGCGTTGACTATGGTTTTAAATTTGGAAGGTAGTAAAATTTGCTCCAAAGTTAGTTTTAAATTTTTCTCGTTCTTCCTTACTTCGATTAGTACACGAGCTAATCTTCTCATGTTTCTTTTCGCTACAACTATGAGATGTTTCTCTTTATGACTAATTAAGTACCTTCTTGCCACTTCACATATTATTTTGTCCGTTTTTGCGACGAATGATATTTGATCAGCTCTTAGTTTTTGTAGTAATCCACTAACCTTCAGCGGGTCATTGGGACCGAAAGGACCTGCCATTATATTTTGACCTTCTACTTGAGATTTGATAGGTTTCGCTGGATCTGGATTAAAATAACATTTCTTCACGTGCCTTCTTAGACTTTTGTGTGAGTAATAACCTTTGCAATATTTACATACAATATAGTCTGGTAAATGAATTTCCGATTTATTCAATACCGGAACAACGTTCGTAGAAACAAAATCTCCTTCTCGGCGAATTTTATCTAACAATTTTTTCGTTTTTGTGAATTTTATTCAAACTAAATATCTCCTGTACCTGTAGCTCATCACTGTGGTTTCTCTCAAGATGCCTTGAATAATTGAGAACATTTTGATAACAAAAATGCAATGATGTTTTCTTCTAAGTCTTTTACTTAATTCACTCGTCGACGGTTCAATATTTTCTTTCAAAATACTTTGTGGAGTAAGTTTGTTATTCCGTGGCTGACTTTCTTTATTAGTAACATCATCAAAAAAAATAGTAATTGGAGACACAGGGGTATTTCAAAATCATTGTTTGCGTCATCCTCGATGTTACTACTACTACTGCTACTTTCACTATCTGACGGCGAATATTCCGATTCCGAAATGATTTCCGACTCCGAATTAATATCAGAACATGTATCATCTGTAATAAATCGTAATAATAAATGTAAATCATAAACAAATTATTCAAAGATATTATATTAAAGAATTGGAAATTATAAAACTTTGAACAAAAATACCTAAAGAAGTTTACTTTTAAAACACCAAACCCATAATTTGCTATTTAAGAAAAGAAATCTTTTGGATTAACGACTGCAGCAAAGTTAAAATAATATAACAATAAATGAATAGTCAAAAGAGGAACAATACTTTGCAACTGTTTTGTAAGGAAGAAAATGTAATCTTTTTCGTTAACTTTTATGAACAATTTTGTAAATTTAGTTTTTTAGAGGTTCGCATAGTTAGTGAAATTTAATTTGTAATGGGTTAAGAAGGTATTTTTAAAGTGTTTACTGCATTATAATTGAAATCGCATTGATAAAATTACCATCTAATTTGTATTGGCTATAAATAACTTTGGTTTGACTTAGATAAGATACCATAAGAGAAATGGCCAGTTTAAAAAAACTACACTGAAAGAAATGTGTTTAGTTAAGTATTTACTTAAATCTATAAATCTGTAATCTGTAATTTTCAATAAAAATAACATAGTACTTACCTTCTGTTGCCTTTTTAATAGCTAAATTTACAATCAGTTTGCTACGTCTACTCATTATTTAAGAACAACATCCGTACACAAACACCGAATTAAAATGAAATATGCCCAACAAGCGAATACATAGTTGCAATTTTGTAGGAAGCCAACTTAACTCTTCAAAATATTTATTTAAATATACACCATTAGCTACTGAAGCGCCTCTAGTAAGAATGTTGGTGTACTAAATCACATACAGCGATCGAAAAATGGCTCAAGGTGACACCCATCTGAAACTGTATTTATACGCTATCTATCGACCAATAGTTGAATTGCAATAGGTTTCACTTGATTACAAGTTGGCATCCGTATATCGGAGTTCAACTTGTCGTGGATGCCATTTCAACCGGATCATTTCTATAAGCGGATGTCAACTTGTATCGTAAATATATTTATATATATATATATATATATATATACATATATATATATTTAAATGATAAGTTTTTCGAAAAACTTATCATTTAAATATTGTGATCCCTCCAGTAGGGCATATAGTCGACAGCGCGCGTTTGTACAATAGTGAACTTACACTCGAGTTCTCTCACTCCCGATGAGTCCCAAAAAGGACGAAACAGCTGTCGGGTGATTCTAATTGTTTGTTTGCTATTGTACAACCTCTTGCGTACTTTACTGCAGGCGATTCGAAATTTTATACTTGCCAACTGTTAGGTTGGCTATAATTATTAAATAATCGACTATGTAACTGCTTTACATACCTGTCGGCAAAGTTGCTAATATATATATATATATATATATATATATATATATATATATATATATATATGTATATATATATATATATATATATGTATATATATATATATATATATATATATATATATTAGCAACTTTGCTGACAGTTATGATAGTAACATAGTCGATTCATCAATTATAGTAGCCAACCTAATAGTTGGCAGTACTTCGAATCGCCTGCAGTACAGCAGCACAACACAGCAAAACAATCACTGAGAATCACCCGACAGCTGTTTCTGTCCTTTGGGACTCAGTGATTGTTTGCTATTGTACAACCTCTGCGTACTTTTACTGCAGGCGATTCGAAATTTTTATACTTGCCAACTATTAGGTTGGCTATAATTATTGATGAATCGACTATGTAACTGCTTTACATACCTGTCGGCAAAGTTGCTAACATTTTCGTACGTGAACGCTTTCACGAGTCGACACTAGATGTCGAAAAACTTATCATTATATATATATATATATATTAGTAACTTTGCCGACAGGCGTAAAGCAGTTACATAGTCGATTCTTCAATAATTATAGCCAACATTAGTTGGCAAGTCCAAAAGTTTCGAATCGCCTGCAGTAAAGTACGCAAGAGGTTGTACACAATAGCAAACAAACACTGAGAATCACCCGACAGCTGTTTCGTCCTTTTGGGACTCATCGGGAGAGAACTCGAGTGTAAGTTCACTATTGTACAACGCGCGCTGTCGACTAGTTCCACTGAGGAATCACAATATTTAAATGATAAGTTTTTCGACATCTAGTGTCGACTCGTGAAAGCGTTCACGTACGAAATGTTAGCAACTTTGCCGACAGGTATGTAAGCAGTTACATAGTCGATTCTTCAATAATTATAGCCAACCTAATAGTTGGCAAGCATAAAATTTCGAATCGCCTGCAGTAAAGTACGCAAGAGGTTGTACAATAGCAAACAAACACTGAGAATCACCCGACAGCTGTTTCGTCCTATTGTACAACCTCTTGCGTACTTTACTGCAGGCGATTCGAAATTTGTATACTTGCCAACTATTAGGTTGGCTATAATTATTGAAGAATCGACTATGTAACTGCTTTACATACCTGTCGGCAAAGTTGCTAACATTTTCGTACGTGAACGCTTTCACGAGTCGACACTCAGATGTCGAAAACTTATCATTTAAATATTGTGATCCCTCCAGTAGGGCATATAGTCGACAGCGCGCGTTTGTACAATAGTGAACTTACACTCGAGTTCTCTCACCCGATGAGTCCCAAAAGGACGAAACAGCTGTCGGGTGATTCTCAGTGTTTGTTTGCTATTGTACAACCTCTTGCGTACTTTACTGCAGGCGATTCGAAATTTTTATACTTGCCAACTATTAGGTTGGCTATAATTATTGAAGAATCGACTATGTAACTGCTTTACATACCTGTCGGCAAAGTTGCTAACATTTTCGTACGTGAACGCTTTCACGAGTCGACACTAGATGTCGAAAAACTTATCATTTATATATATATATATATATATATATATATATATATATATGTAGTGGTGTAGCTAATTCGTTAACTTTTTTTGAAATAATCGCAATAATGATTAAAAATCACATTATCTTCGCGTAATTTGCATTAGTTAGCCATGGAACGCCATGTGATTTGACAATTGCTCAATTATTCACTGTGTTTGACAGACGTCAAAGTTTTGAGAGTAATTGGTGCTATGTTCAATTTTAAAACCCGTTTTTTGAAATTTTTTCTCATATTAACGACAGTCAGAGTTAATGTTGTTTTAAAGCTGAAACAAATTCAAATGTTTTTTACTACGTGCTTCTTACTCTCTAAAAGAAATGTGTGGTGAGTGTTTGTACATTTTTGGAAATAATTTTCGATAACTCTAAAAAACTTAACATATTTTAATAAACTTGGAGTCGTTAAAATAGACTTTTCTTAGTCTTTCATTATTTTAGGAGAGTATGTAGATATTGAGAAGCCGTTTTCATTGGGTTGTTGAGTTTGTCTATCTAATGACATAAAAACGTCATATTATTGCATTTAACTTTTTTCAAAATTGCAGTAAAACCTCTAAATAGCGGTCACTAAAATTTGTTGCAAAACCGACTGGTACTGCGTTGTTTATTAAAATCTTGTAAGTATGGAACATAATAGGATTCGCTATAGGGTACTATATTTCTGTATTAAAAAATAACTATAAATGTGCTGATGCAATATTAAATAATTAGACAATATAATAATGGAAGAGTTATACATATTGAATACATAATACATACATTTACATAATATGTACCTATTTTCTAATTGCTCGTTGTATCTATTACAATAATTAATTACATACATAAACATACTATTAAATTACAGTTTTGTGAAATATTTTGTATTGAGGTTTGTTTTACATTTTTAAGTTTAGTTTGTAAACTACTTCTACCGCTAGCTCACTCTTACCATTAGAAAATAGAATACTTTGCACATCTCTTAGTTTTTCACACACTTCACCCATACCTTTAACGTAAAAACTTCGGATTCTTCTGCACCACTTTCATTGTTCGAATCACAGACTTTACTATAATAATCTAATTCACTGATTATATCTTAAATACTTAAATTGAGGCTTTCGATCAAAATATCACAATCAATAGATGCACAATTTCCAAGGCTTACACGTTGATTACCTTCTAGTAATACAGGAAAAAGCTAAACTAGTAGAATTTCGTCTTCTTTATCGAAATCTTCTTGCAGGACCTTTTCCGAGAATCTTGCTTTCGCAAAACATTTAGGAATTGTAATAGGCTAAACGTTTCTCCAGGCTACTGATATCCAAACTAAAGCGCTGGTTAAATTGATACTTTCTTCCGCATCTTCAAAAGGACTTTCGGTATTTGTGAATGTTAGCAGCTTTTTGATTAAAAACTTCCTGTAGGCCATCTTAAAGTTTTGGATAATTCTAGATCAAGTGGCTGGCAATGTAATGTGTTGTTGGGGGGTAAAAAAACAATGTTCACATTTTCAAGAGTCACTTTGGGATAAGACGTGGCATTAATTAGAAATAATAAGACTTTTCTAACTTTTTCAAATTTTTTTAGCCAGGAAGTCATAACTCTACGGTCATCCACGCTTTTTTATTAGATACCCATTCTAAGGGCAATTTGATGTAATGAGAGCCTTTAAAGCATCTTATGGGTTTACTTTTTCCAATGATTAACGGATTTTTCTTATCACCTTCCATTTTTGTACAAAATAAAATTGTCAATCTTTGTTTTGCAGTTTTTTACTACTACATTTATCTTTTTTAAAGAGACCGTTTTGTTTGGCATCGCAAGGTAAAAAAATCTGGTAAATACTCCTTCAATATTACTGACAGATTTGCTTTCCAAGCTTCAACGGTGTCCAGGTTAATATCAGCTGACTCCCCGCAAATTGTTTTAAAGGTTATGTTATGTCTTTGACAAAATTTCTCAAGCCACCCATTTGAACCTTTAAAATCAATTATTTTTAAATTTTCCGTAACTTCCAGTGTTTTCTCTTTTATTAAAGGTACAGATATAGAGATATTTTTATTCCTAACTTTACAAACCCAATTGTTAACTACTCGGTCAATTTCTAAACCTTCAGTTCTAAGAAATTTTCTCTTCTGCTCTGTTTTGGAACCTTTTCAAATAGCTTTTTAAATCACATTTGTTTTTGAAAATATCGTTAACTTGAGTTCTTGCAACACTAAATTTTTCAGCCAATTTTCTTGCACTGGTATTGAACTTTTTACTTTCCACAATTATATCAATTTTCTCTTTAAGAGACAAACGTTTTCTTTTTAGCGACATTGAATTATTTCTGTACGTCTATATGTAACAGCACTGTTGAACATAGTAACTCAAACTATGTACGCAAAATACGATTTTTGGGTTAGCTTAATGAGCCTTTTAATTTCACTTTCTCTGTAATGATTGTCTATTGTAAATAGAACAAATTTTTAAATCTGTTCTTAAATACCTGTAATTACGTAAACCTCACACAATGAAACAATTATATATTATGCATAACTTGAACGCTAAGCTGTTGTCTATTAATGACCTTACTTAAGAATGGCCGGAAATGGGATTTTTCCAAGAAATTTTACAAATAAGTAGCCGTGGCCGTTATTGAGAGGTGGTCGCTATTAGGAGGGTCAATAATATGGATATTTCCGTGTAATTGGTTTTTGACTTGGATAACTTAACCGGTTTTAGAGGTGGCCGTTTTTAAGAAGCACCCGAAAATAGAGGTTTTACTGTTTTTCCAAACATAACCCAAGCATGAGTGATAAGAGTATTTAAATGTTAACAAAACATTCAATGCTTAAAGTTGATATTGGTTTATAAGGCAGTCAAAGTAGTTTAATATTTAAGCAACATTTTTAAATCTTTAAAGTAATATCAAAATAACGTAGACGTAGCTCGTTTCTTTTCCCCGGCAGAATTTTTACGTAAATCGGTAGAATATACTCAAAATCCGTAGTAGAATTTATCTGGGGTAGTAGATCTACCCAAAATTCGATAAACGATCGTTGCCTCTAGCTAATAGAACATGCCGCGATATTTTTGCAGCACAAGTAAATTTTTTATGAAACATGAGATAGCTGTTCGGGTACGATTCGGGCGTTGACTGTACCATTCTCATGGCAACGAAAGCTGCAAACTTTTATCGGTTGACTGTACTTTATTTTGACTTTTTTGAACCGATGTTTTTAAGATAGCGTCTTTAGCTTACTTTATTCTAAATTTCTGGAGTACATAATTAGAAAAGAAATTATTTATTTTAATTTCAAGGAGGAGCGCGCGGCCTAGCGACCTTTAATGAAAACCGCCACTGACCATTAAGATTGTTTCATTTAACGAATACATGATATTAATTAAGAATTATTTAAAATACTTTACATTTATTATTAACATTGTTACACCACGAAACTTGAAGATCAAGTACGGGCACAACGAATGCTCAAGCTAACTCGTCGGCGAGGGGGTGAATTTTGATTTGTTTCTCACTTACCTTTACGAAGACTAAAGGTCCTTAATTCAAGTCACCATCGGGATTGTTAGGCGCCACCCTAATCTTTGAAACACTTAAATCAAATGTTCACCAAAGAAAAGGGAGAAACGTAAACATTTGACGCAGTAAAAGAATAACATAAGTACGACCGATTTTCTATTAACCCAAAATTCTACAATGGTTTTCGAAGCTTATCAACCAAACAAAAAAACATGCAAAACGGCTAAATTATTCCGGTACCGGGCGTGACGGAAGGTTTTACACCGCGTTCCTAAATCTAATACAAAATGGGGTTCGACTATGCAGAACCATCGAGGAACTTGTTTACAACATACTAAAAAAACTAATCTTATCCTAGACGGTACCTAATTTTACTCAAATACGCATACTCACAACGAAAGTCACTAATTTACGGAAGTTTCTGAAGAATACGGAAGAGTACTTACAGTTGAGGCTTTCTTTCTTTTAATCCATAAACAGCGTAAGAACCATTTGTGTATGAATAATCCAACTGGAACCATTAAACGAAAAATAATCCACTAGGATCCATTTATTTTAACTGAAGTCTCGTAAACATGCCCATAATTATATTGCATGTATCTTAATTAAAATTTTGTGTGCACAAGATATTGTCCTTCATTCGCAGTGCAATTATTTTAATTTCAACATTAATCAAACGTTATTCTCTCTTACGGCCACGAAACGAGGGGTCCTTTTTGTGGATACACATAAAACGTAATTCTCACTTGCGGCCTCGAAAAGTTTGTATTTAAACTTTTGGCACTTACAGTAAGTAGGCGGTTGTTTTAGTTTAATTAAAAACAACATTAATCCGTGCTATTGGGTACACGTCAAAATAACTACATCTTACTCATAGTGAATCTGCTTAAAAACTCTCCTAACTCGTCACGAATCTATCTCAAGACTAACTTAAAAACTATTAACAATTAGGTAAGGAAAGCGTGTCTCCCCTCTTATCATTTTATTCACAAAGACGTTACAAAAATTATTGCGCTAAATTTTTTCTTTGAAGTAACAAACAAAACCGACAACTCAGAATATTCGAAGGTGGGTATCAGCCGTGAGTTATTCTTTAGTCAAAACAAATCTCTATTTAATTGATAACGGCGCCGACACCAAACTGTTTTTTCTAGGGATCAAACAAGGAAATCTTTGAGATAACAAAACAAAATGCGGCATGCGATGCTTAAATTCGAAGAAATCGAGTGTCAAAACTTTGAAATCGGCGTTTCAACAACACCCTAATTGCTTGAACGTGACGATAAGCTATTCTCCACATCAACTGAATTAAAAATATTAAATGAACAAAAACAACATTCCGACAAATATGACCATGAACACACGTGCATTGCAATGTAATTGAAATACTTTAAAACTATAATCTAATCCAATTCAATAGAGCTTTTACGAACTAAAATCATTTGCGCGTACAAAAAAAATTATTTTCGACAAAATGCCACCTTACAACTAACGATTGTTGTTTGTTTCAACAACTCCAAGGCACTACCTATTTTTGCTAAAATAATAACTTTAATTTCCTCAATTTTAACACTTGTATACAAAGTAAAAAAATAAGTAATGATACGGTGGTATTATTTTTCTCTACAAGAAACATATTTACATTTTTCTCTAAAATAATTTAGAAAACCAATATTTGAACAATAAAAATTAAACATGGAAATCCCTATGGTGCGTTAATTAATTGTACACCCTATATATAACTCAGAAGTTGCGTACCTGCGTGTGATGTGTATACAGGGTCCCTGGTAATTGGATACATTCCTTTGGAGATCTTGTAGAACAAGAGGTAAGGAGTAAATTTAACCTGAATATGTATTATACAAAACTCAATGGATTTTGAGATATTTCGATTTTCAATTTTCTTAAAAGTTGATGTTAATATGTTAAATGTAATTTTCAAAAATTTACTATGTGGGACTTTTTGATGGAATACTTGCCCAACACTATGGTCTTCCGTATGGAATAAAAATCTCTTAGCATTTCCATCATGTGATAATTTCAAAGGAAAACTTGTCCAAAATAATTTTTAAAAATCAGATGTGATAATTCTTTGAGGATACTTTCAAATAATTCTCAACGCTTCTTGCGTACAAATTGTGTTTAAACTTCCTTGTTGCAATAGCTATCGAACAAGCTGCAAATCTTACAACAAACCCTTAACAGTTCCAAAAAAATAGTAAAAATGAAGCAGTCGACGGAATTTATTTTACTGCTGTCCACCATTAGACCTTATACGTTTTCCATGTGAAGTGGGCGGATAAACAACTGAAGGTAGAATATGACGTTTTACTCGTATAACTTTGTTACAGTCTTAAGTTCATATTTGAAGATTCTTTGTTATAACTAGTTGTATTAAGTTCTTTAAGTTCGGTTTTGCAGATTTTCGTTGTTATTGTTGTTCAACTGAAATGGCCGCTTATAGCAATGCAGAATACGCCGACATCTTATTTGTATACGGATATTGCGATGGGAATGCTGCAGAAGCAGCTTGTTTGATAGCTATTGCAACAAGGAAGTTTTAACACAATTTGTACGCAAGAAGCGTTGAGAATTATTTGAAAAAACCTCAAAGAATTATCACATCTGATTTAAAAAAATTATTTTGTAGTTTTTCTTTGAAATTATCACATGATGGAAATGCTAAGGGATATTTTTTATTCCATACGGAAGACCATAGTATTGGGCAAGTATTCCATCAAAAAAGTTCCACAAAGTTGGCGTAAATTTTTTGAAAATTACATTTTAAAATATTAACATCAACTTTTTTAAGAAAAATTGAAAATCGAAATATTTCAAAATCTATTGGGTTTTGTATGATACATATTAGAGTTAAATTTACTCTTTACCTCTTGTTCTATTAGATCTCCAAAGGAATGTATCCAATTACCAATGACCCTGTATATGCGTATCCATGATGCGTATCAATGGACATGATTAGTCGTAGCAGTTTATTTATTTTTACTTACTGTGAGTAAGAACAAGCTGTTAGTTTCATATAACTCAAAATATCCAATTATTCTTCTTTATTCGTATCTTTTTACGCATTACCAAAAATGAATACAAACATAGTCTACATGATAGTGCACAAAGTAATCTTGTTTTTACAAGACAAACATTTTGGCTTTTGAATGGCAAACATTCAGTAAACAATTGCATATGCAAATAGATTACATGTTTTAAAGTAATTTTCTTTTTTCTATTGATTTTGCTGGTTGAAAGACGAAAAATTAAAAAAATCAAGATTATAGAATCGTACATCTGCGTCTTTTTTAGTATGTCCACAAAGTCTGTACACCTAGAGCTTATTTCAGATATAACTAATGACTGTTTTTTGAATGTTCTAAAACAATTTGTTTCTAGTCGTGGTCTCTGTTCAAAATTATATTGCGATGATGCCACAAACTTTGAAGGTGCAAATAACGAGCTATTAACTATACAAAATATGACTAATCGTGATATCGTAGATTACTTGATTAATAGTCTATTTAAATTTTATACCACTTAGATCACCTAAGTTTGGTGGCTGTGAAGTCTACGAAACCTCACTTAAAACGCATTTTAAACCAAAAACTTTTAACATACGATGAGTTTTATTCTAAATGAATCCAAGTGGAAGCAGTTCATAAATCACGTCCTATTACCTTATTGTCCAACGATCCCTTTGACTTAGAAGCCCTAACTCCAGGACATTTTCTTATTGGTCGAATTTTGATTAGTATTCCACAAAGAAATTTAATTGATGACAAAACTAATTACGTAAAAAGATACTACTTTATTGAACAAATAGTCCAACATTTGTGGTCCTGGTAGACTAACAAATACTACAACAACGTAGGCAATACCGGTTCCACAACTTGATCGTTGAAATCCATCCTGGTGTGGACTTGATATCTGCATCTTACCGATAAATGAGAAAATTTAACGAAATGTGATTTTGTATGTCGACTATGAGTGTTTATTCTGGTATTATTTAATTTAAAATTCTAAGGTAACCTCTTTCTGCAAAATAAGACATTATTTTGTATAATTAATCAAGGTAACTATATATTGTTATATCTCAATGCTAAACTTCAGCAAAGTAGTAGAATAATGGATAGGTGGGAGTACAATTATTAGCATAACAATAAATTTTCAGTGGTTATATTTTATATATATTAGTTTTAAGAGACCCACAAGAATACTGTAGATAATTTGTAAGTAAATATTTTTTTTTATTTTGGCATATAAAGTGACACATTTTTTATAAGTAAAGTAGGTGTCAAATGGGTAGTTCCGAAAAGCAGAATAATATAAAGAAATAAAATATGTCACTTTATAAAAATTTAAGAAGCCTTACTTTAGTTGTAAATGTTTGTTGTTTTGTAATCATATTTACAAAAAATTAATTGAATGCGATTTGTGATGTTAAGGTATCGCATATATATATAAAAAAATTAATTTTTACTCTGTTTTTTCAAAATTGGAATTTGTACTTCTATACATTAACAAATACTAACTGAATAATATACTTTCCAAATAGCTCTTATTGTAATAATTGCCATAAAGTATTATTTAAATTAATGTTTCTGTTATTTACATGAAGGAAAGTAATAATTTTTATTCCCATAAAAATGTGTGTAGTTCAAAACTCAAAATATTGTATTGTACAGAATAGTAACTGTAACAAAATTCTTATTTAAAACTTTCTTAGGTTTTTAATTGCCTTTTGTTCGTCGACTCCGAGTGTGTTTTATTCGAAGGTTACGATTTGCGTTTATTTATTTACTAGGTTTCTGAGAAAATAAAAATAAAGAACAACATTCAATTGTTTTAAAACAACGTACATACTTTTAATTACCTTACGCAAGTAACAAAAATGGTGAATGTCAGGCACACATTAACTTGATTTCTTTTTATGTAAAAAAATGAGAAAGATAACATTATAAATTGAAAAAAACAAGAAAATAATCAATAATTAATGTATTGATTCTTTGTTGAATTTTAATATTTGCACACTTCAAGAATATTATCTAAAATACTTTCCTAAAATTATTTTTTACTTCCTTGCGTTTAGAATAAGCACATTTTAACATCGAAATGACGTCATTTGATTGAAAGAAATATTTGAGTCCACAAATAAACTAGTAAAATTTAAAACTCAATATTGTGTAATATTGTGTAAATAGCTTCTTCGGTAGCTCTGCACTCTGACTTTGTAAAATCAAAATTGTTTGTGACACTGTATCAATAAATTGTCTGTAAATCTGTACAGTCTTTCACGTTTATTGTGGCGTGGTTAAGAGGAGGTGCATGTATTAGTTGTTTCCTTTTAATTGCATACATATAAACAAAATAAAATGGGATAGATTTTGTTATTGTATAGGTAGGTTTGGTACCAAATTAACCAAAATGAAGGCTTGAAGCAATAATTTGAAACTGTAAACTACTACGCATATGGTGATTTTATAAAAGTTCAACCACCATCTGCATTTAGATATTGTACAGTAAAACCTCTAAATAGCGGTAACTAAAATTTGCTGCAAAACTGACCGGTATATAGAGGTGGCATTTCGCCCTTATTATGAGCTCATCAGAGGTGTATACTTAAGTACGGTATACAACTGTACAAGACAGCGGTGGGTCTTTTAAACTTTCGTGGAGCAATGAACATCAGTAAAATGTGTGTCTAACGACATCTCGTGTAACATGGACACGTATGAATAGTATCAAACTAAGAAATGCCAACAGTTAACTGTACCGACTGTGAGTGTTAAAGTGCATGTCGTTATCAAAGCGATAACTTTAAATGCTTGAAACACACGTGTGTCGATAAAGCCAAGAAATTACTTGTACAGTAGTTTACAAATAAGTGGTCGTAGCCGTTAGCGAGAGGTGGTCTGTACTAGGAGGGTCAATAATATGGATATTTCCATATAATTGGTTTTTGACTTGGACAACTTGGCCGGTTTTAGAGGTGGCCTAAAATAGAGTTTTTACTGTAATATCAACTGTATTCTGTATTTACGTTCTGCTAGCAACTAATTACATTTAATTTGACCTTCTGATGTTATTGTTTTCTAATTATTGTGTTTATTTTACAACATACTGATTTATTAACAAAAAATCTGTTCTTTCAATATTGTTAAAGTTCTAAATGCAAAGTGGCTAACATAGATAATAGTCAGAATGTTGAAATATGTATCTAATTTTTACTTTGCATCAACAAACATTGAAACAGTAACTTCTCATAGAATATTAAATAACGTAACATGTTTTATTTGCTGCCATTCTGTACTGGACCGTATCTAGTTAGGTACATATATTAATTTTGTCAATATAAAATTCCTCTTGTTTGTTTTTTTATTTGTAATTCAACAATATATAGCTTTTTTATATTTTGCAGTTATCGATGTCTTCAATAAATAAACAAATTCTAAAAGAATTTGAAGTTGACGGCCAAAACTTTTGGATTCAATATGCCGAAGAACATCATACCGATGAAATAGTAAATGCGATGTCACACGGATATATACGCGACGAACCTATCTCAATATATTTATGTAAACTAATATGAACGTTTAGTGCATGATTAAACTTTTTAAAAGTTGCAGACAAACCTCCAGATACCACATATATTGAAAGAGCCAACAAAGCTTTTAAGGAGATTTTGCAAAGTCGGTTTAGTATCGTGTGCATGACTAAGAAAAATGATACACCAATAATTGCCGGGTTTCAATTTTTTAAAATAAACAATATCGATCAAGTAATGTAAACATATTTTTTTCTGAAATCGTCACTAAATTGACAGTAAAGTGAATAAAACCGGCACTAAAGTAATTCATTATTGAATTCTTGCCGGTAGAAATGCGTAAAATGTTTGTATTTTAGAATCTGCATGCGCAGTGCAAACAAATTTTTGTAAAAATGAAACAAGTTGATTACATTTTCTCCTTAAAGAACAATAAGAAAATTGTCAAATTAGTGATTTTGGAAAAAAAATTAATATGTATCTTGTCTCTACAGTCCTTTTTCATGACTCACGTGTTTGTTTGCCTCGGCTAGAGCCTCGGCAACTACAATACATTTGTCATAAAGAATCAAACTTTAGTGATTTGATACGTAAATAACTATTAATGCAGTAGGTAGTTAATTCATGAATTTTAGGAAGTTGAAGACTTTAGAAGACGAGACAGGCTTTTGTGTTACATGTTATCGTTTACGTCTATATGTGCAGGTCTTAGCACTTCCACTTATTTGGTAGGTCGAGCATTATATGTTTTTCCCGATTACCGAAAAAAAGGAATTGGTTGTTCTCTACTCGAATGCTGGTGAGTGATATAATACGATGCTCTGGAATGAAACATATTTTTAAGGAAATTGGTGTGTAAGGACGCTGGACAAGAAATAGCTATGGGCGTGTTTACTTCAAAGTACTCTCAAGGGGCAGCAAAAAAGGCGGGGCTTACAGAAATAGGATTTCGTTTGTATGAAGATATTAGAAAAGATTTACCATCCGTCATTCCATTAGGTGTAGAGAATCATACCAAGGGGTTATCATTATGTATTGTATATCCTTAAATTTGAATATAAAAACTAATATGTTTTGATTTCAAATAAATATTTTATTGTGTGTCATAATTATAAATAGGCGTCTGATTAAGAGAGGTAACCGGCTGTATCTCAGAAACCAAAATAGGCGTCTGATTAAGAGAGGTAACCGGCTGTATCTCAGAAACCACTTATCGTATTGACTTACGGTAAAAAATTACATAATAACAGTATTCAAGCGAAAATGCTGGAAATTATTTTTGAATTTTTAAAATTACCCCTAGAGGGCGTAATCTTCTGCCATCATGAATTTTAAAACCCTTTTTGAAAAGTTTTCATATTAACGATAGCTAGAGTCAAATCTTTTTGTCACGTGTTTCTTGCTATCTAAAAGAGATGTGGCGGGGAGTGTTTGAACATTTTCGGAAACAATTGTCGTTAACTCCAAAAAAACATATTTTAATAAACTTGGTGTCGTTAAAATGAACTTTTCTTAGTCTTTCATTATTTTAGGAGAGTATGTAGATATTGAGATGCGGTTTTTATTGGGATGTTGAGCACTTGTTTGTCTAACTAATGACATAAACGTCATATTATTGCATTTAATTTTATTTCAGAAATTTATATTCTTTGCAATTATGTCTGAAAACGGTATTTGGTATAAGATAAGAAAGCCTAGGAAAAGCCCATTTTAACGACAAATAATTTCAAGGATTTTTTTGTCTACTTATATTACACAATTTTTACCGTCGATACAGGGGGTATCTCTTCTAGTTAGACACCTGGTACAACGAATTGCATGCCAATTTACTCATTTAAATATAACATAACAACAATTAAAATAATTGATACATACAGAATTAATTAATCTCATTGCAGCATTTAGCGACATAATTATGAGAAAGGTTGGAATGACCTCGATATTAAGGAAAAGTAGTGAATCGTCAGATTAAGATGAACAACAAAAGTATTATTTGTGATACTGGCATTCAATATATGTAAGTGTGAGTGATTAATACAAAAAATTATATTGATGATCATAAGAAAATTTGACACATTTGAAAATTACATACCACATACGTCTTGTTTTGATTTATGTGTTTAATCAATTCTGGCTATAGCTCTACAAGAATGGATAAGGAGGGGTATGTTTAGGACTTTGTCTTAAACATCAAATAAAAGTGTTGTCGAAACAAGTAAATATTCTTCTCTACAGGAAAACAAATGGCCTTTGTGCTTATTTTTTGTAAGAGCCGTCATCCCTAGCCACATGTTGGAGTCGCTTCTGACTACAAAAATTCAATCACGTCGCGGCAGTCGAAGCGAGCGTCTGCAGTCGGCATGTAGTCCAAGCTGACGCCGCATATAAAATCAATGCAAACCACAAATAAACCTCAAAAACTTGGTTGACTCTACCACAATTCGCAGTGGACCTAAGGACAACTTCTGATTGTCTGCAAATATGTGGATTGTGTATGGCACTCTTAGGTGTCTCACTTAACCCTTAGAAACAAAATTACATCAAGCTACCTACTAAAAATGTAAAAAATAGGCACGCTAGGCTTTTAATTGAATTGAAATTATCTCTTCATTCTTTGATCAATCAATCCAATAAATAAATAGAGTTTTTCTACGACCAGAAGATATTAGTTCAAAACCATTTTTTTAAACTAAGCAATACCAACAGATAACTGTAACGACGATTGAATGTTTTAAATGCAAACCGTTATCTAACGGATAACTTAGAATGCAATAACACTCGTGTCGATAAAGTCAAGGATTTCTGTATAGTAGCATACACACACAAAGAACACCTGATGCGCATTTCGTTCTTATTATGAGCTCATTAAGGACCAACTGCCTTTTGTACAGTTGTATATCGCACTTAAGTATACACCTCTGATGTGCTCATAATTAGAGCGAAATGCGCATCAGATGTTCTTTCGTGTGTGTATGCTACTGTACAGAAATACTTGGCTTTATCGACATGAGTGTTATTGCATTCTAAGTTATCGCTATGGCATCTGCAACTTAAACATGTTTGTCATAAAAAATCAAACTTTAGTACCGAGGTACATATTATATTTTTTTCCGAAATCCCAAAATTTAAACAAAAAATGTAATCAGCTGTTTTCTTTTTACATCAAATGTTTCCAACGCGCATGCGCCATTCTAAAATTTACTTACATTTTACTCATCTCTACCGGTGAAATTGTGAACTTAAAAATCATCGTAATAATGAATTACTTTACTTTAGTGACGATTTCGGAAAAAATAAATGTTACTATTTTTTATTAAGTCCTGGTTTTACATTCGTGCTTACATAACCAACATCATAGGAGTTATAATTAAATTATAGCTAAGTGGAATGTTGATAAAGTCAAGTATCAAGCATATTAAAATCAGGAAGAATGTTTAAAAAATCAAACATGCGAACTGTCAGATAACACGTTGAAGTCGAGATGGTCCGGTACCAGAACTGATAAAAATTATAATCTATGCTAATGTGGTAATATTTTCAACTTATTATCTATATTTACAAATAAACACTGTTACGACTGTTTGATATCATTTAAAGCAAATATTACACAGTATATTTTTAGTTTTTTACTGTACAACATTAAAAGGTACGTGACCTTTTATTTTTTTCAATTTTGTGGTTGTCTTATTTCCATTTTGATATTTTAAAATTAATAAATTATTCAAACAAAACTCGGAACATATAATTGAAAGCCTCATAACAAAATGATTTTAGACACTTTTTACATAAATTAAGATAAGTGAGATAAGGAGCTGGTTAATTAATTTTAATAAAGTATT
The DNA here is from genome assembly GCA_030710515.1 of Abscondita cerata. Taxonomy (NCBI): domain Eukaryota; kingdom Metazoa; phylum Arthropoda; class Insecta; order Coleoptera; family Lampyridae; genus Abscondita; species Abscondita cerata. Next base: position 221,571 of record JALBCR010001243.1, read on the forward strand.
AACTTCAGTCCCTTCTTTTGAAGATTAAAGCACCATTTTAAACTTCGAGGTAATTGAAATAGTTTTACAACCCCAAGAAATTTAAAGTAAAATAAATATGCTGTTTTTACAGCAACATAAAGAGTAATAACTGTATCTACATCCACTTAAATGTATTTTTCTATTTTGGGTCGCTTACAGAGCTATAAAAGCACCTAAATAAGTTCTTTTATAGAAATGGAACAATTTTTATTTTGAACGGTGATAACACTGATTTGATATTAAACGTCAAAGCTGCCGTTACGTTCGGCGTGCGTTAATTTAAATCGTAATTTATGTTCAGTAGATTTACAGCTCCACTCAGCAAACATGATAGTCGGAAAATATGTCAACTAAAATAATTAATTTGAAATTTTTGCCACGATAAATGATTTAACCAATCACGTTTGAGAATTTTAAGTTGGTACATTCGCATGTAAAAGCAAATTGTTTACAGTTTAGAGCTGACATTTTTCGCGTGCTTTTCTTAATTTATTACAAATTCCTCACAGTATTACTCTTGTTTACCAAAATTAGTTTTTTGAAAACTACTTCATTTGATTTTCGCAGTAAAGGTATGTATTTTAAGTGTTTTAATAAAATGTAATTTTAATGTTATTTTTATGTTTTAAGGTTATCTTATTATGGCTGGAACTACGAAGAAAACTATACATTCTGAGGCTCGAAACATTATCAATAATGTTATACAATTCTTCGATAGACAAAAAGCTGCTGGTGAATGGGCATTCCCTTTAGAGAAGGCAACTGAACTTGCAGCGGCTGCTGTTGGGAAATCGATGGCTACTATTTTGAGGATCAGAAAAGAAGGTGCTGCGACTGACAGTGAACTACTGCAATCACCATAAAAAAAAAGAAAAAGCGGAGGATCCAACAAAATAATGATGGATGAGTGTGATTTGGGAATTTTAAAAAGAACAGTGCAAGAGGTTTACACGGTTGACAAGCAAGTGCCCACGTTAAAAATTTTAGTGAGCAAGATGCAAGATAAGATTAATTACACTGGCGGACAAGAAACTATTCGAAGGCATCTATTAAGAATTGGCTTCCACTTTAAAAATGTGAAAATCGAAGAAAATTACTTATGGAACGTAACGATATCGTAGCTTGGCGTTCTCGTTATTTACGAAAATGGAGGGAAAACGCTGCTGTCGGAGAGAAGAAAAGCCGGTTACTTATTTAGACGAAACTTTTATTCACCCATCTTATGGGGTGAGTAAATGCTGGCAGTCAAAGGACCAACCAGGTGTATATAAAGCTGATCGTTCTGGTCAGCGATACATTATTGTACACGCAGGTGGTGAATATAGATTTGTAAACAACGCATTGTTAATTTTCAAATCTAAGAGCAAATCAGAAGATTACCACGATGACATGAATCATCACAATTTTATACAATGGGTTGAAAAACAGTTAATTCGAATTTGCCTCAAAAGGGATCGTTGTTATGGATAACGCACCATACCACAGTGTTCAAATTAACAAACCCCCTACCCAAGCCACAAGAAAGCAGGAAATTAGAGACTGGCTTGAAAATAATGAGGTTTCAACAACTGGGGACATGAGGAAAGCTGAATTGTTAGAACTGGTGAATAAGATTAGCCACACTAAAACATTCTATGTGGATGAAATTTAAAAAAATGGACATACTGTTTTACGCTTGCCTCCATATCATTGCGACCTTAATCCAATCGAATTCATATGGAGCTTAGTTCAACATAAAGTCGCAATGAAGAACGTACAGCAAAGTGCCAAGGATATCGAGGTGTTAGTGAGAAACGCTTTTACAGAAGTCACAGCATCAGATTGGCAAAAACAGTGCAAGCATGTGGATCAATTGGCTCAAGAAATGTGGGAGAATGATGGATTACTTGACGAAGTAGTGGAAAAATTGGAATTTGTAGTGAATACTGGTTTGTCGGAAGATGACACAAATTCGGAAGAAGAATATGAAACTAATTAATGGAATTGTTTAAATTATATTTCTGTTCAATTATTTTTTTAAATTAAAAAAAAAATTTGTTATATTAAAAAAAAAACAAATTATTCATTAAATAAAATAAATATATAATAAAAATAAAAAAAAAAAAAAAAAAAAAAAAAAAAAAAAAAAAAAAAAAAAAAAAAATTTAAAAAAAAAAAAAAAAATAAAAAAAAAAAATTAATTTTATTAAAATTAAAAAAAAAAAAAAAAATTTTAAAATTTTAATTAAAAAATATAAAATTTTTTATTTTTAAAAAAAAAAAAAAAAAAAAAAAAAAAAAAAAAAATTAAATTTTAAAAAAAAAAAAAAAAAAAAAATATTTTTTTTTAAAAAAAAAAAAAATTATATTTAAAATAAAAAAAACTCTAATTATTTAATATTATTTTTTAATAATATATTTAATAAATTTATTTTTTAATTTAAAAATAAATTTTTTTAATTGCAAAAAAAAATTTTTTTTTTTTTATATAAAAAATAAAATTAAAAAATTTAAAAAAAAAAAAAAAAAAATTTAAAAATTTAAAAATTATTTAAAAATTTTATTAAAAAATAAAATTTTTAAAAAAAATTTTTTTTTATTTTTTTTTTTTTTTAAAAAATTTTTTTTTTAAAATTTATTTTTTTTTTTTTAAAAATTTTTTTTTTTTTTTTTTTTTAAAATTTTAAAAATAATAAAAAAAAAAAAAAAAATTTTTTTTTAAAAAAAAAAAAAAAATTAAAATTTTTTATAAAAAAAAAAAAAAAAAAAAAAAAAAAAAAAAACCCCTCCCCCAAAATTTTTTTTTTTTTTTTTTTTTTTTTTTTTTAATTTTTTTTTATTAAGAGGATGGTACATCACGTGACTAATTTCAAATTCTCAGTCATTTCTGTTCACATGTTTGTATTGATATGGTGAAAGAAATTATACGTCAACAAAAATAATTACCCCGAGATACAAGTGCTGTAGCATAAAGAAGAAAAATTGATGTCGTAGCTTGAGTCACACTAATTTTACTTACGTTAACATGACAACACTGTAATTCAATATTCATAAATAATTTATTGGGGGTTATGTTCTATACGTTTTTAAAATTTACCACCCTTTTTCAGTATATCTTTATATAAATGATTAAAAAGCATGAAACATAGTCGATAACATTTGTTGTGTTGATATTTACACAAGTGATTCTGTATGTATTTATTTTCACCTCGACATGTTATAGATAGATTTCGCAACCGAATCAAGGATAAATTAGAAGAATAGAACTAATGATAGAACTGTAATATTTTAGCAGCTTTTATTTCACGAAATTTTGTATCCACACATTTTATAATCGATCACAACGAACCGTGTCAGCCTCAACATTAATTTACATGTTCGACATCTTTATAACTAACATAGCACTTACAGTTTACATATAATTTCTCATTCTAGATAGTCTGAAGAAGCTAATAATAACTTGACACTACACTACCACATATACAGTTTCTTGGACTATGTTATAAAAAATATAATAGTACTAGTAACACAAACTTTATAAAAAATATAGTGCCATGCTAAGTAACAAAGCCGTATCTCCATTTTCAGGTGTAAGCATTTGAATTTCATGTTATAAAAAAATGTAGTTAGGGCTTTTTTATAGCAGCTGTAGTCTTAAGGGTGTCTGTGAGTTCTTTTTTTATTATTATTATGGCTCTTGTTTGTTACAGTTTCCCTAATAGGAAGTCCTTTTGGGAATTGGGGATCGATTAATTCGGGCAACAGTGCTGTGAAAAAGAATTTTTTTAAAGGTGGTATCATTTCTTGCCAAAATAGATCATCCCTTTCAATCTAGAAACAATTATAATAAAATCTTATAAAAATAGTTTATACGTACTCTTTCTATAAGTATCTCCGATGGACTCCATACACAAAAATAACACCAGCTGCGCTTTGTAATAGCTAATTGTCCCTGGACCTGATAGAAATAATTGTGGTTTCTTTTAAGATTAAGTTCCCATCTCTTATTGTGGCAAAAGTAATTTTCTTTTCACTGATACCTTGTGTTGGTGTCATTTTTGAAATAACTGATGGGCACTTTATTTCGATAATACCGTCATCACCTATAAGTCCGTCAGGACTAGCTCCTAAATAGTATTCCTCTTCGTCGATAAAAACCCACAACTACGAACTTCTAATTTCAATTGTTTTTCGAATTCCTTTATAGCATGTGGTTCATTTTCAGAACCATATCTCGTAGCTTTATTTCCCACAAATGTATTATAAAGTAAATATTTTACAGTATTAGCAGTTGACGTAGTGCTCCTCATTTTACAAATTCTACCGAAATTTGAGGCTGTTAATCTTACAGACCTTTCTTGAATCCATTGGGGATTTCCACTTTGCCCAACTGTAGATTTTTGTATACTTTCAATTTCCTGTTTTGTTTTTTTAAGCGCTTCTAAAAACTCGTCCTTTTTGTGTATATAAGCATCATCATCAAATGATAAAATGACATTAGCCGCTGGACCATAATGGTGGTCTGGAAGTGCGAGTACCTTTTTTCTCCTAAATACTTTTTTTCTTAATTGCCTCCTCCGTTTACTGTTCATAATAAATTTCCTGGTATATTTTTTTGGACTAGCGCCAGTAAAGGCTTTGTACATTGTTCGGTAATATTCACCACCAGTGTTAAATGATACTGCTGCAGCTTCACACCGTGTCTTGTAGGAGCCTCTTAATGAAAAATTCACTCGCTTACCTCCAACAAATTTACACACTATGCTGTTGAAATGTTCTGCCATATTATTGTCCATATTCAGTAAGAGGCTCGTAGAATTGTTAATAAGCCTTTGAAGGCATGATTGAACATCTTGATACAGACCACATTCCGCCATACTTAAAACAAGGTTGGTTTCAGTTTCCTTCGGGTCGCAGTTGAAGTAGCTAATTTCTGCACATTTAGCATGCTCCCCAAATACGTGTGACGGAGCATTTTTAAATCATTTTCGACCTGCACTAATTTTTCTGAGTGATTAGTTTCTTCGTTCATTCTATAACGTATAGCTTGGGTAATTGCTGTGCGAAGTCTTCTGGAACGATTTGCAACTTCTTTCCTCAAATAAGGAGGTACTAGTATGTTTTTGAATTACTTCTTCTCCTGTCTACAAAAATATATAATTCAAAAAACATGTATATGAATGGTCGCTGGGTGAGTGTTGCCAGGAATATGAGATTGTCAATCACGAAATAATAAAAAGTCACAGGTAATTTATAAATTGTAATTAAGGAAATAAAGTCTGCAATTCTGTATACAAATTGTAGCGATAGTAGCGTAAAAATTGCAATTTTGGGTGTTGCTGTAAGCTACACATTCTTATAAGTATATACAGTTTCTCATAAATCCTTACTCCCCTTAAAAAATTTGACGGAGCTAAAAATTTCAAAAATACTGATCTCTAAAATGTTCCGATTTTATGATTTGTAAGTCAGAATTGCAGTAAGATTTAATTTAAATAGTGATAATTAAAGAAGTTTATATTTAAAAGATTGCAATATAGGTAGCACTTACTGCATATTTCCCTCAGTTTTGAAGAAAAATTTCGTAGTAAATGGTTCTTGCATTCAATCTTCTCTACTAATTGATTACCATACGGTTTTGATTCTAACAGCTTTCTATATACAGAAGAATCACCATCGCCAATCATTTTCGTATATTTCAAACCGTGCATTTGTATGCTCAATTTAAACCCCTCTAGGATAATGTCAGCCTCCATTGCAGTTGAGGATGCATGCCAATTTTATAACAATTATGTGATGGCACTTCCAAACTCGAATTTTCATATTTGGCACAAACTGAACAATATTTGTTTCGAACCCCTAAATACAATAGTTTTCCAGTTCTGTGTCCAATGATACAAGCCTATAAGTAACCTACATAATAGAAGTTTTATATCATTTAACAAACACTTACCACACCAGATGATGAATCATAATTAACATTATATGAGCGTTTTCCCCAAGCTCCATCTGTAACAACAGTTATACATGGAACACCATGTTTGTCAACTTCATTAAGTTCCTTGGCTTTGGTCGCTTCTTCACGTGCTGCGTCTTCCATCACCTTCCATGCTGTTGACAAAACAACTGCTGACACTGCTTCATGATTTGTAATGAAAGTGGCTTTTGTCATCATAGGCATGTTTATAGCCGCTGCCATTTCTGCAACCTGTGAATAACCCACTCCCGTTGAAATTGCCGATAATGTTACGGCTTTGTTTATGTTTAATTGAGTTTCATCATCATAATCATCAGTACTAATCGTCTCATATATATTGCACATTTTACATTTCAGTTGAAATTTACTGTGCAGTCCTTTTCTTTGTTCTTTGACTATTTCCATATCAATAATGGAACAGTCAAATGGTATATGTTTTTACTGTTCAAAATTTGTCGGAATAGATGTTGCACATCAAAAATTCTTCTACCCGAAACCGTTGAACTCCTACAACAGATACATAATGATAAACTACTTTATACTACCCTACGACAGTATTTAACTCACTCTACTTTATTCATATCTTTGTCTATATTCAGACAATAATCGTGGTCAGTATGTAGAGGAATTTCATCAGAAACACTATGAATTTGATGATAATTATGGTCATGCAGTAGCGTGAAATCATAATTTTGTTCAGTACTAGAATATATTTATTATTTATATTATTCGTAACTAAAGTTAGGATACAAACCTCTCAATAATAGTGTCCATATGCAAATCTAACATCGTACTGCAACCTGCTTGAGGTTCAAGAAGTACAGCATTGGTATGCTGTGGTTCAACAAGAGTTGCGAATTCAGAAACTTCAGGATGAATGTTTTCCTTCCCTTTATGTTTAATAGCTCTATAAAGTAACATTTGAAAAGTTTAGTGCCTCAAAAAATTTGGGTATCATTTAATTACCTCAACAACGCAAGACGTCTATTTTTTCTGCTGGCACACAATGATTTTTGTTTACTTCGAAGATGTATTCTACCCATACTTTACAAATCGGTTGAATGTCGCACAAGAATAATCACAACACAAATACTAAATACTATAAATCGTCAAAAATGATACACACAAAAAGCACAGCAAAAAGTCACAACGTGAATACTAAAAACTACAAGTCGTCCAAAATGTTACACACAAAAAGCACAGAAAAAATCACAACGCGAATATTACTCGCACTTATACGTGAAATTTCAAAAAAACAACGCTAACGGCCTTTCAATAAACAATTCTGTGAAAGCACGAATGAATAATCAAGCCGGTACAACAAAATGCGCATGCATGGATAAGTTTCCAGTACAGCGTTGTCGGTTGTATTACACGCGATACTTAAGTATGAGGGCAGCACTGTCCAGTACTATAAATATTTATAATTCGTATTTCATTTTAAAGATAAAGTACATCCTTTTGTTACAACTGTTATTAACAAAATCTTTTCCATTTTTATTACTCAATGGGGCAAACTGACTTAAAATTAATAAAAAACTTAAATAATTAAATTATCAAATTTTGGAATAAAAAAAATATTTTTTTTGTAGTTTGCGACGTTCTCAGTTATAATATGTGTTTAATTAGTCTACTAGAAAACATATTTTACTTGTTTTTAGCTCGTAATTTGGAATTGCAAATTTGTAAATATGGCGTCCCTGTACAAGCCTCTTAACACCCATTTTTTTAAATTAAACTTGTTGGGGGGGAAGTGTCCAGGTGGTGGTGATAACAATAATCACAAGATAAAAGCGGTTTTAAGACTTCAATCAACGACACTTCAATATATAAAAATTATATAAATATCGTATGCACTTAACACACAAATTCCTATTCACGAATATAACAGTAGCTGTAGGATGATCCCCAAGAGATGCTTTCCTATTAGCTAATATTGCCGTATTGATCGTAGGATACCTTTACTGGTTGTTTGGGCTGGTATATTAGCGCAACTCGCTGTAGCAACGTGCGGGAGCGTTATCGCGCCCGCCCTCTGGTTTGCGCGTGGGTGAAATAGGGTTGATGCGGGTGCTAGCGTGGGGATGTAACCGTGCTTGCCTGCGTGTTTGCAGTGTTGCGTGATGCTGCGTTACAAACTTATGATAAATGTTTTAATTAAACTTAAACTAAAATTTAAACCAAAATTTAACGAAAATACTAGATGGACCAACATGCTACGCACGCGTACAGTAGGAAGGGTTACAATAAATTGACAATGCGATAAGCATATGAATGAAACAAAACAAACTCGGAGTTGAGAACCGTGCGGAGGATGGACACCCACCAGGGCGGCGCCACGTTAACAGATTCTACTATATATAATTGCTACATTAGCAATTATACTTTAAAATTTTCTAAATTTATAAATTGCGTCTTCTGAAACTAGTTCTTTAATATACTATTAATATGACGTTTTATAAAATTTATTTTTTATTAACTGACGTTCTACAATAGTTTGTAAAACATGTAAAATTACAATTTTCTTTAATTGCAAATTCATTTTCGTATCAATGTAATTTTCTTTAAAGTCCTTAATTATACCTAGCAAAAACTGGGGTGCATACACCAATGTATAAATCACAAGACTAAAACGCGTTAGCACTCTCTTAGCTGAGGTGAATTAACTTTGCCCTCAGAATTAACAAAGTACTTTAGTCCCTTGTTACATAATATACTATTAAATTAACCATTTATATAACAAACAAAACACAAGAAATTGTGGGGATTTTGTTCTCAAAGAGTGTTATTCTAGTCAATTGAAAATTCAATACTGAATAAAGGTCTAAGTATATTTAATAGCCTACCGCCAGAGATTAAAATATGTGATAATATTAATAAATTAAAAAAACTATTGTGTCAACATATACTATTAACTGAATTGTGATGCTTTGATGTTCTTGTTTTTTTGTATTTTATGTTATTGGATTATACAGGGTTATTCACGGTATATGACACGGAATATTACAGCCAAACTATTCTATAAAATTGGAAAAATATATCTAGGATAGATAGAGACCTATTTGAGGAATATTTTAAAATTATTTTTGAAATATACAGGTGTTTCAAAATACACAGAACGTATCAAAGTTGTGTTTTTCTTATGGAATGTCTTGTATATTATTACATTTTCAGTTTTTACAAACAAAATAAGAAAGAATTTTTAGAGGTTTACCTTACTTAAAGTTACAGGTTTTGAGATATTTTGTATTTTATGAAAAAAGTCGTTACAATTTTGCCGATTCATATCTCAGCAACTATTCTCTTTCTCCAAATTAAATTTGCACTGAAGTCTATCAATTGATCATGTTTTATGTAGAATTTGTGAAAAATTCATTATCATATACAGGATGTGTACAAAATAAGATTAAATAATGACATGTTTTGAACCGCAACAACTTGCTTATTTTAAAGAACACCCTGTATTTTATATCAACAACAAATGTAAAATGTAACTCTGTATATGTAGCTATGTAGCTAAAAAAGCTAAATAAAGATTATATTATTATTATTATTTTTTTTTTTTTTTTGTTTTAAAGCATCGGCTACCAGGGCCATTAGCTTTGCACTTATATCAACAGGTAAGCTTATATTCCATCAGGTAAGTTTAAAATTACTATATTTTTTCAAATATTTCCACCTTTTTTAAGAATCTTATTGTAGATAAAATCTTTTCTTTTTCAGACATTCCACCGCTGCAACACCTCGCAATTCGTACTCCTGACGTTGTGGTTCGTACATCTGACAAGTTTCAACGATATGCACAACGGTTAATTCTACGTTGCATAAAGAACACATCGGCTTCGGATCTCCACTTAAGATATAGCTATGTGTTAGTCTAGTATGTCCTGAACGTAACCGGAAAGCACGCACAATATCTGGCCTTGGTAAGTTTATAAAAGTGTATGTATTTTTCACCTCGGGTTCAATTTGCCTAAGCAACGTAACCGCAGTACTCCACTCTCTTTGCCATTCTGTCATTATCTTTTCTTTCACGATATTTTTAAATTCTGATTTTGTTGGTGTCTCATCATTTATACGAGTTTCCACAATTTGCTTGGGAAATTTTTGTCCGATTTTTACCAGGTATTCAGAGTATCTAACTGCCAGAGGTCTGGTTATTGTTGGTTTTTGGCATAATCCTCATAGGTAGAAAAAAGAAATTTAGAATTTGGGTTTCTGGAATTACACTTTACGTTCGTAATGTAAGAGTTAATTAGTACTTTCCTTCTATATTGTAGGGGATCATTCCAGATTCGCAGTACAAACTTTGCCGAGGAGTAGTAGGGAACGCACCTAAACAATATCGAATGCTCATGCAATGGATCTTATCGAGCATCATCAGTTGCGTATTTCTTGCCGAAGAATATGCTGCACATCCGTAATCGATTTTTGATAGAACGACGGCTTTATATATATTCAGCAAAGACTTTGGATCTGCGCCCCATTTAGTGCTGCTTAGTACTTTTATGACGTTAAGCGCTTTTTACACTTACGCACCACTGAATTTATATGTTCTCGCCAGTTAAGTTTACAGTCAAACATCAGACCCAAGAATTTAACGACGTTTACACATTCTATTGCCCTATCTCCTAAGTAAAGTAAGGGATCGTAGTGCGGTTTTCTTAATCGACAAAGTGAACACATTTGGTTTTTCTTGAGAAAATACATACCCTATTTCTTCACTATTGTTGATAATTTGGTTTATTGCTGTCTGTAATCGTCTTGTAATTTGTCCGACTACCTTGCCGCTACTAAATATGGCCAAGTCATCTACATACAGGCAGTACCGCACTTTCGTATCGATTTTCATGGCTATATCATTGATTGCTATTGCAAACAAGGTGCAGCTGAGCGTAGATCCTTGTGGAACACCGTTTTCTAACGTTCTTACACTAGAATAGTTATCGCCATTTCTTAGTCTAAAGCGTCTATCAGTGAGGAAGGATTTGACAAATAACGGAAGTTTTCCTCTCAAACCAAATTTATGCATCTTTTCGAGTATTCCGTACCTCCAAGTCATATCGAACGCTCCTTTTATGTCAAAGAACACTGCGACTAGGTGTTCACGCTTTCTGAAAGTTTCTTGAATGTGATGTTCCAAAAGTACCAAGTGGTCAGCGGTCGATCTCTTTTTCTATAACCTGCCTGTTGTTTCACTAATAGATTATTTTCTTCTAGAAAAATTTGAAGCCTTTTGTTCACCATTCTCTCAAATATTTTGCCCATGCAACATGTAAGACTAATGGGACGAAAACTAGAGGGCGATAGTTTAGATTTGTTCGGTTTTAGAATTGGGATAACCGTTGCCTCTTTCCAGGAATCAGGATAAGTATTCTCTTCCCACAGTTTATTATATAATTTTAATAAAATGTTTTTCATTTCAGGTATTAAATTCTTGAGCATATCGTTGGATATCGTGTCTGGACCAGGAGCGCTGACTTTGGATTTGTTGAGGGCCTCTTCGAGTTCCAACAAGCTAAACGGTAAGTTATAGTAATAGCTGTTTTCAGTATTAAAGTCTAATGTAACTTCTTCTCTTAGGTCTTTATTTTGGAGAAATTTTGTGCTATAATTGGTCGTCTTACTCACACTCTCAAAATAGTTAGCCATCATGTTAGCTATAATTGTGGTGTTTTGTTCTATATGTCTCGAATCTGTCTCTAACGCGTTAATTAAACTTGGAGGATTATATCCCGTCACAGCTCTTACTTTTTTCCACACAATAGACATAGGTTCGTTGCGTGTTATTGTCGAGGTATAGGTGTTCCAACTGTTTCTTTTTCTTTCGAGAATACATTTTCTGGCATTTGCTCTGGCTTTTGAATACGATTAGATTTTCAGTTGTGAGATACTTTTATACTTATTGAACGCTTGTTTTTTATTTTTATAGCATTCTTAACTTCTTCATTGAACCACGGCACTAGTTTCTTTATAGGTTTACCTCCAGATTTAGGTATACTTTTTGTTGCAGCTAAGATAATGTTGTTCGTAACGTTTTCTACTGAAACATCTAATGGGCAAACTAAATTTTTACAAAACTTTTCCCAATCTGCTTTTTTGTGTTCCATCGGATGGGAACCGCGTTTGTGATTTTGGAATGTCAAATTCGATAACGATTGGAAAATGATCACTATTCCAAAGATCTTCTTCAACCTTCCACGTTACTCTGGTTAGTAATCTACTAGAGGCTATAGATAGGTCAATTGCCGAAAACGTATTCGATTTTGTGTTAAAACTCGTCTTTGATCCTGTGTTTAGCAAAATTAATTTTTCATTTTCTAACCAGCGTTCGAGCAGTTGTCCTCTGGAGTCTGTTTTAATGGATCCCCACAATAAATTGTGAGCATTAAAGTCGCCTATTAAAATGAACGGATGATTTAACTGTTCCACAACGTGGTTCAGATCCTCTAGTGTCCAGCTTGCGTCAGGTAAGTAAACGTTACATAAAGTTATTTTTATAGGAACCGTAATATTTACAGCTACAACCTGTAAACGACTACGTACTTGGAGATCGTTATAAATGGCATCTTGCCTCAAGAATATAGCAACTCCTCCGTGTGCCCTTTCACCACCAATTGCGTCCTTTCTTACCATGTAATAATTTTTAAATTGTAAGTTTGTTTTGGTTTTAGGTGCGTTTCTTGTATAGCGAGACATACTGGATCGTGTTCTTGTAATAACAGTTTGATGTGGCAATAATTATGTACACATCCTCGACAGTTCCACTGTATAATTTTGTTGGACATATATATATATATTTATTATATATATAAATTGTAAATAATTTAAAGGACTATTACAAAAACAAATAAATAAATAAATGTATAAATAAATAAATAAATCTCTCTATGTATAAATATAAATAAATACTCTGGACTACAAACACAATTATCACAGGTATTATCACAGATTTTATCACACTTTAGGTAGCCCTCTTCCGAGGTTTACCTTTCGGCCACCCCTTGGTCTTTTTGGCTTGGTAATAGACGCCTCCGAGTTACCGGAGTCGTCTTCCGAAGAATAACTCACATTTATCGTCTCCTGACGTTTTCTTTTTTCAGATCCTACATCAGACAACGCAGGACCTTGACTGGATAGCGAGTTGACTCGTGACCTCGTCACCGGTGGAGGTAGTAGTAGAACTTTAGGCGGTTCTTCTCGCTGTTTTGTTACAAAACTTTCTTTAGCATGGTAACTAAAGTAGGTACCAGCTCTTTCACTAATTGGGCGATGTCAAGTTGGGGCGTCTTTTCCGCCATCTTGGCGTAAGAGATACCTTGGTGTGGAGTTTGTGAGACAACTTTCCTACGCGCATCGAGATATGAAATGTTTTCTTTAGCTTTAATTTCTTGAATGGCCGATTCTTGTTTAAAGATAGGGCAATTTCTAGAAATGGCTAAGTGATTCCCTTTGCAGTTAACACATTCGATGGGTTCGTCGCAACGTTTGCCGTTATGCAGCTCTTTCCACACATGCACACTTGCATATTGTCGCAGCGTTGTGCTGTGTGTCCAAATTTCTGGCACCGGAAACACCTCATTTGAGCTGGAACAAAAGACGTACCGGTAGGACCAAGTAACCTGCTTTAATTTTGGTAGGCAACTTCGGGGTATTAAAAGTCAGTACATGGTTCGGTGTGTCTTGCAACTCACCGTCTACCTTTTTCTCATCCTTCTGACCTCTATAACCCCTTGGCTCTTAAGCTCTGCACATATTTCTTTGTAGAGCACATTAAAAGATCCTTACAATTGATCACTCCCTTGCTATAATTTAAGGTATTATGAGGTAACCTCAATCTTATCACTTCCTAATCTACCTGCATTTAATAATTTATTGGCTTGCGCCGCACTCACAGTTTCTATTAGCAAACCATCCTTCACCTTCCTTACACTTTTTATCTCTCCTATTAATCCAAACAACTGTCTCTGAATCAGAAACGGGCTGTCTTTACTGAAGTCGCCGTCGACTTTCTTAACGACCAAGAACCGGGGTATGACCGCCTTTTCTTGGCTCGCGTTAGGGTTTTTAAAGGACCCTTACCTTCACCGAAATTGAGGAGCGGGTGCCCCTAAAGATTCGTCCATGTTCTTGCCGTGTCCGTCAACATTGGGTTGACAACCCGCGTTAGAGGTAGCCCTACCCTCTAACGCATCCGAGGCATTACTATTCACGTCAATTGCATTATTTTGCACTTTAAGCTACTGCCAGCTATACAGGGGTGTAAAAACGTCCACCTTGACAGAGCCCTGTCGTACCGTTAACTTAATGACGGTAGTATCAAGGTAAGGGATTTGATACGACAGTGGTCCCCTGGCCCCACTGGAGAGCTCAGGCCCGGGTTCTGCTAAGCCTGTACCTGCATGCAGGCCCTGAGGGGTATTATTATTATTATCATTATTATTATTATTATTATTATTATTATTATTATTTATATTATTATTATTATTATTATTATTATTATTATTATTATTATTATTATTATTATTGACTGAAGTGGATTCAAAGAAGTATTTTTAGGTAAAGCCGTGCATCAGTACTATCAATTAGTCAATATTTTAATTATTAATTTATACAATTAAATAGAATAAATACTTTGTTTTAATAAGGAAGTCTTGAAAAGAATGGCAAACGTTAAAAACGTCGGCAGTTAACGAAGAACATGAACCTTAAACTTCACAATATAACCTCATTTATGAACTTTAATTAACTATATGTTTAATACATGAGGTGTTTAAATTTTATGTATGAACATCTTTTCTGTAATTCTCCAGGTATAATTTTACGTTAATCGCAACTACATGCAAGTACAATAAACTACACTTTTTTAGAAATAAATATTTATTTGAATGACAATTCATGAGTTAATTTTAGTTGTACTACTACTACTATGTTGGCTCAGCTGTTTCATGTTAAAAGTCAAAATTCAAAGTATAATTGTGGAGGGGCCTATTATTATAAAATACCTACTAACGTGTTGGTTGTTTGATACGATTTGACTGTAAGAACCGGAATATGAATGATTGTAAAACATTAACATTAGATATTTATGATTATTTATATTCGTCATTTGTATTGGTACTAGAAGTCTGACTGCAGATATTTTTAAGATTTCGTTTGGAATATTCATTAATTTAAATCAGATTATATAAAGGTTTTGGAACAGCAAACAATTTACATACAAACAGTGTTACATTACAATTTTTGTTTACAAAGTATATCTCGAAACTGGGTTTTATTTTTGTCACCGGGCGTACCTTTATTTAGTTAACATTATAATCACTTTAACTCTTTAATAGATACTAATAGCAAACATTTTATGACCCTGAATACGCATTATAAAAATGACCGAGGATTAAATAATACATACAATTGAATGTGTAATCACGTTACAACAATGACAATCTAATTTAATTGGGTATGTATTTATGATTATTAATATAGCTTGCATTAAGAATTATTATCAATTTAATTTACATTTAAAATAGATGGCTAATGTTCTATTTTTATGGTTTTGGCAAAAATTGTAGCCCTCCTCAATTCGAAACACTGAAAATTAGCAATTAACAAAGTAGCTGCATATTATTATAATTAACCAGTAGTTAAAATGAGAAATTATTACCAGTAAGAGAGAAAAACAGCTGTGCAATTCCAAAACGAGTCAATAATAAAAAAATTGTAAGACGGTGGTGACAACACATTTATTAAAATGCACATTCAAATTAAAAAAATATATTTGAATTGAACTGATTAATTTTACATTTAGCGAAAATCAAAGAACGACTATGGCATATATTGTGCTTGTTTATCTTTATTTTTGATTGTAAACGCACCAATTGATTCACATATTTCTCTCTAATAACATTGACTTTCTCTAATATTAAATCATAGATAAATAAATGTATCTATCTGACTCAATAAAAATACAGTGTGATTCATAACTATTGGGACACAGGCTAAGGGCGGGTTATTTAGACAAAATGTGATCATTTGACCCAATATGAATATGCCTTAATGAAATGTTGCTGTGGAAAAAGATACAAAGCGTTAAATAATTTTTTTTTGTTAATAATTTTACTGTAAATTTATTAATTCTTATCAATATCGGCAAAGAGGCATAACTTTACATCAAGGCTATTATTTTATGTACTATTTTACATTTTGTTATAGGTGGCGCTACCTGAATGATTCCTAATGATGAAATCAACTGGTAACTTTTTTTGACAAACCTTTTTAGTGATTTAGCTTACAAAATATAACGTAAACATTATTTCTACACAATATTGGTACTCATGTTTAAACACTATAATTTCATTCGTTTGCGAAAAAAAACGCCGTTGAACAATTTATAGTCTCAGAAGGGGATTTCAAGTAAAAGACAATAAAAAATTTGTAAGGCTTCTATTTCTACGCAAAAGCAAAATTTAAAAAAAATTTGACATAAAAAGACCAAACTCATATTAAATGTTCTACTTGGCTTCCTTCGACTTCAATGTCTCTTCTTATAATTTTTAATAATGGACTTACGGACTTGCACAGAAATACTGGAGTCATATGGTCATATTTTGGTCCAAATAACTCGCCCTTAGCCTATGTCTCAATAGTTATGCATCACTCTGTATATACGTCTTAAACATTTACGAAATAAGACACAAAAACTGGTTTTCGGTTATTATTCATGATTATTCTGAAATTAATAATAATTAATAATTTTTAACACATTATATTAAAAATAAGTACCAAACCAAAATTGTTTTTGTTTTGATAAACTTTACACTATGTCAATAATTGTAAACTATTTCTTTGAGTTGTATGCCTAGTGAACGCAAGATTTGCCCAAATTAATCATAAGCAAAGAAAACTTTAGAACAACAAAAACTTATACAGGGTGAGTGTTTTAAAGTGTTACAAGGCAATATCTTGAAAACAGTATTTCATAAAACTTGATAGGGGTAATAGGGAGAGGAGGGGACATATTTATCCATCTTTTTTTAAATTTCACCCCTTTTCAATTTTGAGGGGAGGTGGTGACTTTGGAATTTCAAATAGAATTTTGTATTTTTTTTATGATTTATTATTAATCATTATGATTATTCAAAACTCTATCAAATTTAAAAAATAAAAAAAATTTGTCAAATAATCTTCCTTACTTGAAAAGATAACGTTTACTTATTACATCAAAAGAAAGAAATAAGTTACTACGCAATTTCAAATGATTTATTAAGTTGTGTCATGCTTGAAAATTTTATGTTTTAATTAATAAAGAGGCAAATAATCATCAAAACATAAAAATTCTCAAATGACTTAAGTAATACGAGGGTTGCCTTTTAAGTGTCGGGAATAGAACGTTCCTTATCACCTAGCAACCAGAAAAACTGTTTATAAACAACTGTTGCTTTTTGTCAATGTTAATGTCAAAATATCATTTAGATCGGCCTGATAGTTTTAAACCGTGGCGTGTTAAAGTTCCCAGGTCGCTGTACGAGATGAAATTAAGTCCGGAACAATACCGCACAATTATTTTTTATAACTTCCAACGAAGCCTCACCCAGCAAGAATGCTTCGCAGAACTTGTTGCTGTTTTTGGCGAAGAAGCACCATCAAAGACAACCATTTATCGCTAGTATGCAGAGTATCAGCAAGGATGTCCTAACCTCAGTGACGAACCGCGTGAAGGGCGACCAAAAACCGCCGTCACTCAAGAAAACGTGGATGCTGTTCGCAACATGGTTCTGGAAGATCGTCATGTGACATACCGTGGGATTCAGGCACCATTGGACATCTCAGGGACCTCAGTTCAAAAGATCTTACACAAAGAAGTAGGTGTTAACAAATTGGTTTTTTGATGGATACCGCAACAGAAAACAGCTCGAGTCAATTGGTGTCGAAAAACTCTACAACAATTCAACTCAGGAGCATCAAAACACGTTTACGACATCGTAAGTGGTGATGAATCATGGATCTATAGCTATGAGCCTGAATCAGAACGCCAATCTGCAGTATGGGTCTTCCAAAGTGAACTGAAATCGACAAAAGTTGTTCGCTCTCAGCGTTACCAAGAAAATGGTTGCATCGTTTGTTGCCAAATCAGGGCATGTAGCAACGATTGCTCTTGAAAATCAAAGAACAGTTAATGCTCAATGGTATACGACCATTTGCTTGCCTGAAGTGATCGCCGAGCTTCGGAAAGATAACCCAAATCGACGCATTATGCTCCATCAAGACAATGCAAGCTGGCACACCGCTTGAGCCACAAAGTCGTTTTTGGAACAGCAAAATGTCGAAGTTCTTGATCATCCTCCATACAGCCCAAACCTAAGTCCCAATGATTTTTTTACATTTTCAAGAATCAAGAATATGCTACGAGGAAAGCGGTTCCAGACGTCTGAAGAAGCGGTGGATGCCTACAAAACAACGATTGTGACTACACCTACTTCGGAACGGAATAAATGCTATAACGATTGGTTCCATCGAATGCAAAAGTGCATTGACTATCGCGGAGAGTACTTTGAAAAACAATTAAAAGAATGCGTTATTATACCTCTTAGAATTTTCTTCATTCCCGATACTTAAAAGGCAACCCTCGTAGTATACTACACAACAAGAGTTGTAAATAGCATATTACGCCAGAGTAGAGATGTAAGTACCACGATGGCGCAATTGCTTTACAACTCGAGTTTTGTACTATACTTTATCTACCACCATTCCCGCCCCCTAATCTTTGTATCATCTTTTCCAATCGCTCATAAACGTTTTACATCTTTCCATTAGCATCTTCCATCTAAATTGTTGCACCAAAAGTTTTTGCCGCACAAAAATTTTTGCCCCTAATATTTAACCCCCAAACACCCCCAAAATATTTTCCCTTCAAAAATTGTGTCTCCAAATTTTCAGATCCCAAAATTTTAAACCTTAGCCCTGTAATTTTATCTACCCCCTCTCATTACCTTTAATCTTTAACTTGGCATCTTCTTTCACTCCTTTGAGTACACTCTCTCCTAATTTTGTTAAACCACTTTCTTTCCACGGCCCCTATACCTTTTATCCCTAAACCCCTAGAATTTGTAATTTGTTTATTTACGAAGGCACTCAAGGTATTTTCACATGTCTTATACTTTGTTGTCCATAAATTGCAAGTAAAGGAAATGTTAATTTAAACTTCTGAATTAGAAGAAAACGTCATATCACTGAAGAACTCACCATTCGAATTATGATTTTGTCACAAAGTTGTGCAGAATTTCTAAAGGAAAACTAAACGAATATTAGACACACAAATATCTTTATTAAACAAATTAAATTTTACAGTGGCTATATTACAAACAATTACAATCTACGTTAAAGTTGCAAGCACTTCCAACAAAATTACAACACATGTATGTATTTACAGTTAACAAAAAAAGGATATTTAAAGTAATTTGACGTTGATTCTACTAAGACACAGACTTCTTGTGCCAAATGTTCTACGAAATACTGCACCCAGGTTATGACCGCAACTCCTATAATTTTACATTGGTGATTTTTCAATTAGCTGATTTTTATGCAATTTATATTACCATAAGTTCATCTTCATCATTTGCGTATTATTTGAACTACGTAATTCTAATCAGTTGAAGTGATCATTACATCACTGCAAAATGTTGTTAGACGACAATTAACGTGTTGCATTTGCTGTTACATTCTCGATGTCCTTCTTTTTTGAAAATATATATCAATATTGTTTGTAACCGACATTGCACGATATATGGTTAATACAAAAAATAAGGATAATGATAAAACAAGTTGTCCATTATGTTTCTTATTTATTTAGTCTTCTTTGACAAACTTCTTCTCTTTCCATCTCACGAATACTTCCAATTCTAACTAGTTCCGTAATACCAGTTCTCATTGCCACCTTCTTTACAAATATGGGGTGCATCATTTATGTAAGTACATACGTTTCATCTAGATACATAAGTATAATCTTGAGAATCAACCAGTATTATATAATTAGTGATAGAAACATGTACGAACAAAGTAAAATACACATTTCATGTTGTTCCATTGTTATATTCAGTAAGATGTTTTTTTCCAATGTATCTAATGGTTTTCTCGCCTTCAATGATCATCAGAGATTGAGAAGAAAGTTTAGGTGTTGAAGGTTGCATTTGTACAATTAATGACAATGCGTTGCCTATAAGAATGCAATTAAATATAACCAAATATAATGCTATCTACGAGGATGTATTGATATCTAGTTAGCCTAGACCAGTTCCTTGCATGAACAAAATATTGCGTTACCATAGCAACGAACAATAACTTATTAGAAGTGTCAGTGTGAAGTTTGACGTCAAAAAAGTAAACCAGAGGCACGCAATAAATTAAATGAAAAAGATGTCCACCGAAATTGTGAAAATCGAAAAATTGGAGTATTGAGCCATCATCAAGTACCTGTATTTAAAAGGGTTAAGAGGTAAGCAGATTTACGAAGATATGCTTAATACCCTTGGTGATCAATGTCCTTCGTATGCGACCGTCAAAATTGGAATGCAAGCTTCAAAAGAGGTAAATTTTCCATTGAAGATGATGACCGATCGGGAAGGCCAGTTTCTGTGTCAGTCCCCAAAAATATCGATGCAGTTCATGACATGATTTTATCAGACCGTCGAATTGGGCTAAAACGGATATCTGAAGCACTGAATATTTCATACGAACGCGTTCATCATATGGTTCACGTCAATTTGGACATGAAAAAAATTGCTGCAAAATGGATCCCCAAATGTTTGAATGTTGACCAAAAGCGTACAAGGGTAGAAGCATCGCGTTCGATCTGTGCTCGATTTGAAAACGATGTAGACTTCTTAAACCGAATTGTTACTATGGATGAGACTTGGGTACATTTCTACGATCCAGAAACAAAGCAACAATCGATGGAATGGCAACACTCTGGTTCTCTTCGTGTCCAAAAATCTGCTGGAAAAGTTCTTGCTTCAGGTTTTTTGGGATTGCCATGGAGTAATCATGATTGATTTTTTGGATAAGGGTAAAACAATAACTGGAGATTACTATTCGACATTACTGACCACTCTACGAGAAAATATTAAAGAGAAAAGACGCCGAAAGCTATTTTGTTTTTGCAGGACAACGTCCCTGCGCACAAATCTCATGTTGCCATTACTAGAACACCCCCCTTATTCACCCGATTTGGCTCCGTCCGACTATCACCTCTTTCTTCAACTTTAAAAGGTCGTACATTTTCTTCCAACAAGGAGGTAATAGAAGCTGTGGAGGTCTGGTTTGCAGAGCAGAAGAAAAATTTTTTTTGAAAGGTCTAGAGACGTTGCAGGTTTGCTGTAATAAATGTATCCAATTAAGAGGAGAATATGTTGAGTAATAAAATATTTTGACATTGAAATTTTGTTTGGTTCTATAGGCTAAGAATTTTTCAATATATCCTCGTAATTACTGTATTACCTGAATTCGTACTTTTAAACAAGTTGTAATTGTTTTACACAATCTTCCCGGTGTTCCAAATAACACATGGCGTTTGCTTGTTTGAGAGTTACTAGATGTAAGTAAAATGTGTGTCTTGCAATATCTATTGTAAACATTGACACGTATGAATAGTATAAACTAAGAAAAATGTCAACAGTTAAGTGTAACGGCATGTGTGTGTTAAAGTGCAAAGCGCTATATAAGCACGTAACAAACGTTGCCGATAAAGCCAAGCTATCGCTTAGATAGCGCTTTGCACTTTAACACACACATGCCGTTACAGTTAACTGTTGGCATTTTTCTTAGTTTACTAGATGTACTTGCGTACATAATAATTTAAGTAACGTTCTTATAAATTCAATACAAGCAATAAATACTTTTACAAAAAACTGTGTTGTAGAATAACTAATAAACAATGAAGTTAAATCGGCCGTATTAATAATGTGCGTAGAGGGGTGCGCGAGTTTAATAAAATTACAAAAAAACTGCGAGTGGAGTTTTTGTATAGTTCGTTTGTCTGTGGTTAAATTATAAGATTAAATTCCCTAACAAACATAACCCCGATTTTTTTTTAAAATGTCTTTGTATTGAGATTCCACAAAATTCTGATTATTAAAAATACTATATTAAATCGATTTAAGTTGAATGTGTCGCAGCTTCATGGAAGGTGGACGAGATGTACAAATCTAATGTACACATTACACAACGGTACGTGTAAAATGTGCCATACAAAGGTAGCAAGTCGTGAGTTAATTGTCATTTACAGTAGTGGTCGTAGATAAACATTATTATTTCCACAGAAACGTAATATTAATTCCGAGATTAAGTGAGCGTGATTATTCGATTAAATTGGTTTATTTACTAAATTTAATAGAATTTTTATGAATTATAATTCCATAGTCAGGGAAACAATTTAAGAATTTTTTTATGCACGAAGGTAGTTTTTTTACGTAGATTTGAATTCCAGAAAGAGAGATACATAAACTTATTTAAAATTCCAAAGTTATCACCTCCCCCTCAAAATTTAAGAGGGGTAAAAGCTAAAAAGTATGGTTGAATATGTCCCCTTATCTCCCTATTACTCCTACCAAATTTCATAAAAATATATTAAACCCTTTACAAGTTATTGCTTTGTAACACTTTCAAAAACTTACCCTTTGTATACAAGAACCCTTGACTGCTTAAAAACATCAAACCAATCTAATTATTGCATATGTTTTCTTACATAATAATGTTACTGCATGTTAGTACGAACGTGCTGTTGTGGTAAAGCATTGATTATTGCCAATATCTTTCTATCGTCGTACCTCTACTATGATTTCGATGTCATCACTCTCTCAACGCAATTGGCAATTGTCCAATGCACCACTATAGATACATTGTTGAGTAAGTCAGGTTTTTCCAAGTTATACTAATGTGAATCCGATTTATCTTAAAAAATATTTTTTTGTGTTTAATATTTTTAAAAATTTTATTCTTTGGTCCGTTAATCAATGTTTGTATCGTCATATCCAAGCGAAATAGAAAGATCCATTATTAACTTAGAAATTATCGGTATATTTCTGACACACATTTTTGAACGTCATTTCTTCTATTTTCGCCTTTAAAGTTTTTTTTGGTTGTTGATTAACAGTGAGATTGACCTTTAATCATTTTATTGGCCGAACTAGTTAGATAGAATCGAGGAAGCAAGGACGAGAAGGGCAGAGAATGAAATGTACAAAGTGTTTAGAAACAGTAAAAAAGACGATAAAATCACCTAAAAATAAAGATACACAAAAAAAGGTTGGAATAAGAGAACTTTGCAAAGAAATGTTGAAGGAAATAAGGTCCATAAAAGCAAGTCAAGAAAAATCGAATGAAGGAAAACAAATAAGGTCAGAAATTGTAAACATAAATAAAAAATGGGAAGAAAGATTTAAGGGAAGTTGAGGAAAGAATAATTGACAATTTGAAAGGAAAGAAAAAAGAACTCGGTAATAATAAGATTACAGGTAACCGGAGGAAAGAGAGAAGTATTGAGACAAGTGGAAGAAATGTATAATAGTTATAGAATGATGTAGAAATAAAGAAAGGAGTAATACTTGTAAAAGTATAGAAGAAAAATTGGGGATTTAAAAAAAAAGAGAACTCCTAGAGACAAAAAATTTATATAGATGATGATATGACAAAGAAATAAAGAGAAATACAAAAGAGCATTAGGATGGAAACAAAAAAAAAACAGTAAGGTACGGTTTATAAAATTATGGGTAAAGGGGGAATAAAGAAAATGGAGTGAAAAGAAGGGAAAATTAAAGAAATCGATTACACAAAACTGAAAATATTAAGCAACAAGAAAGGAAACTTGTTAAATTATGTAAGAAAACAGGATGGACGACAATAAATGGGAATGGAAGATGAAAAGGGAATTTTATGTTTATAGGAAAAAGGGGCACATAAAAAATTTAAGATTGGAAAGTCGGTCGTAAACCGATGGAAGTACAATAGAAAAGTGAGAGAGATAGGAAAAGGAAAGCATAAAGAAGGCAGAAGCGAATGGTACAACAAAAGGCAAGAACTTGGTGAAACATTAATGGAGATACGCAATAATGATATGAATTTTGTTAAGAATATTTGCTTCACCGATGAATGTTCATTCAATCTCAATGTAGTTTGCGGTATCAGCATGATGGGGGTTTAGCACATAATGCGAATAAAATAAAACAACTTTTAAATGAAGCACTTCCTAGAACCTGGGTTGGGAGAGGCGAGGAAGTTACTGGCCAATAAGATCACGAGGTTTGTCCCACAACGGCTTTTTTATGGCCTTACATATTTTCGAAGGATTATACAGACAGAATCCACGACACAATTGAGTCTTTAAAAGATAAAATTGTGGAAGTTTGCTTTAATATACCAGCAAATATAATTGCAAATGTGCAACAAAACTTCTATTTGGGGCACTGTTTAGCAGTAAATAACACATTTTAACTAGTTGCTATAAGCCAAGCACTTTACTTCATGTAATACCATTTAAGAAAAAAAAAAAAAAAAAGAAAAAACTAACACATTTATAGAAAAGAATTTTTTATACGATGTAATTAAAACATAAAACGACAATCACTTTTAATAAAAAACCGTATTTGAAATTACAACATTTTTTTACAATTTTCTTGGATGGTTTTAAAATAATAATCTCGTTATCTTGTTTGTTGACTCCTGTATTCTAGTAAAACCTGAAATAGAAGGTTAAAGAGAAATAGCAAATTAAATAATTTAAAGCACAAATCTTTACGCTCTCATTATTCATAACATTAAAAACCTTAATCGGGCATTTTCTAAAAATCTTCATTAATCCCATGAGTTTGAAAATGTTTACCATCAAGCAGCTAAAAAGATGTATAACACCTCCAATTCTGGGTTATACTTTACTTCACTGATTCCGAATGAAGTCCTTAGAACACCAACTTCTGTTTATCGGTAGAGACCTGTGGTAGAGACAAACTACTTGATCCATACTAATCGAAATATCTGTCTTATCTATAATAACAAATTGACTTAAAGATACTTTTAGCTTTAGAATACCTGCATATTCTTGCAAGATGCAAGTATTATGTCTTAATAGTTTACACACAGTGGTCTATAACACAAGAAAACAAACGACTCATTTAACCTCAAATTCAATACGAACAGGTGTTATGCAAAAGTATTTCATTATGCTGGCTTCAATAGCTATATTAAAATATGAAAGCAACTGAACATTGATTAGAATTTTCGTGAAATCACAAAATACTAAATGTTTATTTTTTACAAACTTAAAGAATAATATTTACATTTGAAGGAAGATTAAACATTCTAGCCCTCTCTTTCTAACTTCAACAAAATGCCGATACGACAATCCGAAATTTTCATAGAAGATCAAATGAAATTTTTTCTATAGTAAAAATCCAATGTTGCGTCTTGCCAGAGACACTCTGTATGTGTACTTAAATATTAATACATTTTTGATGAAGTCAGTGGGGAGTAACAGTTTTGGTAGTTTTTAAACTAATTTTTTATTCTATAGTGAACGCAGAAAATTATAAACAAACCTAGCAAAATATTCAATTTACTCCATTTTGCAATTTAAATTATTATATGAAATTTGAATATATGTATCATAATTGATTTGTCGTAGCAAACTACAGATAAGTATGTTAGTAATTAGAATCCAATTACGCATCCGGCAGCGTATTTTTCGTCCGTTTCAAATAGGGGCGCTTGAATGTCTTTTGTTAAAGAGACGAAATGTGAAGTCATCGGATGAAAGGTCTTGGCTGTAGGAGAATGTGTGACAGTTTCTCACTGGAATTTGTGCAACGTATTCTTCATTGCGCGGAAATTATTTAAAACTACGTATAATTGTGCTTTAATAATGATGTGCCAATATGTACTTTATTGTCCCGCTGCACAACGTTGAGACGTTGGCAAACGATTAACCTTCCTGGTTGTTCGTTGTCTTGTCAATGAAACGCGACCATACCTTAGATTGGTTATGCTAGTACTAGGAAATGTGAGCATGACATATTAGCTTACTCTATACATTAGTGATGTACGGCGATTTTCCTTGTGCTTGTAGTTAGATTGAATCGCTTTCGGAATACAGTCAAAGAATAACAAAGTATAGATTAGTATTTGTTAGTATTTATTTGGACCTATCGAGTCGCTAGTGTACATGGATGTTTGTAATATTACAGAATACTAACCTGACAACATAATCAATATTTATATGTTTCTAGATTGTATGACAAGATAACAGTGAACAAACAGTCGAAGACAGACCTATTTTTATTAGTTTTTGTGTTGAGTATTATATGCAATTGGAATTGATGTAAGCCTTCATTTAAATATACTATTATTAAATGTCAAAATAATTTATTGTTATCATCAGTTCAACAATAGTATGAAACGTTTCCTCGAGTAATTATTACGTGTTAATGTAACTTTGCAGAATTTTTGATATATTTTCGACGTTTAGTGAAGGTATCTCGACAAATATTGTAGATAAAAGACCGATCAATAGAGAACAATTGCATAATTCATAACTGATTCGGAATATTGATTATAGAAGGTTATGTAGATGTGGAACCTCGCTGATCTTTCCGAGCATGAGTTTTAGTAAGTGTCGGTGGATTTTGGTAGATTTTTAATGTAAGTCGATGCTGCCGATTTAAATAAAGCGGACAATAGGACAGTTCCTAGCCTAGTCTACTTAAGTACATGACGTCACGTATACCTGAATTTGACCCCTTGCGTATGTTGGAACTTTGCCCTATGCAATAATATACAGCGTCCACAATCAATAATTTTTTACATCACAATTTTAAAAATAAATAATAAACAAAAGATTATTCAATATTATTTGTTACAAAAATAACTATTTACAAAAATAACTTATAAAATAATTATAAATCCATAGGTGCCTATTTATTTTTTTATTTAATGGTTAAAATTGTTAATTTTTATTTGTTTTGTTTATGATTAAATTGGTTAGATTCCCAATTTAGTCGTTTAAACATGTATACCTTAAGTAGGTATTTTATTAAAATCTCTTTGTGGGGTATGCATGTCATTGGCTTATTAAATCATTTAATAAAATATTTTGAGGATAATTGATTATTTCTGCTAAAATTCCTATTTTATACTTACAATCTTAATAATGTATTAAATATAGTTAGAGCCGTTGAATCTACAATTACAAATTTCAAATCCGGCATTTTTAAATACTCAATTTTATCAGAATTACCATAATTTTTAAAAACTAAAAATAGATTTGATTTATTTTGAAGTAATTCATCATTACCTTTAACAGATTACTCATAAATGCAATTTGAGCAATTAAACATCTTATTCGCTTTATACAACAAATAACCAGCTACATAAGTTATAGAACACTGTTCTAATGAAATAGCATTGGTTACAGAATAATCAATTGAAATAGGTCTATCAGGTAAAGAGATTTCACTGTCTATACTTGCATTTTCGGTAGCATCCACTTTGGTATGAATAAGAACAATTTCTTCCTTTGCTAATTGAACATAATTAATAGTTTCATTTTCACTTAAAAAGTAAATTTCGTCGTCCGTTTCGCAATTTCCAGAATCAACGGGTATTTGGATTCTCATAAACATATTTGACTATAAAGCTTGCCTAAAACATTTTGCTGTTGAATTTATATTATAACCACCTTTTTGACAAATTATCGAAAAAAGTTTTCTAGTGGATCCTGCTGTAATCTTGATGTTATTAAATAAGACAATTTTCAAACTCTAAATCGTGCCATAAGAAAAGTGTGGCTTGAATTGACTGTAATAGTCCTTTAAAACAGTAGATATTGTTTCTTGGTTCGCCAATTTTATTCAATACTTCCCAACTCCAAATATATTCTATTGCGTCAATTAACGTTTGTTTTGCAAGAGGGTTTCTATTTGACAGCGCCTTTTGTAAGGATTGCTATCTCTAAATGTTCTACTATTTAAAGCGTCATATATATTATTAACCCGTTTCAAAAAATCGGCAGTGTTTTCAGCTGTATTAGGTTTTAATTGTCCCAACGCATGTGCTGCTTTAATTGCGGCTAAGTTGTATTACTAAAAATTTGAGTTGCTAATTTTACTTTCATTTTTTGAAACGGTCCTGGATTAATGTGTGTTTGTTTAATTTTTGGCATTGTTCGAGTTGTTTTAGAATTTTCAATTATACAAAAGTCTCCGAATCATAAAAACTAACGCCTGTGTAGCTGTTTTCTTACGTCCTAATCTTCCTAAATCCTCCAACCCCTCTATTGCATCCCAAGTATTATTAAATTCTAGATATTTTTTTATGTAGGTCTCGTTAAAAAGCAATACGCATTCAGGCTCTTGCTCTGTCCTGGTTTTTACTTTAATATACAGATTTGAAAATAATTTAGTTTCCAATCCAGTTTTGATGTTAAGTAATTTTAATCATGAATGAATAGTTCTGATCCCAGGTAAAACAAATCGCATATTTCGCAATTGCTTGAATGTAGCTGGAGATTTATAATATAAAGACAATGCCAACTGTTTTTGTTTAACCGTCCAAGCAGTTCGTGTGTGATGATAACATTGAGCCTTTACAAAAGTTCATAATTCATCCGATTGACCAAAAAGTAAATTATTTATAACATTAACTTCAGTTATCATAGAATTTTTTTTTCAATCTCTAATTCATATTGCAACTTTTCTTTAACAATTGTTTTTGTTTTACTAATTTTTTGTTTCATAATTTTTTTCCCGGAGATTTAATATTGTTTGGGAAAGTAATAAAATCTAAATAGGAAGACATAGAGCTAAGACTACAATTGGGAGAATTTAAGCCAAATGAAAGTGAAAAACTGCTGTTTTTCCTGGTGTAAGTTTTTGGCACTATTTCCTTTTTAACGTGTAACGGGGGCAATTGTTGAATGTTAGCAGAAGTTTGCTGATGTAGGGTGATCCAACATCTGCGAAAATTAATTTTTGTTTAACGGAACGTCTAAATGTATTTAGCAAAGGAGTTTGTTAAGTATTCTGAATTTCCTATAATAGAAATAGCTATGTAAATATTGAACGGTAAATTAGTATAAAGAAATTAATAAATACATAAACAGATGTTCTCAAAAAATTTTAATTCAATTTCGTCAACGTCACCTTAAGATTTAAAAATTTAGTTTTTTTTTGTTTTTGACTTTACTTATGATCAATCAATGTTATTATTTATAATTTTAAGAATATTTAAAGCATTTGCATTTTACTTTATTAGTTATAAGTATTAGATAGGTGATTTTTTCCAAATTTAATTTTTCTGTGCCAATTTTGCACAGCAACCAAAAGTTGTTAGGATGCTAATATTAAATTAGATATGTAAGTAAAATAAATATTGTTTTATACAGTTAATTATTTTATCAAAAAATAACAATTTTCTGTTCATTTCTAAGAACCTCAAGATGAAGTAATTCCTAATAATAAATATAAGCTACATTTATTTTTAAAATTGTGCATAATTAAATATCGTCATTAACTTACCTTGCAATTAAGAGGAATAGCATTTTTGTTAAAACGTTTTTCTTCGGCATTTGTAAATTAATTTTTCATAAAATAGTGCTGATATAACACTTTTGTAGAAAGAACTTTTGTTTCCAGATCACTTAATAGTATATTTCCACTGTTCTTTATCCACTTAGCGCAACGATCATTGTCTTTAACAGGAAATTTAAAGAAATGCAGATTTGTATTGGTTGTTCTTGTATTTGAGCAACCAGTATAAACACAACGATGAGAGCGGTTGTCATTTTTTAACACTATTTTGAAAGCACAAACTACAGTAATACCTCTATTTTCGGCCACCTCTTAAAAGCGCCTAAGTGCAATCAAAAGGCTCATTAAGTTCACCCCAAAAATCGTATTTTGCGTACATAGTTTGAGTTAGTATGTTCAACAGTGCTGTTGCATATAGACGAACAGAAAAATTACAATGTCGCTAAAAAGAAAACGTTTGTTTCTTTAAAGATAAAATTGATATAATTGTGGAAAGTTCAATATCAGTGCTAGAAAGTTGGCTGAAAAATTTAGTGTTGGAAGAACACAAGTTAAGGATATTTAAAAAACAAATGTGATTTAAAAAGCTATTTGAAAAAGGTTCCAATACAGAGCAGAAGAAAAATTTTCTAGAACTGAAGATTTAGAAATTGACCGAGTAGTTTACAATTGGTTTTGTAAAGTTAGGAATAAAAATATTCCTATATCTGGACCTTTAATAAAAAAGAAAGCATTGGAAGTTGTGAAAAATTTAAAAATGACGGATTTTAAAGCTTTAAATAGGTGGCTTGAGAAAATGTTTTAAAACAATTTGCGGGGAGTCAGCTGATATTAACCTGGACACTGTTGAAGCTTGGAAAGCAAATCTGTCAGTAATATTGAAGAAGTATTCACTCAAAAATGTGTACAATGCTGACAAGACCCGACTTTTTTACTTTGCGATGCCAAACTAAACGTTCTCTTTAAAAAATAATAAATGTAGTGGTAAAAACTGCAAAACAAAGATTGACAATTTTATTTTGTACAAATATGGAAGGTGATAAGGAAAATCCGTTAATCATTGGAAAAATAAACACCCAAAATGCTTTAAAGGCTCTCATATCAACAAATTGCCCTTAAAATGGTATCTAATAAAAAAAAAACTTGGATGACGGTAGAGATTATGACTTTCTGGCTAAAAAATTTGATAAAAAAATAAAAAAAAAGAAAAGTCTTATTATTTTTGGATAATGCCACGTCTCATCCCAAAGTGACTCTTGAAAATGTGAACATTATTTTTCTACCCCCATACACCACATCCATTTGCCAGCCACTGGATCTAGGAATTATCCAAAACTTTAAGATGGCCTACAGGAAGTTTTTAATCAAAAGGCTGCTAACATTTACAAATACCGAACGTCTTCTGATGCGGAAAAAAAGTATCAATTTAACCAGCGCTTTAGTTTGGATATCAGTAGCCTGGAGAAACGTTTTGCCCATTACAATTGCTAAATGTTTTGCGAAAGCAGGATTCTCGAAAAAAGTCCTGCAAGAACATTTCGATAAAAAAGACGAAATTCCACTAGCTCAGTTTTTTCCTGTATTACTAGAAAGTAATCAACGTGTAAACCTTGAAAATTATGCATCTATTGTTTGTGATATTTTGACCGAAAGCCCCAATTTTATGTATTCAAGATATAATCAGCGAATTAAACTATAGTGAAAGCTGTGACTCGAACAATGAAAGTGGTGCAGAAGAATCCAAAGTTTTTACGTCAAACATTAAAGATATGAGTGTTGTGTGTGAAAAACTAAAAGATGTGCAAAGTTTTCTATTTTCTAATAATAAGAGTGAGCTAGCGGTAGAAGTACTTTAAATTTTATCAAAATGTAAATCTTCGGTTTTACAAACTAAACTTAAAATGTAAAACAAACCTCAATACAAAAATATTTCACAAAAATGTAATTTGATGGTATGAATATGTATGTAATTAATTATTGTAATAGGTATAACGAGCAATTAGAAAATAAGTACATATTATGTAAATGTATGTAATATGTATAACTCTTCCATTATTATATCGTCTAATTATTTAATATTATGTTATATACTTAAAAAATTTTAATAAACAACGCATAGAAATAAATTTTTTGCTCCCAATAACGACCACCTCTATATACCGGTCAGTTTTGCAGCAAATTTTAGTGACTGCTATTTAGAGGTTTTACTGTATAACTGTTAACGTATCGAGATGATCACAACGGACGAGGAAAATAAATTACACGCGGGAAAGACATGTCATGGAAACCAGAAATTTAGGAAAAACCAAGAAAACGATTGATTTTTGCGGAGTGAAAGTACCACCTAGGGGGTTAAAGTCAAGAATGTAATATTGTCATTCTACTGTTCTTTGCTCAAATTAATTAACGAACAAGGTCAAATACGCTTTCGAGTATTTCAAAACAACAAATTTTAAACCGCCTTTACTAATGGTGTATTTAAGCAGAAGAACAATAGACAACAATTAAAAAGTGAACTTATCATTACGAACTTTTAGTGTACATGTACTTATGTCACATCCGGTACGCTAAGTAAATTGTATTTCATGATTTATATGATCTATACAGATATTGATTTTATTAATCTACCTAAAACCAATGCTATAATTTAGAAATTAAAGCTAATAAAACATCTACTATAAATAAATAGGTTGGGGTCAAATTGATAAACAATGAAATGATTCTTATCACATTAGTAAATATAACATATTACAAGGTGTTAGAAAAATGTTACATACTTTATTGTATATGAACGGCAAACTTTAGAGAAGTTTTAAACCTCTAAACTCTGCAAAAGAATAGCCTTTAAAAGAGCTACCCACAGTATAGTTCCTTGTACCAATTGTCGAAATTGGCGAAGTAGCGAATCCTAACGGGCGGTATAAATTTTGTGCTCGTTTTAAACGTATTTGGTGGCGTATCTACACAACCTTCTATAATCAATGTCCGGAATTAATTTTCAGTTCATTGTTCGAGAAAAACAGTATTTTTAAATAATCAAATTATTCTCATATTTCGTTGTTTAAATTATTGAGACATTTCAGCTCAGATTCTGACGATCATCAGAAGATATTTTACTGTGGTGAAATTGTATTGGAACACACGTAGCACCAATTTTGTTTTCTTTAAAAGTGTTTTTATTATACCTGCATCATAATCGCCGATTAAAACACGTAAAAGCGTGCATAGACGGGCCTTTAAAACACTAGCACTAACTATCAGAAGCCTCCTGATCCATTGCTCTTTCAAATACATTTCACAGACGTAATAATACTATTTCCATTTACTGCCCCAATAATGCGCCTTGACACACTTAGTTTATTTGCAGTAGACTCTTCAAGATACAAACTTGCTATCGTTGAAAACGTCCACTCAACTTGTCGCTTAAGTTCATCCACACTCATTCTACTATTTGGCATTATTGTTGCAGACTTTCGCCGAAAACGTGTGACCTGTGCATTTTTTTGCGTCTGGAAAACAGAAAAAAAGAACATTGGCCAAAAGTATTCATTCCGTAAACCTGCTTGATACATTTGCCTTTCCTGTATTTTAAGAAGTCTCTATCTGAGAGCACCTGATCTGGACGAAATGAATGATGATAATTCTTAAATATTTGAAGGCATGGTATCTCAGAATAACCAGTTACACCAAATTTTCTATCTTTTCTATCTTACATGGTTGAACAGTAATTAGCAAAATAGACTCTTCTTCTTTAATATTCGACATGCGTAAGTAACACATTTCTTGCGAATTATCCTACCAATAGTTACAAATTGAAATTAGAAATACAACTCTTCAAAAATAAAAAGTATCGTCAGATGCTGCAATAAAAAATTTGCTTTATTTAAACACTTGTAGTGATACATGCATGACAAAATTTCAAAACAAGTCACGAGTATCAGAGGTGACAACTAACCCATGTCGTAGTACATAAATTAGAAGTCAGTAACCCACTCCAAAAATAAAGTTAATAAAATTTGGCCTTAACAAAAAGAAAGTTGTGATCGTCAAATAAATAAAATGGAAAAGGATCCTACGTTGTGATTATTTTTAATTTCTCTACAAAATTTGGATAGATTCGGATTGAATGAGAACTGATTCACTTTGGATAATGTATTATAAACCAATATATTAAAATAAAACTCACATGCAAACTACAATAACATTTAATATTTAATTCCTGCATAGGCTGCTTACAAAAGGAAAAACTGAAAAGTACATTGGACATACACAAATAACACACAAATCGCAAAGGCATAACACATAAAATGTCAATAATCAAAATATTAACCAAATCAAATAAAACACTGCAACAAGATATGTTTATCATATTTCAATTCTTATGAGATTAATCATCAAATAGCCTCATGACTTCGTTTGTCGAATGTTAGTAAAAACACAGAGAAAAAAAAAAAACAACACATTGCATATACATAATAAATACGTCAAATCAAATCAAGATCATAAATCAATAGCCTCTGCTTTGATATTCTTTGTATCAGCAGGTAAATAATAAGTTCAATGACAATAAATGTCATAGTAAAAGTTTCATGTTAAATTGAGAGAGAGATAAGCTACTCCACTTGCATCAAACCAGCTAGGACATAGTCAACCAACGGTTATTGCCAGGCGGCTTGAACCGCTCCCTTTCTGACGAACACTCTCCAACGTTTGCTAAATCAAAAATATCAAATAATTCCACGGTGGAGGTGTACAAGCTACTCCACTTGCAACAAACCAGGTAGGACAATTAAGTCAACCAACGGTCGTTACCAGGCGGCTTAAAATACACCCATCCGATTCGAACTAAATCAATACATCAAAAAAACAACATCGATAAGAGCCTTCATTCAAAAACGTTCCCCAACTTGTAAAAGTTAAGTACAAACGAATTCATGAGTAAGGTATCGTTCACATCCAGTTAAACTAAATCAATGCAGACACAAAAAAATAAGAATCAACGCACGAATACACGAAGCTTTCCGCTTACATTTACTAAGTTAGCTTAAGAAGTTCTCATTGAACATTACTTTACAATCACTCATGGTAAAACTGCACACAAACATAATAAATTATCTAGTAACTTCTTAAGTTGAAGTTGACCCAACAATTTCGTATACTACGTTAATTTTCCGTATCTATACTTGAATGTATACGCAAGCGTTAACGGAATGGTGCTAAACATTTGCCAATTCTTAATTTTACGTACGCTAATTCAATTCAAATAGATGTAAACGACCCTTAAAACAAACGGTTTAAAACAAATAATAATTTAGTAGCGTTCCACATCTTGTTGCATTGTTAGAAAAAATCCCCTTCATATGTTCTAAAAATAGAATGAAAACGCCCAAATTTATGCCTCCGCGACAGTGGTTATTTTACAATCTGAACTAAACATTGTTAACTTATATTTTATCTATTGTTTCCCATAGCAATATATATGAACTCAATTTACATTAAACCTTAATAAAAAAAAACATTTGATAAATTGGTGACGAACGCTTCATGAGGGCGTTTTACAAAAGAAAATACGCGCGAGACAATTCTCTACGTAATAAATTTTCAGACAAAGAAACTACATTAGCGGTTCCTAACTAGTTAATTTTTCTATAATTGTGGTTTAAACAATCGTAAAAGGTAAAACTAAAAACGTGCAAAAGGGCAAACTTAAATCTGGTTCAAAATAAAGCATCCCCAAAATTAATCTAAACATACATTGTACATACCTCTAGTAACACGTTACAAGGTTCACACACAAGTGTCCCTGCATCGCCCTTATTTCATTAGTTCAAACAAAAAAAAATTTAAGGCGGAGAATTCTTTCCGATATATTTCGAGAGCAAAAGCGTACAAAAAAAAAACTAGCGGTTTAATATGTCGTCTACCTTTCAGGGTAATTATACCTAATTTTTTTTTTATTATTATTATTTAATTTTTAAGTCTGGAACTCTACACACTAAAGACTTTTTAAGCTCATGTGCTTTATTTCTGCATTTCATAAAAGCATTAAGCATGAAAAAAAAACAATGTTTAACATGTGTTTGATTTGCAGTGTCGTTTGCAGTTTGTAGAGGCTTAACTATAATAACACTTTGTTAAGTGATGGCTGTTTTTAATAATTAATTGCTACCTACTATTTTATTGATATATGCAAGCATTAATGTGTTATCAAACACCATCTGGTTTGTCGTGACTATCTATTTGGAAAATTTTCGTATTTCTTGAAATACGCCTTTGTACATTTCTTTGGGGTTAACCTCTGTTCGACTTGTTCAGTCAACAGCTGTTTAAAGTCTGTATAATATTGGTGCGGAGTAATAAATCATAATTATTTAAAATATTTTTTTTTTTTTTTGAAAAAGAGGTATTTATAGAGAAAAAAAAAAAAAAAAAAATTTAAAAAAAAAAAAAAAATTTTTGCTCTTTTAAAAAATATAACCCATTATAGGCTTAAAAAAAAAGTTTAATTTTTTTAAAAAAGTTAACAACAAAACAAAGAAAGAAAAAAAGAAAAAAAAAGGCGTAAATGGGTATTATAACAAAAAACAAAAAAAAAGTATATAAAAAATAAAAAAAAAAAATTTTAAATTGATATATAATAAAAAAAAAAAAAAAAAAAAAAAAAAAAAATATTAAAAAAAAATAAAAAAAAAAAAAAAAAAAAAAAAATTTTAATTAATATAATTAAAATTAAAATTAATTTGAAAAGAAAAAAAAGAAAAAAAAAAAAAAAACAAAAAAATAATTTATAAAAAAAAAGATTTATTTTAAAAAAAAATTTAAATAATTAAAAAAAAAAAATTTTCAAAAAAAAAAAGAAACAAAAAAAAAAAAAAAAAGAAATAGAAAAAATTAAAAAGTTTAAACACCGAAACAAAAGAAAAAATAGCTAATCTAATTACTGATGAATTATCCTCGTTTTTGGTCATTTTATGATTTACGAACACATTTCATAAATCAACAAAATAGGAAATATAAATAACAACGAAACAAAACAATTCTGAACCATTTCTACAGGAACGATTAATAGCACGAGTTATACTTTGAAAAAAGGATTTCTAGTTCATTTTTTGTAATTTTTAGACTGTGGTGCAGGTATAATAAAAAATAGCGTATAATAGACGTGTATAAGCACCTTTAAAGTACTATTTCGTAGTACTTGGTGCTTTTAAACTTGTCGTGCGTGCTTTAATACACCTGTATTATAATATACTATTACACAATCATAACAAATTATTGTTTTCAATTTTCTACAGTTTTCATTTGTATTAAATGTCTATTACCAACTATTACTATTAACTTTAAATTCTTTTGTAGTGTAAGATTGTTCTTCAATTGTGCTCTCATAATTTTCCAAAAGTGTCTTAATTTTCTGGAAGTGAATAATCAATGTCTTTAGTAAACCAAGAAGTAGGTGCCAAAATTATTAAAGAATTTGAAGTTGATGGCCAAAAGTTCTGGATCCAATATGCTCAAGAACAGCATAAGCATGAAATTATTGAAGCTATGGTGCATGGATTTACACGCGATCAACCAATATTCATGTATAAATGTAAATTCTTTCATACAATTAGTATTTTTAAGCGTTAAAAATTGTAACAGTTGCAGACAGACCTCCAGATGCCTCACTTATCGAAACAGCCAAAAAAAGTTATGACAACATTTTGAGAAGTGGCCTTAGTATTGTGTGTATGACTAAAAAAAATGACAAGCCAGTTATTGCTGGGGTTCAATGTTTTGAAATAAGCCCTAGCGATCGTGTAATTATATAAGCACCAAGTTATTTTTATGTAATAGTTAACTTAATTTTAGGAGCCGGAAGATTTTAGATACGGAAAAAAAATATTTTATTACATGGTGTCGCTAACGTCTCTTCCTGAAGATCTAAAAACTTCCACTTATTTAGCCGATCGGGGATTATTTGTTTTTCCCGAGTATCGCAATAAAAAGATTGGTTGTTATTTATTAGAATGCTGGTAATTTTTATCTTGTAATATGTCTTTCTGTTGATAATTCTTTCTTACAGGAAGTTAGTTTGTAAACACGCCGGACAGGAAGTATCTATAGGCACATTTAGTTCAAAGTACTCTCAATCAGCGGCTAAAAGGGCCGGCCTTACAGAAATGGTATATCGTTTGTATGATGATCTAAGAAAAGAATTTCCGACCGACATCCCGTTAGGTATTGAAAATCACACCGAAGGGCTATCTTTGTTTATTGTGTATCCCTAAACAAGAATTATTAACATAAAAATAATATAGTTTTGTTATTTCTTGTTTTTAGTTTTGGTGTACAGTTTTAATATTATCAGCCAAGCAAATCATTATTTCTTTACCGAAACTAGGACATTCTGCTTGAGGTCACCCAATGTAACCTCACTTTTTTAATGAGAATTAAATTGTTGGCGCATATGCTGTACAGTGAAACTTCAAAACATAGACAAACATGAGTGAATGCTTTAAGAATATCTGAAGCAAAATAATATTTTTTAAATTTGATATAGCTACACTTAACCAGTTGCGGTATTTTACAATGGTGGTGTCGGGGTAGGTATGTTTTAGTTTTTACTGGTTTTTTAAAATTCGAAGCACTGTAACATCAAATCTTATATCAAATCTCAAGTATTAAAATAGATGTGACAATATGTTTAAATAAATAAATATTTCAATAAGGACCTTAGTATACGATCTATACTAAAGACCAAAGAAAAGAAACATGATATTACGCTGCGCTGGGGTTACTAAAGTATACCGCTACCGACAGTTTTATTGTCTAGTTCAGGGTGTTTTATTTGGATTTACTTCGATCTTACTAGTCTGGAAAGTTTTGTGACGTAACACTATAGTCTTAATAGGAGTATGTAACTGGAACATATTGCGTATCTGGTTGCGCCTCCTCGATGTATTTCAACTTGTGGCTGCTCCCACAAGTCACGTGGGCTGTGTCCCGGTTTCACATCACTCAGCGGGGATAGGTGCTTACCGGGCGTGCTAGAGTCAGTCTGTCTCTATGACTCTGACAGCATATACAGAGCTTGGTTTACAGGAAAAACTTTGTTTTTTTACTAACTGGGTCTCCAAAGCGAATTCTAAAACTTTACGAAAGAAGAAAAGGAAAACGGCTACCAAGATTGCATAATGGTGGACTGATGAGTTAAACCGCCTCAAATACGACGCGCATGCTAAGTATATATTTTTTTGTCAAGTTAAGGAGAGGCATGGTAGGGCAAAGGAGCTGCAGAAAAAGACATACTTGAAGCTAAACCGTCTTTGTCCGGTCAGTCTTGGAGGTCAAACGACAACTAAAACACTTTGTGGCTAGCGTAGGTAACGATGAGCCGCGGGGCAACCTCGTCTTAATCATTCAAAGAGAGAGCAGGCGACAGCTCTAGAGAAAGGGTTTAGCATTGTTGAGAGGTGGGGTATTGCGGTTGAAGTAAGCGTTTCCAAGAAAAATGCTTTTATGATAGCTTTGAACGAAAAGATTGCTAGCTCGCGGCACCCAAACGTGCGACTTGTTGGTCAAGGGGATTTTTGTAAGAACAATATACAATACCTTGGAGTTGAGTTTGGAGAGCGCATGAACTATCTTCCTCACCTGAAACAAGTGCGCTCCAAGATGTTGATCCTAAGCACCAGACTGCGAAGAGCTTTAGGTTGTGACTGAGGGTTGCGGTATCTTGCTGCTCTACGAATCTTGCGAGGACTGATGACCATCTGCATTTTGTTCGCCGCCAGCGTCTAGTACACGACGAGCTAAAATTGACAAATCGATAGATTGTGTCTAGCCGAGAAACGCTTACCAAAGCCTGACCATAAGTCTCTCCTGTACGGGAAGCTTAATGAGGTATAGCAGGGGAAATGGGCTTACGGCACTAAAAATCGAAAAACTTACAGATTTACTTTTAATGAAAATTGAAACTGGTTTACACTTTTTGGACACCTGGCCTGTGTATTAGGATATCAGAAACCGTGATGCATTTGGTGCTCAGCTTGGCGCAACTTGGTAAAATTGTGTATACAAAGGAACGGTTGAACTCGCAGCATGGTTGGTTCTATGTTTGAGAGACGTAAAGAGCTGAATAGAGCAGTAAGACAAAAAGGCTGAGCCTAGTAGAAACTAGATTAGGCGACGTCCTTGAATCCTTAAAATGGGGTTAGTTAAGTGCTGACCTAAACCTCGGAGTTTATAACTGCCGATTCTTAGTATGACTCCCTCCTTGACAACAACGATGTTGATCCAGTAAAGGACGGACCCTTTCTTCCCGCGATACGGATGGTAGCCCCGAAAAATTGGGGGGGGGGAAGGGGGGGGGGAGTGGGGGGTTTTTTTTTTTTTTTTGTTTTAGTAAAAAAAAAGGGGGGGGGGGGGGGAGGGGGGGAATTTTTGGGAAAGGGAGGGGGCCCCTGAGCACTTGAAATTAATTGGCATACCTTAAACCCCCTGGTTTCGAGACCCGGCTTAGCATTAACCAAGTTGGCGAGTTGAGTTGGCTGGCTGTGCCAGATATAAGTATGTATTCTTTCCGCATCAGTTCGGAAAAATTACAAAAAACACTAACATTCACAGACATTGAAATAGTCCCATCTTAATTCAAATATAATTTTTATTTGTTAAAAATCATTTTCCCAATATTTTTTCTTAATGAGAACAAGAAGAAGCTTTATAAAATTATTAAAAATTGATAGTAGGTATCATATGTTAATGACTTATGACTACAACTGAAAATGTCAATTCATTAAACTTCACACTTTATGTCATGGTAACTACATCAAAATTTGACATTAGTATAAAATAATTACTAATATTTATTAAAGGAATATTTTCTCAATACAATAGTAATTTGTATACCTAACCATGGAGCTTTCCGGACCTTTTTTGGCCCTCTCGCCATGGTTTACTCAATATATTTTATCCTACAACGCAAAAAAACAAAATTCGAAAATTTATTTAACACATACAATTTTGGTATTAGAAATGTTTAAATTGAAAACAGGATTGTTTAAGCTTAAGGTGTAATTGACACTTATGACATTAATAATTTTTCCATGGCCAAGTAACATAGTTTGACTTGGCGCTTGTTGGGGGTGACGTAAATAGTAAACGAGGGCTAAAGACAAATTTATTGAAAACAATGTACATTATTTTTGTCTTTCATCCTCATTGCCATCTGAAGCACCAACGGTTTCTCTGAATCGCGGCGTCGGCTGTGGAAAATGTACACCTCGTCCAACAAAAAACCAAGCCATGTTTATTAGTTATGGAGTTTTATTTAAAACCAGACGAGAACACCTGA
The DNA here is from genome assembly GCA_030710515.1 of Abscondita cerata. Taxonomy (NCBI): domain Eukaryota; kingdom Metazoa; phylum Arthropoda; class Insecta; order Coleoptera; family Lampyridae; genus Abscondita; species Abscondita cerata. The sequence goes on from JALBCR010001243.1 coordinate 262,447, forward strand.
GTGTAATAGAAAGCTGCAGTATTTTATATCAGTGAAAGAACCAACATCCCTTAACTGGGCCTAGCCGTGAAAGCATGAATTTTTGCGCCTAGACGTGCAAACGCGTCTTTTTGCCTCTCTATGGAGTTACGAAAATCATCTATTACAGTAATGTAGGGTAAAAAAATAGTATACTGGGTGTCCAAATAAGTGAGGTAAACTGATGTATCTCGGAAACCCTTAAGCAAAATAACTCGGGATAAACAATTTTATAATAAAAGTGGCCTAAAGAAAATAATGGAAATTATTTTAAAGTTCTTAAAATGGCCGCTAGAGGACGTATTGGTCACGTCAAATAAAAAAAACACGAGTTTGTCTATAATTTGCATTTGTAAACTATACCTAAAATTAAATCTCACGTTTATTGTGAACAACTTTTGTCTTAAGGTTTTAGTTGCATCTCTTCAAATAAAGTGGCGTAGGTAAAATAAATATTGATTTAGAAAAAATGTAATATGTATCTTCAAAACGCCATCTAGAGAGGGTGGTGATAACGACAAGAAGATTCCTTCTAACGCATCTGAGAAAACAAAAAAAATACAAAACTAAATTTGGTTTTTTTATGTTAAGGCGTTTCCAAGATTTTACATTTCTAAATCGATACTTATTTTACCCCCACCACTTTATTTAAAGAAGTAAAAAAAAACCTTAAGACAAAAGTTCACAATAAACTTAAGATTTTTTTGTATTTTAATGAATTTAAAACTTTTTTTTTTTTTTTTTTTTTTTTTTTTTTTTTTTTAATTTTAGGTATTTTCGATATAGCTTACATATGCAAGTTATAGACAAAATCGTGTTTTGTTCATTTGACGTGACCAATACGTCCTCTAGCAGTCATTTTAAGATCTTCAAAATAAGTTCCAGCATTTTCTCTTGGTTATCTATATATATATATATATATAAAATTCTTTTGTCACAGTGTTTGTTCTGGAACTCCTCCAAAACGGCTCAACCAATTGCAATGAAGTTTTGTATATATATTTGGTAGGTCTGAAAATAGGTTTTTATCTATTTTTTATGCTGATAAGTGCAATTGTTTAATAAATATTAATAATTTATTAATTTTTAACCTCGATCGATAACTGTGTAAGTGATAATGGATTAGTTATCCCCACCAGCTAATATCATAATCATTCAAATGTAAATAAAATATGAGATAGAAAATAATATTCTACCAGTGTTTGGCCCACGGTCCGCATAGTAACAGCCGGCCCGCCAGCCCTGGCAAATGGGAGCGCTTCCTACCCAAGCCACGCCAACGTTACTGACGGGAGAAACTGACAAGTCTCCTGAAAGCGTTCTATGGATATTTTGCCAACCGATGTAAATAAGAAAAAATAGTAGGTATTGTTTACTTAACTTACATACATTATAGTATTCTGTAAATATTATAATATTGTATAATTTTACCGGTTTAAAAGGCAAATAAATATGAAAATGAAAAATTGTTGAAATACAACAAAACGCGAAAGTTATTAAGTCCTAGATTAATATCGGATATTATTAGATTTTACAATAATTGGTTTGAAAATTGATTAGTTATGTTCGTTAATAATATTAAATAAATTTATAAAGGATTTAAATTATTTTCAGGTGGGGATATCTGAATTTAAGGTGTTGAGTTATTACATAATTATATAGTTCTATAAGATAAATGTAGATATGTTTCTCTTTATATTAGAGCAGCTTGAACTTCAGACTTTTAATAAACGTTTATTGTCTACAAGTGGTTTTTATTTGTTAAGATAGTGTTACTTACGCGTAATTTACTTGATTTAAAAATTGTTGGTAGGTATATTTTTAAATTTTTGTTTGAATAAATCGAGGTAGGTATGTAATTTTTTTGTATTCTCGTTTTAGAAACACACGCTTTTTAATTAAAACCCTTTAATTTTTCAGAACGTTTAAAAAAGATAAAATTGTCACCTTTACTTATCTTCATTGCTTTTAGTTCCTTAATTATACAAAATATTTGTGATAACATTATGTTTTTAGTACAAGGCAATTTTACAAAATTTGCAACGATTTAAAAAATTTTAACACTTTATTTTACGTACCTTTCTTGAGTTTAATAAAATATAATTAAACAAATATTAACTTAATTAAATAATTTTTAAAAATTATTTCTGCATTTTATACATGGTGGGGCACTACTAACGAATTATTATGTACCATTAAAACGACAAATAATATTAGAAATCTTAAACCATACATATATCGAGATTATTTGAGACCACAATTTAAAAATATTGTGGATTGTACAGGTGCTCCAGAAACACGTATCATATCAAAGTTGGGTTCTTTTAAATAAAACATGTTTTATTTTTTTCTGTTTTTGAATTGTTCGATCAAAAATAATGTATGTTTTTTAACATGTCTCTATACCTACTTACTTCCGTTTCTGAGATAAATCGACTCTACCGGATTTGCAGACCCTCCAAAAAAAATACAATAACTTTAAGATATGTAAGAACAAGCAAATTTTACTTACGCCACTTTACTAAGAGCTTTCAACATCCTTTTTGCAATATTTATTATTGTTATGTTATACAGGGCGTTTTTAATACTACCGCATAACACTAACGACTTAAAACTTAAATAACTTAATTAATGAAACACCCTGTATTTTTGTAACTTATTGAAAGCTAAAACTAATTATTTTTCAGTGAGAATTAGGGTTACTAACCCCTAATTCTGATAGTTTTTGAGATATTTTAAATTTTGCTAGTTTAACTATTTGCGATTTACTGAAACCTAAGTTACCTGTCAGATATCCCTAAACATTATCTTGTAACTATTTTTAATGTATAACCCATTTCAGTTTTAAATATTTACCTTTAAAATACTTTTTTTAGAAAAAAAAATAAAACAGAAATTTTCTTATGACAAGTATCCCGGGCTCTAAGAGTCAATCGAATCACGCTCAGTGTTTACAATTTACTGATGTTTAACAATAGTAACCGTTATTTTGTACATCAAAAATTGATCACACTGTAAACATTGACAAAGTTTAACCTGTTAACTGATACATATCGCTCTAATAGTGGTACGATTATTTCTAAAACCATTATTTTTAGAATTTTTTTAACAAAGTTGCTAATGTTTCCAGTGTGATGGATTTTTGCTATAACAAAAATAATGGATGTTGTTGTTTGTGACCGGTGGGCGTGATTCGGCTGACTCTTAGAGCCCGGACTATGTCATCACCTCATTTCTGTTAATTTATTCAAAAAAAATTTTTTTTAGGTTAATATTTAAAGCTGAATTGGCTTACACATTAAAAATTTCAAAATAATGTTCATTTTACGGATATCTAACAGTTAACTAAAATATCTATAAAACTATCAGAGTCAAGAGTTGGTAACCTTAATACCGACTCAAAGAAAATTAGATCCAGCTTCCCACAGGCTACCCAAATATAAATTGGTCCATTTAAGTTAAGCAAGTTATTTAAGTTTTAAGTGGTTAGTGTTATGCGATAGTATTAAACACACCCTGTACATCATAACATTAAAGTAAATATTGCAAAAAAGGTGTTGAAAGCTCTTAGTAAGGTGGTGTAAGGCAAAGTTGCTTGTTCTTAGTTATTTTGATGTTATTGTATTTTTTGGAGGGTCTACAAACCAGGTAAAATCGATTTATCTCAGAAACGGAAGTAAGTAGGTATAGGACTATGTTAACAAACATACATTTTATCGTACAATTCAAAAATAGAAAAAAATACAAAATGATCCATTTAAAATAACCCAACTTTGATATGGTACGTGTTTCTGGACCACCCTGTGCAATCCAAAATATTTTTAAAATGTGGTCTTAAATAATCTCGTTTATATGTATGTCTTAAGATTTCTTACATTATTTGTCGTTTTAATGCCCTTATCTGAATAATTCGTTGGTAGTAGCCCCACCTTGTATATAAGATACAGTAGTTTTTCTGAAAGTGTTTACCTCCGCTTTACCAAAAATTCTCTGGCTTAAAATAGAACGCTAATTTCCATAATTAAAATTACCCCTTTATTTTAAGGATTGGTAAATTGATTAAACTTTTATAAATAGTTATATTTAATTTATTAAGAACAACTGTCTTCGGTTTAATGGACTTACATTTATCGCTTTTCGAATAATGCAATTAATTTTACATATTGCGGTGAAAAGATAATTTTATATAAAATGTGAGCATAAACTTTTTGTTAATTCTTTGGTTGATAACATCTTTCAAAAGGGCTTGGTCTCAATAACAATAACGTGGTTTAAGTTTTAACAAAATTTTAATTTCGAAAATAATTAAAATAATTCTTACAAATAAATATAACGATTTTTAATTTTAAAACAAATTTTATAGGCTACTTATAACCTGGTAACTATTCGACAGTGTGCGTGTATGTGCGACCTAGTGCAGATCTCGAAAATGACCTCTCGAAAACTCGACTGATTCCTTTTTTTTAGCGTTCATGTTTCTTTTAATTGTTTATACTACTTTGAGGCTTACAACACTTCAAGCAGCTTTCTAGTTTTGATATAATACTAATTAGCAGACTTTAACAGACAGTACAGGTTTATGAACGGTACCAACATTTAATCGTTTTTAAATTAATACTGTTTGTTGATAACTGGGTTAATTATTTATATCCACAACACTTCTTTTGAATTGGCGAAGAACATTAGCATATTCATTGCGCGGACTCAAAAATACTACGTCCGTCTTCTACTACCCAGAGCTCTTCCTTTTCCCCACTGTCACTATACCGATCACGTAGCACACAAATCGATATATGTTCTTTACATGCTAGATATATTTTTTTATCTTACCACTAGACCTTATACCTATATTTAATCTATAATCAAATTATGAATAATCACTGCAATTTGAAAAAACATACAATTACAGTTCAATCAATTCCTTCTATTAAAATCAGGAGTTCTCATTTTTTCCAACCAATCCTCATATCTGAAACAAAAGTTTAGAAAATTATATTTAGTTGCACATTTAAACAATGGTTCATTTTCAAGAATTATTTATAACATGTTACCAATAATTTTAAGTTAATGTTTCACAGACTAAATTCCTTGGGGAATTATTGTTGGGTCAGGCACGAGTGGAACATTTACAAATAATTATCTGGTATATATTACAATCACACAACATATTTTGCTAGACAATTTCCCGAATGTAGATTTCAAACGAACCTTACCAAAAATATGTAGTCTCGACAACAAATATATAAAAATTACTTTTTGAATTGTTGAATTTTTAACTTTTGGCATCGGTAATTTGAGCGAGACGCTGAATTATCGATATTTTCTTGTCTCGCTTAAATTATCACATAATTTGTTTGTCATTGGCTCAAATTTTATGAAGTAAATTCTCAGTAGAGATAAAATATGAGCATTGAATATTATCGATAATTATTAGAATATTTGCACGAACGCAATGTAACCATGTAGCAAAATGAACAAACTAGTTAGTTACTTCATTTCATGATCATTTTCAACCCACCAATTATATTTTATCAAACAATATAATTAATACAACAAAGTGTGACGTGCACAAATTCGTTGCTAGATACAACGCAACATAAACAGGGGAATGGGCGTAGCTCAGAAGGGAAGGCGGGGTCGAAAAGAAATTCGTTTTTGTGAATTTAATTTGGGATGTGTCAAAAGGTCGTTGGGTTGTTATATATAAAGAAATTTGTTGGTAATCAGTGCGCGCCAAACGGAGATGACGTGGTGAGAACCCCTGGCCTCTGTTTAGCATGAACTCTGATGTAGGTACTTTTTCGACTTACTTTGAGTAGTAATGATACGAAAACACAAAAAAATAAACTTAAAATCTAAACAAAGAAAGTTGACAAATATTTATAATGGTATCTTACTAATTGCGTAATTTCTAAATAACAAAATTTAAGTGAAATGTGTGTCTAACGACATCTCGTGTAATCAGGGACACGTATAAATAGTAACAAACTAAGCAATGCCAACAAAACATTCATCCGTCGTTGCAGTTATCCGTGGGCATTGCTTAACAAAATCGGAAACGAACCAGAGACTGTTACACATATTGTAGGTAGAGGATTGTCAATTAACGAAGTTTAAAGGAGGCTTTTCCAAACATTTATAATTTAACGGATGAAGCAATATTATGGCTTACAAATCTGAAGTTCACCAATGTTTTGTATTCTTGTCTTGACAAACCAATCCACTATTGCACACGGTTTTGTCATCACACTATACAGGTTTATACTGATCTTCTGGAGCACCATACATAATACTTACATCACAATACAATATTTGTATAATGTACCATACAAATAAATAAATAACAAAATTTAACTAATCTAGAACATACAAAAGAAAATATGTTATTACATCCGTTACGTTATCTTTATTAGGTCAATAAACACAAAGTCGACCTTGTATAAAACAACATAAATTTCACAAAACCAAAATTCAATTTTAACGTGCATAAATGAATTTTTATTGCTGCGCAAACACACAATAAGAAATTATTAATACAAAATTTCTTTAGGTATCAAAGCCGATTTAAGTAGTTTAGCAACCTAACAAAGATTAATTTCGTAAAAAGTTCAATTACGTAAAATATAAATACCTAGTGAATTAAGCTGCTAGTAAACGAAGAACCTAGAGGCTTCATCATCACTAAAGTCATCAAAGAAGGTGTAATCGTGCAGCTGTACAAAAAAAGGACTTGACGAGCGCGGTCGGCCCTTAAAGGAATGTACCCAAGGGAAAGTCGTATTAACGATAAAATTACTTTTTACCAACAATTCGCCTGTAAAAGCGTGTTGTTATCAATTACCACACCGGTGTTGTCGTTACGAAGAAGCATAAAATAAATTTTAACAAAGTACTTACAATTTGTTTCGTGCTAAACGCACATCTTTATGCTTGGGGAGCTGATCGACAACTGACTCGATATAGCAATGAGATTTTCTTTTATGCAATCTGCACGTACCATCCATGCAATCGTGAAGTGAACAAAAAAAATTATGAAAGTAAAGCAGTAATTTTCCGAAAAAGACGGAAATCTCGCGTTTTAAACAAAGTGTAACAAACTAATCAATGGAATCAATCAATGAATATGTTTTTTAGTTATTGGAAACAAAATTGGAAAACAAACGACCTTAAAACCGCAAATAGATCAGTAACAGTGAGCATTTTTAAGCGAAAACGTGCATGTTAAATCGAATTAAAACGTAATTTGACGACAAAGGTCGCAAATTAAACCTGCAAAAGCAATCTTCTAGCGACAGTGAACGTATTTAATCAATATAAATCGTAATTTAAACGACGGAAGGTCACAAAGGACGAGAGGATCTTTTCATTATTTCCCGAAATCAAATTGAGTGTGTTTGATAAGAAAATTCAATGTTAACAAGTAGTGTTTTTAAAAATTTCGAGTTTTATTGACGTTTCACTTGGTGATGTTAATGAAAAAATAGGAAAAATAACACCAGAAAAAATCCAGAAAATGTGTTTGATGACAGTTTGGACGTTTTGGACCCAGTGAAAACTGTTAAAGAAATTGCAGACATTTTGAATAATTAGGCAGGTAACTTGGAAAGAAAAGATGGATTCTAATTAAAAAAAATGTTGTTAAAACAATATGGAATGTGGTCCCAAAACAAATTCAGAAAAGGTTCCGTGGGAGTTTGAATCCATTTGGAAACTTTTAAATCACCAAGTGATGTTCGGGATTCTACTTGTAAGGTATTGTAGACTGAGCCGGAAAAAAGTTCCACGCTGTTTATCTATGCGGAATATACCGTATAGTACTACATCTATGGAATAAAAACTCTGGAAGAATTTCAAAAAAAGTTTTTTCATATTGTGTCCTTTGAGTTGGCATGGCTTAAATGCAAAGTAGTTTAGGTTTTGACAACTTATTTTAGAAAAAAAATTTTCACGGTAATTCGGCAACAAACAAAATTGTATATAACACAATCTTTCTTAAAACATGTAAAGGAAGTGTCCACTAAGTGATAGCAAGTGACTTGTTCCAAATATTGCCAATAAAGACATATCCCTACTACGGTACAAAATATCTACTTCACTTTTTGAATTCTGTTTTTGACCAACAAAACACCAAAAACTGCACCAAACTTTATTGGACGCGTGTTTCAACAACTAAGCTGTTATCATCAGCGATACCGATACCAAAAAAATAAAAACAACGTTGTTTTATTTTTAGTAAAGTTTTGGTGCAGTTTTGGTGTTTTCTGTTGGTTAAATAGACGCTGCAGTTGGTGTTCCTTTCCTTTGATCTATTTTTTGGTATCGAGAATTCAGGTAGTTCATATTTGAAGATTATTTGTTATAATTAGTTGTATTAAGTTCTTTAAGTTCGGTTTTGCAGATTTTGTTGTTGTTGTTTAACTGAAATGGCCGCTTATAGCAATGCAGAATACGCCGACATATTATTTGTATACGGATATTGCGATGGGAATGCTGCAGAAGCTCGTCGGGAATAGCGGCAGAATTCTAATCTCCTTCAGGATCACCTTCATCTAAGCCCTGGACAAGGTATAATGGTAAGGATGGCATCCAACTCCGCGTATCGTAGACCAGACTTTCCATTGTGACGCACCAATTTGCCGCACCACTTTAGCAGTTGAAGTGCCTAGGTTATCCTCAAAATGGATTAATATTTCTTCCTCATTATCTGATTGATATACGCGAGGAGCACCGACGTCCACTCGCCGACGTTTCACTGAACCATTTTCTGCGACATTTCGATATGTCGTACTAAATACACAAACATTCGGTGTGCGACGATTTGGAAAGCGACGTTTATATTCCCGACGAAGCTCTTGCAGCATTCCCATCGCAACATCCGTATACAAATAAGATGTCGGCGTATTCTGCCTTGCATTCTATCTATCTATCTATAAGCGGCCATTTCCGTGAAACAACAATAACAACGAAAATCTGCAAAACCGAACTTAAAGAATTTAATACAACTAGTTATAACAAAGAATCTTCAAATATAAACTTAAGACTGTCAAAAAGTTATACGAGTGAAATGTCATATTCTACCTTCAGTTGTTTATCCGCCCACTTCACATGGAAAACGTATAAGGTCTAATGGTGGACAGCAGTTAAATAAATTCCGTCGACTGCTTCATTTTTACTATTTTTTTGGAACTGTTAAGGGTTTGTTGTAAGATTCGCAGCTTGTTTGATAGCTATTGCAACAAGGAAGTTTTAACACAATTTGTACGCAAGAAGCGTTGAGAATTATTTGAAAAAATCTCAAAGAATTATCACATCTGATTTAAAAAAATTATTTTGTACAAGTTTTTCTTTGAAATTATCACATGATGGAAATGCTAAGGGATATTTTTTATTCCATTCGAAAGACCATAGTGTTGGGCAAGATTCCACCAAAAGATTCCACAAGGTTGGCGTAAATTTTTGAAAATTACATTTTGACATATTAACATCAACTTTTTAAGAAAAAGAAAAAATCGAAATATCTCAAAATTTATTGAGTTTTGTATAATACATATTAGGGTTAAATTTACTCCTTACCTTTTGTTCTATCAGATTTCCCAAGGGATGTATCCAATTACCAGTGACCCTGTATATGCGTATCCATGATGCGTATCATTGGAGATGATTAGTCGTAGCAGTTTATTTATTTTTACTTACTGTGAGTAAGAACAAGCTGTTAGTTTCATATAACTCAAAATATCCAACTATTCTTCTTTATTCGTATCTTTTACGCATTACCAAAAATGAATACAAACATAGTTTACATGATAGTGCACAAAGTAATCTTGTTTTTACAAGACAAACATTTTGGCTTTTGAATGGCAAACATTCATTAAACAATGCATATGCAAATAGATTACATGTTTTAAAGCTAAACCTAAAGATTTAACTGCCAAAAAGTGTCAATTACCGGCTCAGCAAGTAATTTTCTTTTCTCTATTGATTTTGCTGGTTGAAAGACGAAAATTAAAAAATCAAGATTATAGAATCGTACATCTGCGTCTTTTTAGTATGTCCACAAAGTCTGTACACCTAGAGCTTATTTCAAATATAACTAATGACTGTTTTTGAATGTTCTAAAACAATTTGTTTCTAGTCGTGGTCTCTGTTCAAAATTATATTGCGATGATGCCACAAACTTTGTAGGTGCAAATAACGAGCTATTAACTATACAAAATATGACTAACCGTGATATCGTAGATTACTTGATTAATAGTCTATTTAAATTTTATACCACTTGGATCACCTAAGTTTGGTGGCTGTGAAGTCTACGAAACCTCACTTGAAACGCATTTTAAACCAAAGACCTTTAACATACGATGAGTTTTATTCTAAATTAATCCAAGTGGAAGCAGTTCTTAAATCACGTCCTATTACCCTATTGTCCAACGATCCCTTTCACTTAGAAGCTCTCACTCTAGGACATTTTCTTATTGGTCGAATTTTGAATAGTATTCCACAAAGAAATTTAATTGATGCCAAAACTAATTACGTAAAAGATACTACTTTACTGAACAAATAGTCTAACATTTGTAGTCTGCCAGACTAACAAATACCTCCATTTATTGCAACAACGTAGGCAACACGGGTTCCACAACTTGATCGTTGAAATCCATCCTGGTGCGGACTCGATATGTGGTGAGTGTATTGACCAAAAATGGTATTGTAAAATTGATTAGCAAAATCTGCATCTTACCGATAAATGAGAAAATGTGAATTGTGAAGAATGTGAAAGAAATGTGATTTTGTATGTCGACTATGAGTGTTTTATATTTGTTTTGCTAGATTATTTATATATTGTTGTTATTCTGTTTTGTTGAAAGTCAAACTTTTCAAGAGGTGCGGAATGTTAAGTATGTTACTATAACTATTATTGTTAATATTTTATTATAATTTTTTAATGTTATAACAACCCAATTATTGGATCGTCCTGCACGCCTTTACTGATAGATTACAATTAAAGTATAGTGTTTTCTACTCGTATTTCTAGAAGTTCTTCTTCGCGCAGCAACCAATAAGAAGCTGACGACTAATGAACACACACTTTCTATACGCTATTACACGTTCATTAGAATCGGGGCGATGTGGAGTTCAGCACAAAACGCTTGTTTCCATTTTGATATTACTAATCTATATTTTACTTTAATTTAATTAATTTTGACTCATTTAAAGCGTTTATATGTTTTCCGTTGTCAAAATAAAGTTCTTCAAAGAATTCTGGTATTATTTAATTTAAAATTAACCTCTTTTGCAAAATAAGACATTACTTTGTATAATTAATCAAGGTAACTATATATTTTTATATCTCAATGCTAAACTTCAGAAAAATAATAGAATAATGGATAGGTGGGAGTACAATTATTAGCATAACAATAAATTCTCAGTGGTTATATTTTACATATATTAGTTTGAAGAGACCCACAAGAATACTGTAGATAATTTGTAAGTAAATATTTTTTTTGTTTTGGCATATAAAGTGACACATTTTATAAGTAAAGTAGGTGTCAAATGGGTAGTTACGAAAAGCAGAATAATATAAAGAAATAAAATATGTCATTTTATAAAAATTTAAGAAGCCTTCCTTTAGTTGTAAATGTTTGTTGTTTTGTAATCATATTTACAAAAATTAATTAAATGCGATTTGTGATGTGTATATATATATACAAAAAATTAATTTTTACTCTGTTCTTTCAAAATTGGAATTTGTACTTCTATACATTAACAAATACTAACTGAATAATATACTTTCCAAATAGCTCTTTTTGTAATAATTGCCATAAAGTATTATTTAAATTAATATTTCTGTTATTTACATGAAGGAAAGTAATAATTTTTATTCCCATAAAAATGTGTGTAGTTCAAAACTCAAAATATTGTATTGTACAGAATAGGAACTGTAACAAAAATTCTTATTTAAAACTTTCTTAGGTTTTTAATTGCCTTTTGTTCGTCGACTACGAGTGTGTTTTATTCGAAGGTTACGATTTGCATTTATTTATTTACTAGGTTTCTGAGAAAATAAAAATAAAGAACAACATTCAATTGTTTTAAAACAACATACATACTTTTAATTACCTTACGCAAGTAACAAAAATGGTGAATGTCAGGCACACATTAACTTGATTTCTTTTTATGTAAAAAAATTGAAAAAACAAGTAAATAATCATTAATTAATGTATTGATTCATTGTTGAATTTTAATATTTGCACACTTCAAGAATATTATCTAAAATACTTTCCTAAAATTATTTTTTACTTCCTTGCGTTTAGAATAAGCACATTTAACATCGAAATGACGTCATTTGATTGAAAGAAATATTTGAGTCCACAAATAAATTAGTAAAATTTAAAACTCAATATTGTGTAATATTGTGTAAATAGCTTAAATTGTTTGTGACACTGTATCAATAAATTGTCTGTAAATCTGTACAGTCTTTCGCGTTTATTGTGGCGTGGTTAAGAGGAGGTACATGTATTAGTTGTTTCCTTTTAATTGCATACATATAAACAAAATAAAATGGGATAGATTTTGTTATTGTATAGGTAGGTTTGGTACCAAATTAACCAAAATGAAGGCTTGAAGCTATAATTTGAAACTGTAAACTACTACGCATATGGTGATTTTATAAAAGTTCAACCATCATCTGCATTTAGATATTGTACAGTAAAACCTCTAAATAGCGGTAACTAAAATTTGCTGCAAAACGGACCGGTATATAGAGGTGGCATTTCGCCCTCATTATGAGCTCATCGGAGGTGTATACTTAAGTGCGGTATACAACTGTACAAGACGGCGGTTGGTCTTTTAAACTCTCGTGGAGCAATGAACATAAGTAAAATGTGTGTCTAACGACATCTCGTGTAACATGGACACGTATGAATAGTATCAAACTAAGAAATGCCAACAGTTAACTGTACCGACTGTGAGTGTTAAAGTGCATGTCGTTATCAAAGCGATAACTTTAAATGCTTGAAACACACGTGTGTCGATAAAGCCAAGTAATTACTTGTACAGTAGTTTACAAATAAGTGGCCGTAGCCGTTAGCGAGAGGTGGTCGGTATTAGAAGGGTCAATAATATGGATATTTCCGTATAATTGGTTTTTTATTTGGAAAACTTGGCCGGTTTTAGAGGTGGCCTAAAATAGAGTTTTTACTGTAATATCAACTGTATTCTGTATTTACGTTCTGCTAGCAACTAATTACATTTAATTTGACCTTCTGATGTTATTGTTTTCTAATTATTGTGTTGATTTTACAACATACTGATTTATTAACAAAAATCTGTTCTTTCAATAGTATTAAAGTTCTAAATGCAAAGTGGCTAACATAGATAATAGTCAGAATGTTAAAATATGTATCTAATTTTTACTTTGCATCAACAAACATTGAAACAGTAACTTTTCATAGAATATTAAATAACGTAACATGTTTTATTGCTGCCATTCTGTACTGGACCGTATCTAGTTAGGTACATATATTAATTTTGTCAATATAAAATTCCTCTTTTTGTTTTTTATTTGTAATTCAACAATATATAGCTTTTCAAGCGAAAATGCTGGAAGTATTTTTGAATTTCTAAAATTACCTCTAGAGGACGTAATTTTTTGAAAATTTTTCTCATATTAACGATAGCTAGAGTCAAATCTTTTTGTCACGTGTTTCTTGCTATCTAAAAGAAATAATTGTCGATAACTCCAAAAAAACTTAACATATTTTAATAAACTTGGTGTCGTTAAAATGATCTTTTCTTAGTCTTTCATTATTTTAGGAGAGTATGTAGATATTGAGATGCGGTTTTTATTGGGATGTTGAGCACTTGTTTGTCTAACTAATGACATAAAAACGTCATATTATTGCATTTAATTTTATTTCAGAAATTTATATTCTTTGGTCTGAAAACGGTATTTGGTATAAGATAAGAAAGCCTAGGAAAAGCCCATTTTAACGACAAATAATTTCAAGGATTTTTTTTGTCTACTTATATTATATAATTTTTTACCGTCGATACAGGGGGTATCTCTACTAGTTAGACACCTGGTACAACGAATTACATGCCAATTTACTCATTTAAATATAACATAACAACAATTAAAATAATTGATACATACAGAATTAATTAATCTCATTGCAGCATTTAGCGACATAATTATGAGAAAGGTTGGAATGACCTCGATATTAAGGAAAAGTAGTGAATCGTCAGATTAAGATGAACAACAAAAGTATTATTTGTGATACTGGCATTCAATATATGTAAGTGTGAGTGATTAATACAAAAAAATTATATTGATGATCATAAGAAAATTTGACACATTTGAAAATTACATACCACATACGTCTTGTTTTGATTTATGTGTTTAATCAATTCTGGCTATAGCTCTACAAGAATGGATAAGGAGGGGTATGTTTAGGAATTTGTCTTAAACATCAAATAAAAGTGTTGTCGAAACAAGTAAATATTCTTCTCTACAGGAAAACCAATGGCTTTTGTGCTTATTTTTGTAAGAGCCGTCATCCCTAGCCACATTTTGGAGTCGCTTCTGAGTACAAAATTCAATCACGTCGCGGCAGTCGAAGCGAGCGTCTGCAGTCGGCATGTAGTCCAAGCTGACGCCGCATATAAAATCAATGCAAACCACAAATAAACCGCAAAAACTTAATTGACTCTACCACAATTTGCAGTGGACCTAAGGACAACTTCTGATTGTCTGCAAATATGTGGATTGTGTATGGCACTCTTAGGTGTCTCACATAACCCTTAGAAACAAAAATTACATCAAACTACCTACTAAAAAATGTAAAAAGTAGGCACGCTAGGCTTTTAATTGAATTGAAATTATCTCTTCATTCTTTGATCAATCAATCCAATAAATAAATAGAGTTTTTCTATGACCAGAAGATATTAGTTCAAAACCATTTTTTTAAACTAAGCAATGCCAACAGATAACTGTAACGACGATTGAATGTTTTAAATCCAAACCATTATCTAAGCGATAACTTAGAATGCAATAACACTCGTGTCGATAAAGTCAAGGATTTCTGTATAGTAGCATACACGCACAAAGAACACCTGATGCGCATTTCGTTCTTATTATGAGCTCATTAAGGACCAACCGCCTTTTTGTACAGTTGTATATCGCACTTAAGTATACACCTCTGATGAGCTCATAATTAGAGCGAAATGCGCATCAGATGTTCTTTCGTGCGTGTATGCTACTGTACAGAAATACTTGGCTTTATCGACACGAGTGTTATTGCATTCTAAGTTATCGCTATGGCCTCTGCAACTTAAACATGTTTGTCATAAAAAATCAAACTTTAGTGCCGAGGTACATATTATATTTTTTCCGAAATCCCAAAATTTAAACAAAAATGTAATCAGCTGTTTTCTTTTTACATCAAATGTTTCCAACGCGCATGCGCGATTCTAAAATTTACATACATTTTACTCATCTCTACCGGCGAAATTGTGAACTTAAAAATCATCGTATAATGAATTACTTTACTTTAGTGACAATTTCGGAAAAATAAATGTTACTATCTTTTATTAAGTCCTGGTTTTTACATTCGTGCTTACATAACCAACATCATAGGAGTTATAATTAAATTATAGCTAAGTGGAATGTTGATAAAGTCAAGTTTCAAGCATATTAAAATCAGGAAGAATGTTTAAAAAATCAAACATGCAATCTGTCAGATGACACGTTGAAGTCGAGATGGTCCGGTACCAGAACTGATAAATATTATAATCTATGCTAATGTGGTAATATTTTCAACTTATTATCTATATTTACAAACAAACACTGTTATGACTGTTTGATATCATTTAAAGCAAATATTACACAGTATATTTTTAGTTTTTTACTGTACAACATTAAAAGGTACGTGACTTTTATTTTTTTCAATTTTTGTGGTTGTCTTGTTTCCATTTTGATTATCTTAAAATTAATAAATTATTCAAACAAAACTCGGAACATATAATTGAAAGCCACATGACAAAATGATTTTAGACACTTTTTTACATAAATTAAGATAAGTGAGATAAAGAGCCGGTTAATTAATTTTAATAAAGTATTAACTTCAGTCCCTCCTTTTGAAGATTAAAGCACCATTTTAAACCTCGAGGAAACTAAAATAGTTTTACAACCCCAAGGGATTTAAAGTAAAATAAATATGCTATTTTATAGTAACATAAAAGTAATAACTGGATCTACATCCACTTAAATGTATTTTTCTATTTTGGGTCGTTTACAGAACTATAAAAGCACCTAAATGAGTTCTTTTATAGAAATAGAACAATTTTTATTTGGAACGGTGATAACACTGATTTGATATTAAACGTCAAAGCTGCCGTTACGTTCGGCGTTAATTTAAATCGTAATTTATGTTCAGTAGATTTATTTATCTACTTATTTTTTATTAACACCCATTTTTTGGTAAATTAAACTTATGATAAATGTTCTAATTAAACTTAAACTAAAATTTAAAGCAAAATTTAATGAAAATACCAGATGGACCAGCATGCTACGCACGCGTACAGTAGGAAGGGTTACAATAAATTGACAATGCGATAAGCATATGAGTTGAAGTTGTGCGTTACAGTAATGAAACGAAATAAACTCGAGTTGAGAACCGTGCTGAGGACGGACACCCACCAGGGCGGCGCCACGTTAACAGATTTTAATATATATGATTGCCACTTTAGCAATTATACTTTAAAATTTCCTAAATTTATAATTTATAAATTGCGTCTTCTGAAACTAGTTCTTTAATATACTATTAATATGACGTTTTATAAAATTTATTTTTTATTAACTGACGTTCTACAATAGTTTGTAAAACATGTAAAATTACAATTTTCTTTAATTGCAAATTCATTTTTGTAACAATGTATTTTTTTAAAGTCCTTAATTAAACCTAGCAAAAACTGGGGTGAAGACACCAATGTATAAAACACTAAAACGCGTTAGCACTCTTAGCTCAGGTGATTAACTTTGCCCTCAGAATTAACAAAGTACTTTGTCCCTTGTTACATAATATACTATTAAATTAACCATTTATATAACAAATAAAACACAAGAAATTGTGGTGACTTTGTTCTCAAAGAGTGTTATTCTAGTCAATTAGAAAAATTCAATACTGAATAAAGGTCTAAGTATATTTAATAGCCTACCGCCAGAGATTAAAATATGTGATAATATTAATAAATTAAAAAAACTATTGTGTCAACATATACTATTAACTGAATTGTGATGTTTTGATGTTCTTGTTTTTTTTTGTATTTTATGTTATTAGATTATACAGGGGTATTCACGGTATATGACACGGAATATTACAGCGAAACTATTCGATAAAATTGGAAAAATATATCTAGGATAGATAGAGACCTATCGGAGGAATATTTTAAAATAATTTTTGAAATATACAGGTGTTTCAAAATACACAGAACGTATCAAAGTTGTGTTTTTCTTATGGAAGTCTTGTATATTATTACATTTTAGTTTTACAAACAAAATAAGAAAGGATTTTATAGAGGTTTACCTTACTTAAAGTTAAAGGTTTTTGAGATATTTTGTATTTTATGAAAAAGTCGTTACAATTTTGCCGATTCATATATCAGCAACTATTCTCTTTCTCCAAATTAAATTTGCACTGAAGTCTATCAATTGATCATGTTTTATGTAGAATTTGTGAAAATTCATTATCATATACAGGATGTGTACAAAATAAGGATTAAATAATGACATGTTTTGAACCGCAACAACTTGCTTATTTTTAAAAGAACACCCTGTATTTTATATCAACAACAAATGTAAAATGTAACTCCTGTATATGTAGCTAAAAGCTAAATAAAAGATTATATTATTATTATCATTATTATTATTATTATTATTATTATTATTATTATTATTATTATTATTATTATTATTATTATTATTATTATTGACTGAAGTGGATTCAAAGTATTATTTTTAGGTAAGCCGTACATCAAGTACTATCAATTAGTCAATATTTTAATTATTAATTTATACAATTAAATAAAATAAATGCATGTAGTTTTAATAATGAAGTCTTGAAAAAGAATGGCAAACGTTAAAAACGTCGGCAGTTAACGAAGACCATGAATCTTGGCTTACAATATAACCTCATTTATGAACTTCAATTAACTATATGTTTAATACATGAAGTGTTTAAATTTTTTGTTTGAACATCTTTTCTGTAATTCTCCAGGTATAATTTTACGTTAATCGTAACTACATGCAAGTACAATAAACTACACTTTTTAGAAATAAATATTTATTTGAATGACAATTCATGAGTTAATTTTAGTTGTACTACTACTACTATGTTGGCTCAGCTGTTTCATGTTAAAAAGTCAAAAATTCAAAGTAAATTTATAAATTGTAAAGGGAGGGGCCTATTATTATAAAATACCTACTAACGTGTTGGTTGTTTGATAGGATTTGACTGTAAGAACCGGAATATGAATGATTGTAAAACATTAACATTAGATATTTATGATTATTTATATTCGTCATTTGTATTGGTACTAGAAGTCTGACTGCAGATATTTTTAAGATTTCGTTTTGGAATATTCATTAATTTAAATCAGATTATATAAAGGTTTTGGAACAGCAAACAATTTACATACAAACAGTGTTACATTACAATTTTTGTTTTACAAAGTATATCTCGAAACTGGGTTTTATTTTTGTCACCAGGCGTACCTTTATTTAGTGAACATTATAATCACTTTAACTCTTTAATAGATACTAATAGCAAACATTTTATGACCCTGAATAAGCATTATAAAAATGACCGAGGATTAAATAATACATACAATTGAATGTGTAATCGCGTTACAACAATGACAATCTAATTTAATTGGGTATGTATTTATGATTATTAATATAGCTTGCATTAAGAATTATTATCAATTTAATTTACATTTAAAATAGATGGCTATGTTCTATTTTATGGTTTTGGCAAAATTGTAGCCCTCCTCAATTCGAAACACTGAAAATTAGCAATTAACAAAGTAGCTGCATATTATTATAATTAACCAGTAGTTAAAATGAGAAATTATTACCAGTAAGAGAAAAAACAGCTGTGCAATTCCAAAACGAGTCAATAATAAAAAAGATTGTAAGACGGTGGTGACAACACATTTATTAAAATGCACATTCAAATTAAAAAATATATTTGAATTGAACTGATTAATTTTACATTTAGCGAAAATCAAAGAACAACTATGGCATATATTGTGCTTGTTTATCTTTATTTTTGATTGTAAACGCACCAATTGATTCATATTTCTCTAATAACATTGACTTTCTAATATTAAATCATTGATAAATAAATGTATCTATCTGACTCAATAAAAATACAGTGTGATTCATAACTATTGGGACATAGGCTAAGGGCGGGTTATTTAGACAAAATGTGATCATTTGACCCAATATGAATATGCCTTAATGAAATGTTGCTGTGGAAAAGATACAAAGCGTTAAATATTTTTTTTGTTAATAATTTCACTGTAAATTTATTAATTCTTATCAATATCGGCAAAGAGGCATAACTTTACATCAAGACTATTATTTTATGTACTATTTTACATTTTGTTATAGGTGGCGCTACCTGAATGATTCCTAATGATGAAATCAACTGGTACACTTTGACAAACCTTTTAGTGATTTAGCTTAGAAAATATAACGTAAACATTATTTCTACAATATTGGTACTCGTGTTTAAACACTATAATTTCATTCGTTTGCGAAAAAAAACGCCGTTGAACAATTTATAGTCTCAGAAGGGGATTTGAGGCTAAAGACAATAAAAATTGTGTTCTATTTCTACGCAAAAGCAAAATTTAAAAAATTTGACATAAAAAGACCAAAACTATATTAAATGTTCTACTTGGCTTCCTTCGACTTCAATGTCTCTTCTTATTCTTTTTAATAATGGACTTTTCGGACTTACACAGAAATACTGGGTCATATGGTCATATTTTTGGTCTAAATAACTCGCCCTTAGCCTATGTCCCAATAGTTATGCATCACTCTGTATATACGTCTTAAACATTTACGAAATCCAGACACAAAAACTGGTTTTCGGTTATTATTCATGATTATTCTAAAATTAATAATAATTAATAATTTTTAACACATTATATTAAAAAATAAGTACCAAACCAAAATTGTTTTTGTTTTGATAAACTTACACTATGTCTATAATTGTAAACTATTTTGAGTTGTATGCCTAGTGAACGTAAGATTTGCCCAAATTAATCATAAGCAAAGAAAACTTTAGAACAACAAAAAGTTATACAGGGTCAGTGTTTTAAAGTGTTACAAGGCAATATCTTGAAACAGTATTTCATAAAACTTGATAGGGGTAATAGGGAGAGAGGGACATATTTATCCATCTTTTTAAATTTCACCCCTTTTCAATTTTGAGGGGAGGTGGTGACCTTGGAATTTCAAATAGAATTATGTATTTTTTTTATGATTTATTATTAATCATTATGATTATTCAAAAAACTCTATCCAAATTTAAAAAATAAAAAAAAAATTGTCAAATAATCTTCCTTACTTGAAAAGATAACGTTTACTTATTACACCAAAAGAAAGAAATAAGTTACTACGCAATTTCAAATGATTTATTAAGTTGTGTTATGCTTGAAAAGTTTTGAAATGTTGGTTTTAATTAATAAAGAGGCAAATAATTATCAAAACATAAAAATTCTCAAATGAACTAAGCAATACGAGGGTTGCCTTTTAAGTGTCGGGGAATAGAACGTTCCTTATCACCTAGCAACCAGAAAAACTGTTTATAAACAACTGTTGCTTTTTGTCAATGTTAATGTCAAAAATAGCCATTTAGATCGGCCTGATAGTTTTTTAAACCGTGGCGTGCAAAAGTTCCCAGGCCGCTGTACGAGATGAAGATTAAGTCCGGAACAATACCGCACAATTATTTTTATAACTTCCAACAGAAGCTGCTTCCAGCAAGAATGCTTCCGCCAGAACTTTTGTTGCTGTTTTTGGCGAAGAAGCACCATCAAAGACAACCATTTATCGCTAGTATGCAGAGTATCAGCAAGCGATCGTCCTCACCTCAGTAAGCGATCCGCCGTGATAGGGCGACCAAACCGCCGTCAATCAAGAAAACGTGATTCTTTGTTATTTCTGCATGGTTTCTGGAAGATCGTCATGTGACATACCGTGGGTTTCAGGCACTTTATTCGGACATCTCAGGGACCTCAGTTCAAAAAGATCTTACACAAAGAAGTAGGTGTTAAAAATTCGGTTTTGATGGATACCGCATCTCCCTCACAGAAGAATAGAAAACAGCCGAGGTCAACTGGCAGTCGTAAAACTCTACAAACGATTCAACCTCAGAACATCAAAACACGTTTACGACATCTGTAAGTGGTGATGAATCATGGATCTATAGCTATGAGCCTGAATCATAACGCCATCTGCAGTAATGGAATTCTTCGGTAA